>CM077646.1:91865214-92187714 GCA_039707465.1 Rhabdophis nuchalis
CAATGAATAGCTACAGCGCTCTGAAGAACTACTTCAGTCCTGTTAACAGCATGGAAGAACTTCCAGGTGACGATATCTTTAAGCAGGAATGTTTATAGTTTGCATGCAGAATCAAGCATGGGTAAGAAAAACACGAGAACACAGAATCTGGCATCTGGCACCAACTTCATTTTTGCCAACAAGCTTTTTTCCTGCTAAAATAAACACACCTGTGTTAAATTTCCCTTATGGAGATGGAATGAGGGTCCCCCTGAGATTCAAAGAGCCCATCTTATGATGTTTTGAAGGCTCTGATAACCTGGCTCTTTGTCCGAGCCTTTGGGGAGAATGATTCAAACCTCTTCTGCTTCGTTTTCCCTATCCAGTTTTGCTGTCTCTGCAATCTTTATTATTTTTGGTTTCTTGGTTTTTTTCCTTCTTTTTAAGCATGTTTAACAATTTATAAACCACCCAGAGGTGCTGGGAATCTCTCTCTCTCTCTCTCTCTCTCTCTCTCTCTCTCTCTCTCTCTCTCTCTCTCTCTCTCCCCCTCCCTCCCTCCCTCCCTCTCTCTTTCTGTGTGTGTGTGTGTGTGTATGTCACTATTATTATTGATATGCAGACAATATGACAGAGGTTTGTATGATAGGGTAATGATATTTTCTCAGCCATCTGAGGTGTCCTATGTTTCTTATGCAGTACACAAATTACGGAAGTAGTGCCATCCCAAAATTCTGGGTCTGATAATATTTTCCTTATTTATTTTCACTTAAATGAGTAAATAAAAGTTACTCCCTATCCCTTCCTGAGAAGAATAAAAGATAGACTTAATAGATATGGATATCTTTTCCTCAGAATTTTTTCTTTGTTTCCCATTATTGAAATGGAGAAAGACTTTAAAAAATCTTAAGGTATTTCCTTTCTAGAACTGGAAAAAGTTTCTTTTTGTTCACTTTTTACAAATGTCTTCCCTCCTTGATTTTGGATTCTATCATGTTTTCTGCAGTTAGGAATTAATGTAAAATTTACCTCTCTTCTTATCAAATACTACTGTATGTAGAGATATCTCACCACAGACTACTGTAGATTGGAATTTTTTAATGCACTTTGGGCCTTGAGAGTAATTAACGCAAGATAATTTGGACAGATTGTTCTAGATTCTATTTAATGTTCCCAGTTTGAATGTCTCGTATGCGTTCCTCTGCCTTAATGTGCTTGTTTGAAGACTTTAATGTTATGGCAGGTGGCTGGTTCTGCATGGGATTGCAATGTGTAAAAAGTCAACATTACATAAAATATGTTATGTTTTTATTGCAATTCCAGAAATACACATAAAGCTTTTCATAAAGTGCCCATATAAATGGAAATGCTATTCCTAAAAACACTCGTGTTTATATCCAGGAAAATCTACACTAAATAAAATTAGCTCAGTGTAAACATCAGTCATGTATTTGCATGGCAAATTTGTCTTGAATGGGGAAAGACGGAGACTTGCTCTCCTTTGCTTTTGTTTTAATCATGGCAAGCTGGATTTCTGGTTTGCCTCTCAGGAATTCAAAACAAAGGCATAACTAAGAAAGCTAATTGTAGACATCTGTTCTATTGTACTGGTGGAAATGCAGGTGCAGAAATTTTCTATGCATTTGGGGTCTTTAGTATTCTGAACTTCTTTTCAGGCTACGAAGATACTTTGACGCGCCTCGCTGCCATTTTAGCCAAGCATTTTGCTGACCCAAGAATAGTTGGCACAGGTAGGTCGCTTTTCTTTTAAGGGATGTTTTTTCTTGGTTGTAAGCCAGGGCTAGTGGGGAGTGGGGAACTATATCCCAATTGATTAGTGGCAGTGACAGAAATACTAGAGAGGATCAAAAACAAAACTGGGTGGAACCACTTGTTTCCCCTCCCCCCACCTCTTTTTGATCTCTTTTTGTGATCTCTTTCTTTCTGGGATGGGAGAGATAATTTTTGTCAAAGATTCTTACTGAGGCTTTGAAAACGACACTGAGGGTGATCTGAAACTCAGTAGGATGTCCATGATGGGCTGTGGAAAATAAAAACTGCAGAGTAAATTCATGGTTATTGAATGTTCTCTGATTTCTTGTTGTCATTTTGGAAAGAGCAATGGGGGTGTTGCTTCTTTTATGTATAGAATTTTAGTCTAATGCAGAATGAAATCATTTATATCTTGTTTATCCCTTTGTCTTGGCTTCTTGTCTACCTCCCATTATTTCAGTAAAAATGCATTCTCGTAACCAGAATTACAGTTAGATTTTCTGTCTCATTAAAATTCTCTGTTATTTTTATATTCAGACATTAGAGACTCCCTAATGCAAGCATTAGCCAGCTATGTTTGCTATCCCCACTCACTCCGGGCTGTGGAGAGGATTGCAGAAGATCAGTAAGTGCTTGGTTCTTTCTTCCCTGAATAAAACTGTACGTCTTAAACAGGTTGCCTCTTTGCTTCCTTAAGTTAGGCACACGTTTTGTAACTCTCTATGGTTCTTGCATGCATGAAAAGGGCCTCTTCTACTTTTTTGCATTTCATTTCTACTTCTTCTCTGCCTTGTATTTCTCTCCCCCTGTTGAGGAGCTGATTGTTTGTCTTGTTTTGGCAGACGAATATCCATGATGAGGAATCTGCTGGCCCCATATGAGCAAAGACCTTGGGCACAGACTAACTGGATTCTTGTACGACTGTGGCGTGTAAGGATAGATTCTTTCTTTGTTTCTCAGCTGGTTTAGCAGGGTCAGGTTGCTTTAAAACCAGCAGGTGCCCTTTGCATGAATTCTCCTATTACTGTTTGCACACACTTATTCCTGGTGGGAGAGTCTCAGATTTTCTTGTGAAAAGTAATGGAACCAGTACCCAGAGAGATACATATTAAATTTGTTAGAAGGTCAACCAGAGAGGGAATTTTGAAGGCGCAGAGAGGGGGCCCGCTAATTTACCAACAAAAGGAAGTCGCCATCTTGAAGCAGATCCCAAAAAAGATTAGAGAGATGAGAAGGAGGTATACCTTCTTATCCAAAAAATTGTTTGACCAGGGGACTTGGTTTAAGTGGGCGATGCCGGAAGGGATGTTGGTGTTCTGGGAAGGAGGGAGAGTTAGGATTAAAACAGTTGTTGAGGCGGAAGCCTTTCTTAAAAAACATTCCTCTGTCCTGGGGGAAGATTCAGGGGGGGCAGGGGGGGCCACGGCTCTGCCCGCTGGGGGCCAGGAAGGAGAAAAAGAAGATACAATTGCCAAGAGACTTAGATCGAAAAAATAACTTTGCTTTTTTATTAACATTGTATAACCTTTATATCTGGATGTTTGCACACGACTGCCAGCATAGAATTGACAATTTAGGAAGCATGCACTTATTTTCACCTCGTAGTATTTTTGAAAAATGTTTTTTTAATGTTTTATTATGAAGCCCTGGAAGGGCCAATGATCCCGACGCCAAAGTTCTCAAAATGTTTCTGTATCCCTTACCCTACCCTTTTGGAAAATTGTAAAAAACAATAAAACTTTTTCAATACAATAAAAAAAAAAAGTAATGGAATCAAGCATCCTTTCCCCCCTCCCCCACTTTCCCTCTAGGGCTGTGGATTTGGATACAGGTACACACGGCTTCCTCATTTGCTGAAAACCAAACCGGAAGATGCCAATCTGCCAAGCTTGCAAAGTGAGTGGGGAATTGGGAATAGGAAAGTGTTGCTTTGCCCCGTTCTGGTCAACTGTTTGTTCTAGTACAGGGGTCTGCAAAGTCGGCTCTTTTAAGACTGGTGGACTTCAACTCCCAGAATTCCCCAGCCAGCTATGCTGGCTGGGGAACTCTGGGAGTTGAAGTCCGCCAGTCTTAAAAGAGCCGACTTTGCAGACCCCTGTTCTAGTAGCAAGAGAAAACAGTTTTTTGGGATGAATATTATTACAATTATGCCACATTCTGGCATTTTATCTGTTACTACAGAGGTTTAACTGCCATTGCCATGCAGGTTTGACAACTGGAAACTCACAATGTTTAGTAGTCTAGATATGATGTCTCTTATTTTTTTTATTTTTATTTTTTTTTATTAAATTTATACCCCGCCCTTCTCCTTGTTAGGACCCAGGGCGGCGCACAGGCATTATATAAAACCATAAATACAATATACATCAATTAAAAATATATTAAATTAATTCACCCGTGCTAAAACCCGTTATTAAAACCGTAACCAAATTATAATTTATATTTAAAAGTCAGACGCGGGGGGCTATCCTAGTCCGGCTTGTTGGAATAACTACGTCTTAAGACGTTGGCGGAAGAGGCGGAGGTCCGAGGTAGTGCGAAGGTCGGGGGGAGGTCGTTCCAGAGGGCCGGGCCCGCCACAGAGAAGGCTCTTCCCCTAGGTGTCGCCAGCCCGCATTGCCCGGCCGACGGCACCCGGAGTAGGCCCGCTCTGTGGGAGCGGACCGGACGAAGGGATGTATGGGGCAGGAGGCGGTCTCGTATATAGCTAGGCCCCGAGCCATGGAGCGATTTAAAGATGGTGGTCAACACCTTGAAGCGCACTCGAAAGGCCACAGGCAGCCAGTGCAGCTCGCGCAGTCCGCCAGTCTTAAAAGAGCCGACTTTGCAGACCCCTGTTCTTCTGCCTGAAGCCCTTCCTTCTTCATGGCATTTGTGCTGTTCCCAGATCAACTTGGCACCATGTGATCAAACATGGACATATTTATTGGTTGGCAAAGCCAATGATTTCTGCCTTTGCTCTGGTTCAGACAGAATTGCCAAGAAAGCAGTTTGATGATGTGAATCTTAGAACTGTGAGGGAGACACTTATGCTGTGGTGAGAACATTGGCTTCCTCCTAATGCTATGGAGTTTTCTTTGGTCTCCATGGAGGTTAAGCTACTGAGAGGCTACAATTTTGCTTGTCTTTAGAAGTGAGCAGATCTACGACGTGTCAGTATTTCTGAACTTTAGAAATACAAAATGTGCAGAACATAAAGTAACAACAAGGAGGAAAGTTTGGCTCTGCCTGAGTGCCAGTTTCTCTACCCTTTTGGTCAACTGGGGAAAGCAGATTAGCTTGCTATTTTTTTGACATGTTTAGATTAGCAAGAGAGAAGACAATTGTAGTATTTTTTTAAACTGTTTGTCCTCCTGTTCAACTCCCTGGTTCCCCCTCCCCTATTTTGCTTCTAACACTTTAAGAAGACCTCAATAATTGTCATTCCCTCCATAGTTTTCAGTATGTCACCAGATACAGCCTTAAAATTAATGTAGTGTAGTGGAATATGATCAGAGCAAATATAGGTGAGCAAAGTGTAAAACAATTTTTGATTTTCTCAAGATTACAAATGAAACAGTAACATTAAATGAATGTAAGAAACTAAGATTATTTGGGGGAAGTCTTCATTAGGGATGGTGTAGGCCTGGAAGGCTGTGCCCATCCCCACCCCCTTTAAGAAAATGGCCTTTATCACATGTCATTCTGTCATGCACTCAGAAAACAGATTAATATTACATACAAGTTCTTTATTTTCTTCCTTTATCACGTGGTGTTCTAAGCTAAGGCTGTTCTCCCAGAATTACCACACGTAGGACTGTTTTGCAAAAGTTGTTTGGAAGTTTGAGAAATTGTAGTTATAAGCTGTAGGGGGAGCCTTGGTTTCTCTTTTATAGCAAACCGGAAACATGCTGTAAAGAGCTACTCGGCATCTGCCTAATTTTCTATTTTAAAAATTGTTGTTTTAATTTGGAAGAACTGCATTATTCTTTGCTTACTTGAATCACACTTGTGAGATTAGGTTGATAGGTTGTTATTGTGTTAACAAAGAAATAAATTCCTCCAGGTTTTAGATTGGGCTGCAAACTTGATGCTGAGAAGCCAAAGTTTTAGGAATTGGGAATGTAATTGCGGTGAGGGTGCTGGTCTGCGGGGCCCCTGGACCGGGGTGCGCTCAGCCATAGGCCAAACGGGCTCCGAGGAAGAAGACAACGACACGTGGTGGTGTTTGCAGGAGAATTGCGAGCAAGCTCTTTGTTCCCCAGGGAATCTCAGGAAGCCCCGAGCATTGTCTCGCATCCTCTTTTATTAGGCTCAGACAAAGAGGCACTACGTGGTCCAATCATATACATGGTTACATCCTGTTGCCTTATATGGCTACATCCTAGTACCTTATATGGCTACATCCTAATACCTTATATGGTTATATCCTTCCTGATGCCTTATATGGTTATATCCTTTGGGTGAGTCACACATCTCTTTAGGTGTTAGCTTTAGGAGAAACGGAAACTTATCTTCTCCTTTGTTCTGTAAACACTTTGTTCCGTAAACAACTTAGCATCCGGAGAAGTGGAGACTTCTTATCCTTTGTTCTGTAAACAGGAACTTGTGAGTGCCATGTTGCAACATCTCCTCTGTTTTCGTTTTTTGGAACGCTCCTAAACCTTGTGGTTATTCAGAGCTGATAACTGAGGTCATGCTTCCATTGGATGTAGGACCTCCCTTCGGATGCCCTCTATCCGCTAGGTCCATACCTTCGTCATCCGATGCCGAATTGATGTCTAAATCCGAGAAGTGCATTAATGGCATTTTCTCACTAGGTCTGATATGTGAGTTTAATAGCATTACCTGTTCCTTTGTTTCCGTCAGTTCATTTCCCAAGGAATTTAAGCGTGATTGCAAGAAGCGCAACAATTTTGTTCCAACACATGGGCCAAGGGTACATAACAATAATATAATAATAATTGGTCCTAACATAGCGGATAACAGTGTAGTAAGCCAAGGAGAAAAATCAAACATAGGGATGTCAGACATTTTTGTAGGTGAGAAATAAAGCTCTCCTTCTGGGTTGGGTCATCTGACTCCACCTCATGGCACCTTTGGAGTAAAACCTTTGAAAATCATTATTAATAAAAGCAAGCATTGAATACAGCAACATAGCATAATAAGCATAGCAACAATACCAATTATTGTATTTACAAAGTTCTTTAACCATGTTATATTAGGGAGCCATGTGTATAATTGCGTCTTGTTAAATGCTGAATTTATTTTATCTGCCATGTCTGAAGAAATGGTTGGTGTGTCCATCTTTGTTCGGGCTGGACCTGGTTAAGCACCGAACGATGGGATCGGGATCGGCAGCTGTTGGGAAAGATGTCCTTTTTCCCTCATGTCAAATGGTCAGGTGCTGGTGGATGTGCAGCCAAGTTCAGCAAAACCACCTCTTTTGCTTTGGTCACAAGGTGTTTTCCATCAAAGCTTTGGCAGGTGTACAGTCCGATGGTGGCTTCAGAAGCTGTAAATGTCAATGTCATTGTGCAGGGGTGATGTGAGTATATCATGTAATGTCCTGTGTGTGGGCTGACATGTTTACCTCTGTGTAGAAAGGCAAAAGGACAATAAATTTGTTCCGGATCCTTGCATCTGATGACAGCTATGGCTCCTTTCTGGAGAGACTGGAACAAGGGGTCTGGATTCAAGGAGTTGAAGTGAGGGTTAGAGCAGGAACAGCTTGGGATGGTTTCAGGTGACAGCCAGGAACCCAGACAGTGGTGTTGTCTGCAAATATGGCGGCGTAACCACTTTATCACGTGATGAACTCTGCTGGTCCTCGCCAGGTCAGGTCAGGTAGGCGCCGGTAATAGACAAGCGGTCGCTGATGTTCAGCAGAGGGGGAAGAAGAAAAGTAACGACAAGCGGCGGACGTGGGGGGGTTTCCGGTGAGGTTAAGAAAGTTTAAGACATAAAGACAAAGGTTTAATGTGTTTTGCACCGCTGGGAGGCTGGGGGGTCCTTTTCCCCTGGTATCTGAATATCTGATTATTCCCCAATTCTGACAAAAGGCCAAAATGCTAGTCGGGCCCGTTGTCTGTTTTTAATTCATTTGAGCGTCCCAACGAAGCAAAAGAGCGAATACAATGATTGATGACATACTTTATAGTCTCACCCCTTTGAGGGGTGGCGATGATGAACCCAGAGTACGTATCAATGGATACATGAATGTACTTCCATGAGGAAAAGGAAGCATATTGGGTAACATCCATTTGCCAAATTTGATTACATGCTGTTCCTCTGGGATTGACTCCCATGGGAATAGAATGCGTTTGTTTGCTACAAGCAGGACAAGACCCTTTGGATACAAAGGAATGGAGAAAAAACAATCTTTTATATCATGTCATATTTTTGAGAAATCAATTGATTCACCTTTTAGCGAAGACCCTTTGGTTGTAAAAATCCACCGTGGGGTGTGAGGTGAATAGGCTTCTGGGAGCAAAATCATAATGGCAAGCAGTTCCCCCTTTGTTTGTATAAGCGGAGAATTAAGTAAAGCCAAAACTCCTATAGAAGTAAAATTTAAATGTGGAAAAATTACGACAGGCAAAGCAAAAAATAACGGTACAAAATTCAAAAAACAATTTAGATGGAAGGAAATTTTTCAAAGGCAGATGTCAGAAACAAACAAATCTGACATCAAAAAACGAAATGTGGGAAAAACCAGCTTCATTGTTATGGAAGCTAGGTAACTCATTAAGTGGTAAAAAATTTCAAAATGCAGGCAAAATAGCAAAAAATCATTCCTGCGTATGGATAAAAATAAAACTCAAAAAATGTTCAAAAGAAAATCCAAGATTGTTGGCAAAACTGAAAAATAATTATTTTACAGTTCCTTAAAATGGTTATACTAATTGAATTTCATGAAGGGAGAGTGATAAGCGAAATGTGAAATGTGATTATTTGTAGATAAATGTGGGTATGTTGTGAAGCTCACTTAAAAATCCCTTTCTTTCTGCTTCTTAAAAATCCCTTTCTTTCTGCTTTCTGCTTCTATCTCTTAGTCTCTTTCCCTCTCTTTCTCTCTGTCTAACTTTCTCTTTATTACTTTCTTTTACTTTCTCTTACTTTCTCTGTCTTCTCTTTCCCTCTCTTTCTCTCTGTCTAACTTTCTCTTTATTACTTTCTTTTTCTTGCCTCTGTCTCTCTCCCTCTATTTTCTTTTCTTTCTCCTACTTTCTTTGTCTTTCTCTCTTTTCTACCTTCTCTCTCTCTCTCTCTCTCTCACGTACTATTTTCTTTCTTGCAGTACCCTTTAAGATGTGAGTGAGTGAGTGTGTGTGTGTGTGTGTGTGTGTGTTTGTTTGGCCTGTGTGATTTCACCCCCCTCCCTCTTTCCCCCTGCCTCCCTCCGCACTCAGAGAGAGGCAGGCAAGAGGGGGGAGAAGTGGGCAAAAGAATTCGTGGGCAAAAAGAAATGCTGCTGGTAAAAAAATTCTGCTTGTTTTAGCAGTGTGTGTGTGTCATTAAGGGGGGCAGCAGTTCTGACCACACCCTTACAATCAAAAGTTTCACATTCATTCCAACAGACACAATGCAATTCTTTCTAACTAATCTCAGTCAAAACACAAATTAAAACATTCATACAAGGCCATAAAAAGCCTTTATTCTTTGCATACTAATTACTCAAACTAGTCTAAATTATTCTAAACTTCAAGTTAAACCTTAAATCATATAACCTAACATATGGTAAAACTTAAATCATATATCCTAACTCAATCTGCATCCTTCCTAACTCAAAAAGTCTGTTAGCTTTTCCCTTCTTTGTTAGCTTAATTGCCCACTTAGTAATATAAAGGAGTGTGAAGAGTTTTAAGATTGCTCTGGTGTTAAAGTAGCAGAGAGTTTTTACGTTCTTTGTTTCTTAAAGAAAAGGTGGTGGGGAAAATCTTATTACAGGAGGGGACACAATAAATTGCAGGCACATATTAAAACAATCTTACAGTATAGTGTTCCTAAACAATAGATCTGAAAGCCAATTAGGTTATGTCTTTTAAAGTCCCAATTAAAACATAGTCCATGCAATGATTTATTAAGGCCAGTAGATTAAGCCTGCAAAAAAGGTTTAAGTGTGCAGAAAAATGCTGGGACAAAGGAAAGGGGGGAGGAGAAACGGAAGGGGGAGAAGGTGGAGAGGCATAAGGCGGAGGATTAGGTTTATGAGCCTCAGAAGCTTCTTGAAGAGGGGGTGCAGAAGTAATAGGGAAAAGAGATTTATCAGAGGTGTAGGATGGTGAAGGTGTTGAAGGAGAAAGGATAGTAAGGCAAAGAGAACCTTCTAAAGGATAGGCAGGACAGTGTGAAGAAGCATATTTGAGAAAGGCGGAAAGGTCTTTCTTAGAGAGAGGATACATAGTCGTGCCGTTAACTTTGTGCAGACAATTAGCCTTCTTGACTAAAGATAGGAGTTCATCCCACTGTACTGACGAAACTCGAGAAAGTGTGGAGCCCATTACTCACGAAAAAGCCTTCAGCCGAGGTGTGTGAATTTGGGAGTCAAGGCGACGTAATCCTAGACAAGATCCACGTCGTGAGAGGTCACCAGATGTAATTGCGGTGAGGGTGCTGGTCTGCGGGGCCCCTGGACCGGGGTGCGCTCAGCCATAGGCCAAACGGGCTCCGAGGAAGAAGACAACGACACGTGGTGGTGTTTGCAGGAGAATTGCGAGCAAGCTCTTTGTTCCCCAGGGAATCTCAGGAAGCCCCGAGCATTGTCTCGCATCCTCTTTTATTAGGCTCAGACAAAGAGGCACTACGTGGTCCAATCATATACATGGTTACATCCTGTTGCCTTATATGGCTACATCCTAGTACCTTATATGGCTACATCCTAATACCTTATATGGTTATATCCTTCCTGATGCCTTATATGGTTATATCCTTTGGGTGAGTCACACATCTCTTTAGGTGTTAGCTTTAGGAGAAACGGAAACTTATCTTCTCCTTTGTTCTGTAAACACTTTGTTCCGTAAACAACTTAGCATCCGGAGAAGTGGAGACTTCTTATCCTTTGTTCTGTAAACAGGAACTTGTGAGTGCCATGTTGCAACATGGGAATGTCTTGAGAAAATAATAATAATAATAATAATAATAATAATTTAATTTTATATCCCGCTCTCTCTCCCCGAGGGGACTCGAGGCGGGGCACAGGCAATTAAAAATACAAATAAGACCACAGACAAAATACAAAATTAAAAATTAAAAATGAATTAAATTGATCCTGCGCTAAAACCCATAAACTAAACTAAAAATTACCCCTAAAACCCCTAACCTAAAAAGAGACTACCCAAGGCCGGCCAGGCGAAAAAAGTGTGTCTTTAATTTTAAGCGGAAGGAGCGGAGGTCCGTGGTTGTCCTGATATCGGGGGGAAGGTCGTTCCAGAGGGCTGGGCCCGCCACAGAGAAGGCCCTTCCCCTGGGCGTCGCCCGCTGACAAAGTCTAGTGGACGGCACCCGGAGAAGTCCCTCTCTGTGGGAGCGAATAAATATGGAGGGATAACTTGATTATAGTCTGTAAGGCCAAAACTTGCTCTTTATGCCTACAGCATTCAGGTCATGAAATCATAGATTTAACCCATAGTATGGACACATTCTGGTTGAATGTTACTAAAGCAAACATACTAATAGCAATATGACAGAGAAATGATAGGCTGTGCTTTGTTAGGTCTGTTAAAACAAGAGAGCTATCTGACCAGAATATTTTCTGTTTGGATTCCTACACTGTATATAATCCTTATAGTACTTGCAAGGTGATTTGCCGGGTAAAGATGTCTTTAACACTCAGCCCTTTATGCTCAGTTCAAACAGAAGTCTCAAACTCTGTAAAGTAGCATACAACTTTTTTTCCTAAACATTAGGATGAGGTGCTGCTTCAGTGTGGTTGCTCCTTTTCTAGTTGCTCCTGAGCTCCAGGCAAAGCGCCAACCTCCAGGCAGGACTTCCCCCAGGATATGCTGCTCACCATAGCTTGTGGTCCTGGCAGTTGAGTAATAGTTCTCTCTTGACTGCTTGCAAATTGCTGCCAATCTCCAGACGTCACCTTCACTTTCCCGCCTGTATGCCTTTGCTTATCATCTTTCCTGCTACACGCCCCCTCCCGCCTCACTTAGTGTCTGCTTTTCTAAGCTAAGAACCTGGGTGGGGTGAGGCTGCCTCTGAACACCAGCACATTCGTGGAAAATACCAGACTATGGCTCAATTATCACAAGCATCTGCAACACCAGCTTGGATGCCTGGGAATAAAGATGCGCATGAATGTATAAACTGTAAGAAGGAAGTGGGTTAGATATAGTTTCTGCCTGCCTGCAGCTGCTTTCCCAAAGTGCAGATAGCAACCCAACTTCAGTCACTCAAACTGCACTGAGAAGGGACTGGCTTAATGGTCTAAGTGTCTGTTTCCAAGTCTGAACATACAAACACATCTGTGCATTTGAGTATTTGAGCTAATGAAAAGAGTAAAGATTTCTGTCCTTTATGTACAGTATCTGAGGCATAATTCTTCTTACAGTCATTCACCGAAATCATATAAAGCAAGGTTAAAAATTATTTATCTTGCAGCTCAGGAGAAAATGGCAGCAATAATATCCAATTACTCTTCCTAAAAAAAATCAGCATTTTTCATCTGTCTACCATAATTAATTTATTTCTTGGACCTAGGAGTTACTTCTTTCATTTCTTTTATTAACTTTCATGTTATTTTTTCAATGGTAAAAGGGTCCTTTAGCAAGAACTCTCTTCTCTTTGCTTTGCTTTAAACAAGTGGGCACTTGTAAAAGAGGCTCAGCCTTTGGAAACTAGAGTAGGAGGGTAAGGCAATGTGATTGGATATCCTGAATGATGTCCTTAAAAGTTGTATTAATGTTTATGGCAGTGATGGCTAACCTTTTTTGGCTCGTGTGCCAAAAGCAGAGGGAGTGCAGGGGGGGTCGTGCATGGGCGTGCTACACCCATAATGCTATGTGCGTGACCCCCTGCTTTTGGCGTGCTTCTTTCGCCCTCCCCAGGTTCCAGAGGCTTTCTAGGAGCCTGGGGAGGGTGAAAACAGCCTCCCCTCCCCACCTCCAGAGGCTTCAGGAGTTTTCGCCTCCAGAGGGCGAAAAACGGCCTCAAAAGAAGGCCTAAATCAGCTGGCCAGCACATACATGTGCGCTGGAGCTGACAGGGCAACGCCTTGCGTGCCCTAAGAAATGGTTCCGCGTGCCACCTGTGGGACCCGTGCCATAGGTTCGCCATCACTGGTTTATGGTAATGACATCATATATGCCTCAAGGTGAGTGAATGTACATGCTTTTAACCAGAGGGCAGTTTCTGAGTGCACCGCAGGCATATATGGCTGTTGCCTGTGTGCTATCCATTGCACATTCCTCTTACATGCCATTTACTGTCCTCTTCATTTTTATTCTTTCCTGCCCATCTTTTTTTTCTTAAAATTCTCCTCCAGCAAGGCAGAACAGGAAAGATCAGAAAATATAATTTCTTCCCATCAAAGTCATGTCCAGTTTTGACTCAGATACGTAGTTTAGTGGGCTTTGCCGAGGCTATTGTGGTGCTCCATCCCTGCCATGAGCTTGTGAAACCTCCTGGGCCATGCTGCATTTTTTCTTCTTCTCTTGTTGCTGGCAAACTCTGACAGTTCGGTATTTGTTTCTCTGGGAGGCTCCAAAAGATCTAAGGCAGGCCATTAGATCCTCATGCTACTGATACTTCTCTCTGCTATTTTGAGGTGTACAGTATTGAATAATTAATACCAAATTAATTCAAAGGAGATGGCCTAATTTAGCCCCAAAGGGAACGAGCCTTCTCCATCTCCCCAAAGTCTTTCTTATGGGCAAGGAGAAAGAGGATTATAGGCAACTGCAGAAGGTCAGGTGTTCTCTGGTTCTTAGCTTGGTATGGAATTTCTGAATTTGAAAAACTTCAGATCTTTCTGCCTGGTTGGATTGCTCATGTACTTTTAAAGTACTCTCATTCCCTGATTAACATTTTCTTGGATTTTTCAATCTTTTGATCACAAATTTATTTCTTGAGGGACAGTTTATGTACATTTCCTGATAGGGACTTTTTTGGTATCTTTGACAACAGATGGCCTGGTCCTGTGTAAAGAAAAAAAAAAATCACCCCAGTGACATGCTAGTAAAATTCCGTGCTTAATACTTGTGCACTTGATTCTATCTCTTATAGTTCTTTATTAGGTAGTTCTTCCAACCTGTCAAGAGTTTCGGAACTGGGGATGGCTGGGAAAGTTTTAAAGAGTTCCTGTCACAATGGTTGCTTGTCAGCTGAACTGCAAATAGGCAGTGTCCTAATATGTGCAGCATTTTGTGAGTTACACTTAGTTAAGAGAGGTGATTGCACCAGTCTGAATCTGAACTCAGTTAGATTGTGGAGAGATCAAAACTCAAATTTAGCCACAGAAGCTTACTGAAGTTTGGGAGCCACTCACTATCTTTCTTTTTTTTTTTTTGAAAACAATTTTTATTGGTTTTACATATATAAAAGGAAAAAGGGTACATAGGGTATTTTTTTTAACATTTTAGGACTTCCATGCTGGGGGCGGTGACTGCCCCCGAGGCTTCATGCAAAATATAGTTAATTAAATGGTGACAAGAGATACATATATATCATATCATAAACTTCATACATTCAATCGTTAGTTTCATATCAACATCCGTTTTCAGGAATTACAATAATAGTTTCAAAATAACCTCATTTTTGTGATCTGAGTCTCTTTGCTATTGTTTCTTCTTCCTCTTTCCCGCTCACTATCTCTAAAGCAACTTAGTTCATGGTTTTGCGTGGGTATAAAGTTGAAGACAGGAGCACGGCTTTGCAGCCGTGGCAATAATAATAATAGTAGCAAAATATGAATGCTGTATGTTATTTAGAAGAAATATCATTACCAAATTGCCTTTATACTTGGGGAAACATTACACATTGCTATACTTTGTAATAGAGAATGCTTCCTCAGTGCTGATTTTCTTTCCTTATATTTTTAAAACCTGTAGAAGAATGTTTGGAAAAGAGAAAGAAAAGCATAGAGCTGTAAGAGCTCCCTTCAGCTGCCCAGCCGGTGTCTCTTTCATCAAAATTGACCATTAGCATGTTCTAAAAGTGTATGATTTGACTCAATTTCTGCTTGCTCTGAGTTTTCTAACACTGCAAGGAGAGAAGAGTAATGTAGAAGCAGCCACTTGAAATTCTTTTTCAGTTGCTTTTTCAGCTCTGCTTCACGGATCGTAACAGCCTTTTTCAATGTGCAGTGTTTGTAGTCTTGATGTCAGGATCCATGAATAGACTGAATCCCCCCCCCCCCCCGATTTCTGACTTCCTGCCTTTCCTTTTTTAAAAACAGTTAAATATTTGCTTGTTTGTTTATAATTACAATTTATATCATTCCATAATGTGACCTTACCACAGTGTATAACCCTCTGCGAAGAAGACCTGCAAAAGAAAGCTAAGGTTTTAGCCAGCTTAATGAATGACTTAGGGGAGCCATAGAAATGGAGAAGGGAAGAAGTGAAGCCTTTCAACAGAATACTCCTACAGATAAGAAACGTAGCACGGGGCTATTACTTAAAGGCTTTATCCATTTCCATGCAAGATTATACTCCGCATGTACTCATTGTCCACAACTACTTAAAAACACACAAAAGCTGAACTTATGAAGCTGGGGGAGATTAAGAGCAACTGAACATACTGATTGTCCAAGCTTCATTTAGACACCATGTTTTATGAGAACATGAATGCTTCAAACTTGGACTTTCTTCTTTAAATCAGAGAGATTAAAAATATCCCTCCAGATTTGCTGCAAGGGCATTATGTAAGTTTCAGCCTTCTCTGCATACCGAAAACCTGCAGTGACGGAGAATATTTCATCATTAGGAAGTTGAGAATGGCATTTATGCTGGGTCAGTTGAGATACTAATTCATTTGAGAGAGGTGACAGACTCTCCAAGCAATATTGCAGTGTAATTCTCCAGAGAAATATTTCTCAAGTAGCATGTCAGAATTACAGATCTGTGGGCAACAACAAACCCCATCACCACATCACACACAAACAACATTTTACCACTAGAATTTGTTTCTAGACACCAGAACAATCTGCTCAAATGGGGGCAGGAAGGTGAAGAGAAAGGCATAGAAGTTAGAAAAAAAAGGACGCCATCAGATTTTTGGCTCCCTGAATTAAGATGCTGGTACATATAATGTGCTATTTTTGCTATTGTTCAGCTCTTTTTTCTTTCTTTTCTTCTGCTTTTTCCATTATCTATTGGAAAACCGCTAAAGGTTTTAACTATTAAAACTATGAAAAGATTGAATAGGAATGTTTACTATTAAATAAGTAAAGAGGAAAATGAAGAAAATAAGAAACAAAATGAAACTGCTTATAGTGCAAGATACACACCAGTGAATGCCAAATGTATTCTAGCTCTTCCTCATTTTGATCTGATTGTAGGCTAATGATTTCCATCACTTTCTCACAGTGAGGCCTTTTTTTAATCTGCTGTTTTCTTCCAGAGCCATGTCCATCCACCTTGCTGCAGCGACACATGGCGGATCTGTTGCGCAGTGACCAAGAAATGGCACCTAGTTTCCTCAACAGTGTCCTTAACCAATTAAACTGGGCCTTCTCAGAGTTTATTGGCATGATTCAAGAGGTGAGTCTATGGTCCAGCATAACTCTAATTCCAAACAAGTAATGAGATACTGGATAGTGAATGCATTTGTCTTTTGTTTTGGGATAGCAAATTCAACACAGGTTCTTAGGAATGCAGAGATTGAGCCAACTTGCAGTTTAGTTGTGCAGAGAATAGATAATTTGGATTTGCATGAGAAAGACCCGTGGGATATGCCACGTAGGAGCCGTAGAGAGGTGTGAAAGGGAGCAACAAGCATCAGTCTTGCTCTACATGTTCAAATTTTGTTTAATTTATACCTGGAGTAACCAAAATGTTCCAGGTATTATTTTTGCTGATTACTAGCTGAATCAAAATAGTTCAACCTTTCTAGATGTGGTTATTTGTTCTATGTTTCCCATTTCTTCCATCCCCTATTAAGTTGCGTCCTCTTGTCTGGATAGATCCAACAAGCTGCAGAACGCCTAGAAAGAAACTTCGTAGATAGTCGCCAGTTGAAGGTGTGTGCAACTTGCTTTGATTTGTCAGTGAGCCTTCTCAGGGTCTTGGAAATGACTGTCACTCTAGCTCCAGAGATCTTTTTGGATTGGAATCGTCCTTCTTCAGAACTATTACTCAGGAGACTTGCACAGGTATTTTTTTTTTTTTGTGGAATATCAAATACTTCCTGGCACATATTCATAATTCTCAAACATACAAATAAGTAATGGCCAATTTGTGTCACCTTCACAGTTTTGCTCCTGAATTACCTTCTAAAAAGTTGTCTAGTTGGTTATCAACAGATTGGAGGATGATATATGTAAGGCTACAGGGTTTTTTTCTCTTCCCCAATAAAATTATTTTTTGCAGCCATTACTTGTAATGTGTTGCTGCAAGACAAATATCTTGATTTTACAATTCTTATTTGATTCTATTTAGAAGAAAAGAGAGAGAGAAAATAAGGGATCCATGGTGCTCTGTGAGCTTGGTTACTTTCTTGCAGATGCTTCATTATCCAAATTAGGTAACATCATCAGGGTAGCTAAGACTAGCACTGATCATGTTCTCTAGTTCGGGTAATAATACATCTGCAAGAAAAAACACACATTTAAATACATGCACAAACCATATTGTACTCTATCTTTAAATCTCTGATAAATCATCCCGATCTCTTTCTCCCTACTTTCTTCTTTCAGATGCCATAATACCTTCTTATATTTACTTGAAGCCTCTAGATCAGAATACATCAGTAAATCATCCTTCTTGCCAAATATAAGACATGTTTAAATGTTGCCAGTTCTATATATTCAACATGAAGATATAGGGTAGATGGCAATGACGTTGCATTGAAGCAAAAGGAATACACATAAACTGGGATACGTTTGTACAGCCTCCTTTTTCAAATATCTCTGGAAAGTTTCTATATCACACACATTTGGGCTTGACTGTTCATGCAAAATATTCAGACTATACTGATACGTTCCCTTGGAGTTTGAATACAGTAAAATCAGCCCAAACAACTTATTTTTTACATTCCAAAGTTAACTAATTAAAAAAAGGGGGAAACCTCTTGGAAGCACATCAATTATTTTAGCTTTTAAAACAATGAGTCTTTGAGACTCAAGGCAATGTGTCTTTCACACATAATCTTGTTGGATTCTGTTATTTGCTATCCCCAAAGTCCATTATCCAAAAGAACAAAGAGCTAAAAGATTTATTTTAATAGAAATATCTTCGAGAGTCTAGATGTGATCATAGTTTCAGTTTGACACAGCTGGAAATTGCGATCTGCTGTCACTGTTTCATTAAGAGCTATGGCCATATTTCTGGACTGTTATGAGGCTTGGTGTCTGCTAATATTATGTTAATATTCATCAAAGGACCTACGGGCATCTGGCCAGTAAATTGCTCAGTTCCACCCAGTCACCCCGACACCACCCCGATAAAAGGGGTTACAGGGCCATAAAAAGAAAATCAAAATGGTTTAAGGGCCTAAATTCAAACCGTACAGAGTACTGTGATGCATACAGGCCTTTCCATCCAGGGCTGAGTTTTAAAATTTTTTTTAAAGATTGAAAATGAATAAGAATAAGCAATCCCTCTTAAACTTGTTGCTCATGCCATTAGCCAATTCAGTGTTTCTACCATATGCACAGTGAGGTTGTCTGAGCTTTGCTGTTCAGATGATGAAGCAAGTGTGCAAGGAGAAAGTACTCAACTTTTTGCATTCACTCTTCTTTCCCTTTTCCTACAGCTATTAAATCAGGTGCTAAATCGTGTAACAGCTGAGCGGAACTTGTTTGACAGAGTGGTGAATCTTCGGCTGCCTGGTAAGCTGTCTTTTCTTCCTTTTTGCAGTTATCTCTCGAAGAAAAATTGTATCGTCGTGATAAAACACATATTTTGGATATCCCAGGATTAAAATGTCTAGGAAGGGTTTTAAGCATTTTTGGGGTCTTCAGAAGAATTCTCCCATTTCCAATCCCTTGGGGAAAGAAATGAGGATTTACATGAGGCATAATTCTAGGCCAACCTTTTACCTCAGATTGTGGTCTCAGTGTAGTTTACACTCTACCTGCTGTCTTTCTCATGGGTCATTAATATAAAGACCCAAGAGGCGCATCTGAAAATGAAAGAGAACATCTAGTCCTTAGGAAAAACTTTATGCTGACTCTCCCTTGGTTTCTCAGAGCTACAGCTACAGGATGTGAAATCTTTTGGCTCTAAACTTTGAGGAGCCATTAGAGGATGGCCATTTGCCTGGCCTACTCAAGGCCAAGAGATCTGTTCTCATAACAAGAGTTTTAAAACACGAAGTAATCCATAGAGAAGAAAGGTATCTTGGGTATGCCCCAAAAGCTAATAGAAATATTATTGAATATGCATAAGTGCATTTGAATGCAAAACTGTTTTTATATATTTATAAACATGTGTTATACAATAACAATACAATACAATAAGATATAAAAGAAGAAAAGGAAAAAAAGATTGTTATTAGACATTAGAATTAAAAAATAAAAGCTAATACAAACTAATAAAAAGTAGAAAGTGTAGAAGACTTCCAGTGTTGGGGCATTCACAACTTCTGGAGGCAAGCTGTTCCACTGATTAATTGTTTTAACTCTCAGGAAATTTCTCCTCAGTTCTAAGTTGCTTCTCTCCTTGATTAGTTTCCACCCATTACTTCTTGTTCTACCCTCAGGTGCCTTGGAGAATAGTTTAACTCCCTCTTCTTTGTGGCAGCATCTGAGATATCGGAAGACTGCTATCATGTCTCCCCTAGTCCTTCTTTTCATTAAACTAGACATACCCAGTTCCTGCAACCATTCCTCATATGTTTTAGTCTCCAGTCCCCTAATCATCTTTGTTGCTCTTCTTTGCACTCTTTCTAGGATCTCCACATCTTTTTTACATCGTGGTGACCAAAACTGAATGCAGTATTCCAAGTGTGGCTTTACCAAGGCATTACAAAGTGGTATTAACACTTCACGTGATCTTGATTATATCCCTCTGTTTATGCAGCCTAGAACTGTGTTGGCTTTTTTGGCAGCTGCTACACACTGCTGGCTCATATTTAAATGGTTTTCCATTAGGATTCCAAGATCCCTCTCACAGTTGCTACTATTTAGCAAGGTATACTGTATACTATACTGTACCTGTGCATTTTGTTTTTCTTGCCTAAATGTAGAACCTTACTTTTTTCACCATTGAATTTCATTTTGTTAGATAGTGCCCAATGTTCAAGTTTGTCAAGATCCTTCTGTATCTTAAGCCTATCTTCTGGAGTGTTCGCTATTCCTGCCAGCTTGGTGTCATCTGCAAATTTGATGAGTTCCCCATTTATCCCCTCATCCAAATCATTGATGAAGATGTTGAAGAGTACTGGGCCTAAAACAGAGCTTTGTGGTACTCCACTGCATACCTCCCTCCATGTAGATGCAGTTCCATTGAGGACTACACGTTGAGTGCGGTTGGTCAGCCAGTTACGAATCCATCTGGTGGTGATGCTGTCTAACCCACATTTTTCTACTTTATCTAATAGTAGGTTATGGTCTACTTTATCAAATGCCTTGCCGAAGTCCAAGTAAATTATATCGACAGCATTCCTCTGGTCCACTATTTGGTCACTTTGTCGAAGAATGCAATAAGATTAGTCTGGCATGATCTGTTTTTGACAAACCCATGTTGGCTTTTGGCTATTACTTTGTTTACTTCTAGGTGTTCGCTAATTTGTTGCTTGATTATCTTTTCCAGAATCTTCCCTGGTATTGAGGTCAGGCTGATAGGTCTATAGTTTCATGGATCTATTTTTCCCCTTTTTTGAAGATGGGAACCACATCAGCTCTTTTCCAGTCTTGTGTGTGTGTGTGTGTGTGTGTGTGTGAGTGTGAGAGAGAGAGAGGGGGGGGGGATATAACTTGCCCCTTCATTACAAGTATAAACAATTTTAGGAACATATCACCAACAAATGATCTGTTCTTCCCATATCTCATTTCTTAACTATGAACAGGTTTGTCATTCAGGCCTGGTTGCCAAAATTCCCTTAAGGGTTAACAGAAAACAGCCTATCTTTTTAAACCTTCATCAGATAAACTAACTTTACATTTCTTCTCTTAACTTTTAACAATCTTGATTTTTAATACCTTCAAATAATGTCCTACATATTTTCTTTTTCTTTGTCTCTCCTCGGTAGAACCTTCAAAATTGTAACAAGCCTCTTTTGTAAAGCCAGTATAGAAAAATTATCCAGGTCACTCTCCTGAATTGCATTTGTATGTTCCTTTTAAAATATCAGCCAGTTTCAGTTGTGTATCCAATTTGTCATCCTTCTTCTAGATCATTCTTGCAGCGTGTAATCTTTAAATATGCTGCTGCCCGCAGAAATGCCACCTCAGGCCCCACATAAAATGATACCAGCACCATTGTGCCAAACCCCAATGGCTTTTGCCTCCCTATGCACCACAGGAGCTGATCTGCCCCACCTACTTTGCATTTTTCTTCAACTGCTGACAGGTACACCCATACTATGTGACATTGCTGCTGACCATTCCAGGCCTTCTTACTGATGCCACTTTGCAATATTCTCCAAGCCAGGTCTCATTCTTGCCTCAGGCTTCCAAAAGCTTCCAAACATCCACAGTTTTGCAGTTTTACCCAAGCTTTTTTCCCCAGGTATCTTTGTAACTCTAGACACCAAGTAGTGATACTCGTAAAATTGAAGCACACTCTCTAGTACTAGTTGCTTGCCTCTTAAAATTTGTGAGGAGAAGATTGTTGTTGTTTTTAATGTGTGTCCAAAATAGCTCAAAACAGAGAGGAAAGGGAGTTTAGCTAAAGCAGAGTTGTCAAACTCAAGGCCTGCGGGCCGGATTCAGCCTGCGGGGTACTTAAATCTGGCCTGCAGGACTGGCCTGGAAATAGCAAAGAACCAGTCCGCAATGCCTCTGCTACTGAAAATGGAGCATGGGGGGGGGATGCAGCCCCCCTGCATCCCAATTTGGCCAGTAGGGTGCTGCAGGACATGTCCATCCCATCTCTCCCCCACCCCACCCTGCCGTCCCTTAGCTGACCGCATAGGAGAACTACAATGCTAATCTGGCCCTCTTAAGAAATCCAGTTTGACACCACTGAGCTAAATACTTGATAATTGGATAATTTAAAACAAATCCCTAATTGAATTAACCAATAATTACATTCTCGATTCTTAGTCGATGATATTACTTGGTGAGGATCTATACTAGTTGGTCTTCATCAGTGTCTCCATCAAGAGTCATAAAAGAGACTCTTGGGAAGTCTGCATCAGTATTCATATTTACTTTGAACCTCTGCTCTCTTCTGTAGGACTGGAAAGTGTAGACCACTATCCAATCCTTGTTGCTGTGACAGGAATTTTAGTCAGGCTCCTTGTTGATACTGATTTCCAAGGGTAAGTGTTCTTTTATTCCACTCTATGGACTGATACATTCATTTCTTGCTTTCCAGTCTGTTTATTTACTACTGTTTTATTTAACTGAAATCAATCGCTCTTTAACACTGGGTATTTTGTTTATCCTGAACTTCATATGCAGAGTTTATTATAAGGCACAACAGTTTTCATTATATCTTATGTTTCTCAACTAAAATATGCATAAAGCTACTTAGGACAGGCAGCTGGGTTAGATTATTTTGGGATGCACTTCCATTTTTATGAAATGTAGAAAAATCCTTTTTTGCACATTACCTTCTCCTGTTGTTTTTCTAACGAGAATGACATTTGGGAAAAGTCTTGCCTAAAGACAAAGAAAGTCTATGTTTTTCATCCTTTGTGAGGCTGTGGCAATGACGTTTCTCATATACCTGTTAAATGTTTCTTCCTTTACTTTCCTAAGTTGGGCGTTTTTGTGTTTGTAGCAGCAAATACACTAGATTAGGGAGCTCCAACTTTGATTTCCTGGAAGGCAGATTTGGAATTTTGGCCAGCACCTTGCTTAAGAGCAGCCCTGCCATCTGCAAGAGAAAGAGAGAGAAAGATTTCATTCCGCTGCCTAAGCGAGGTCAAAATGGCACCTTGATATAGTGAGGAAATCAGAATGTAAGTGAAAAGAACTGAGAATGATCCAATAAAGGGAAGATAGAAGCGAGGAGACCAAGATCACCTCAGAATTGGCCTCAGTTCATCTCTGGAATGTTTACTTGTGATACTGGATGAGTGTTTCCATAGCTCCTCATGTCATCTAGTTGGGTAATGAAAATGTTGGCAAAACCTGTAGCCGGCCTACACCCTTGTCATCCGTGTTCTGTTCTGTTTTCATATTTTTTTAAAAAAATCAGTTGCTGCATGAGTTGTCCATTAGCACATTTCATATTAACCTCTGCAGAATTCAAATGTATTTTCAGCGTTTTAATCTTTCAAAGACCCAATTTGTCTGAGAATGCATTAAGATGGATGAATCTTTTGCCTATGTAGTCCATCTGTAAGCTTTTTCTTTCTGCTTCATTATTTTGCTCTACTATGTTAAGCCAATTCAGAATCTTATCTCCTGGTTTCTACCTGGAGTAAGAGCCTAGCTTCTTTTGAATCTGCTTTTCAAAACTTAAATGGGATTGTCATGAAATATGAGAATAACCTTGAGTGATGAGAGGGAGAGATACTGCTTAGAAAACAATCAGACAAGAGATGGGGGAGCCCTCAGTGGCTTAACAGAGGAAAAAAATGAAGGACCCACCCTTCCTGTTTAAACAGCAGTCGAAAATGGTCGTTGGAGACTCAAGTCCTATTTCCTTTCTGGTTTAATTGGGAGGGCTGACATGAATCTGTAAAGATTTCCAGTATCAATTCCAGAATAGCAAGAAGATGGGTGTAAATAAGCCTTGTTCTTATCTTGGCTTTTATTATCTCAGTGATTTCAAATATTCAATCAGTGAAACTTTATTAAAGCAACAACAAAGATAAATATGAATTGTTTTTATACAACTGTTAAATACAAAACTGTTCATGCTTGCTAATAGTTAATTATGAAATTGACTTAATTATGCTGTTAACATACAGATTTTAAACTGTATAATAATCCTATAAATGTTATCTATGTAATAATTAGTTCATTTTTTACTTCTATCCTGTAGTTTTAGCCAGCATGGAATTTTGATATTTTTTTTTAAAATGATACAAAATCATATAGGGGGAGCTTTTAAAGAACTCAAAAAGATGTGAAATTAACTCCTAGTAAACACTTAGAAGATCAGTTCTTCAAAGTTGTTACTTGGCATATTTGGGAGTCAAGTTCCTTTTTAGAATGCCTGAAGGGTAATCCGTGAGAAACTTTAATTTCATGTTTGCCTGTTTAATGTAGCTCTGCAGATAGCGACCAACAGCTGAGCCCAATCTGGCTAGGCACTCGGTTTTGTCTCTAAATTATTTCCAACCCTCTGTTTCCTCACCAGTGCTTTCCACATAGGCACAAATCAGTCTATTTATATCCCTCTCCTGTGGTCAAAGCAGTAAATACCCCTAAGGCTAATTGTGCCAAGCACCTTGTTATACTTCTTATATAAAAAAAAGAGATTTTCATTTCAAGCATAGTGTAACAGAGACATTTAGACTAGTCGTTTGCAAATAAAGGCAGATGTCACCAGGTGTGCTTTTAAAATATATTCTGTACTATTCTCTCTCTCTCTCTCTCTCTCCCTCTCTCTCTCTCTCTCTCTCTCTCTCTCTCTCTCTCTCTCACACACACACACACACACACACACACACACACACTTCATGTATATACACCATGTATGTATATAAAACTGGGTATTATACATGAGAAACATTATTTTATCATCCCCCCAAAATACCTCCCCCTTATGTCTGTATTTGGGTTCTGACCAACATAAGTGAAGGGAGAAAACAAGCCTGAAATTTGGCTCCAGTAGCAATTGTTTTCTTGCTGGGTATTTTGCTGATGAATTTTTGTATTTCTTTGGATGAAAGAGATCTAATTAGTAATGACACGTTTGGTTACACAACAAAACCAGAAGAAACTACTATGAGTCCTTTATTTCTTAATTCCACCAAGAAATCAATTAAAACTGCTCTAGTAGTTGAGCTATTGTATACATTTTCACGTTAATATGTTTAAGGAATGTATACTACAAACTGAAAATGTGTTGAAGACAGTTAAATGAAGAAAGTATTGCTTGGTACCATGTTTCAATAATGACTCATTTATTTATCTGTCATATTTGTACACTCCTGGCAAAGCATGCAACTTAGTGCAATTAGAGAGGTGCAGGAACCATGTGATAGAACCTAAGATGGACATCAGATAGCTTCGATTTCAGTTTATGTATGCAACATTGAGAAAATAGTTGTCACAGGACAGATGGCAGAAAAGATTAGGCTTTCTCAATTTAATTATGAACTTCCAATAATAGATAAAATTGTAAATTATACAAAAACAATGCTTCATTATGGTGGATCAGAGGAAATAAAATGTTTTTTGCTTTGGGAAAGCCTGTATACCGCCCTGAGTCCCGGAAGGAAATAAATAAAAAAGAAGTCTAGTTCATGCTGAATAAACCCTACAATACTCTTACCATATTTTATAGAGTACTTGAAGCATTCTTAGTAGTTTTGACTTATTTGTGGTTGGATTCAAAGTTAATATTATTATGTAAGGTATACTCATAACTGCTATTTTAAATTCGCATCTTCTGAAAAATAAGATATTTATCATGTGCTTAAGCCTATAGAAAAAAATTGGATGAAACCTGAATCTTAGTTTTGAATTGCAAAATGACTTTTCAGTCTGTAGATCTTTTATTCTTTGCTTCAAAAATGTATTTTGCAGCGATTGCTTGAATTATTATATTATTCCTCCATTAGACTGTTTATATCACACAATTCGGCTCAGATCACATCAATTTATGAATGCATCTGACAGGATCTCGAAATGGATATTTTCAATAGCTTTCTATGCTTTGGAAATCCCAATCTACTCCTTGCTTCCTGGGTTACAGAGGAGCTGTTAAGAGCTAACTTTTCTATTTAGCCCAGGTGGAAGGCATGCTGTGAATGTTGGGATGCAGTGGCTCATACCTGTTTTTCCTTGATTCCTGTACAATGATGTTGAAAATTTTAATTACTTTTTATTGGGGATACTGCTTTTTATCCAAGGGATTTTTAAAATGATGTCTTGATTGCTACCTGCTCAGAGCATTCCAAAACTAGTATCATACAAATATAATAAGTAAATAAATAATTATGGTCAAGGCTTAGACTTTGTGTTAAATATTAACTGAATATTCATAAGTTAATTTCCAATTTTCTGGTCCAGAGAAGAAAAGAAAAATATTGTGACTGAATGATTTGATGTCACGTGTTATTGTCAAAAGAGAACTGATTTCTGGGCTACTGGTATTGGATGGATTATGCCTCAGGTTTAGCAAAAAGTATATTCAACCATATCAGCTTGATCAGGAGTTATTGACTGACCGAACAGTTTGATTTGTCTCCACTGCAGTCACAGACAGATCAAAACGAATTGTGGACAGTCTTAAGAACATGAATCTGCTAGTTTTTAATTAACCCATAATACCTCACAACAGGTTAAAAAAAATTAAAAACTAGTCAAAAAACCAATATGCAAGCATGTAAAACTTTCCTCCAGAACAGCTTGCCTCCAGAAGTTGTGAATGCCCCAACCCTGGAAGCCTTTAAAAAGATGTTAGATAGCCATTTGTCTGAAATGGTATAAGGTTCCTGCCCACGCAGGGGTTTGGACTAGAAGACCTACAAGGTCCCTTCCAACTCTGCTATTGTATTGTATTGTATTGTATTTCCACAATCTATTTAAAAGACATAAAATCATTATCAGCAGCAGAATGCATTGCACATCAGTTCAATACAGCCATTATAAGAGCTGCCTACTTAACTTTTTTAAAATATATTTTTAAATAAACTCTGAGAATAACATATTTCAGATCATGTGACATTTTAATTTGTGAGTTGTATGGGCTAAATGCTTAAAAATGGATACATTGCTAGATCAAAAATCATATTCAAAAAGTATTTATCAATGATTCCTTAATTACACTAGAGCTAAGTCTCAAATTTCCCCAAAAAGTATTTCTAGCACTCTGCTTTTCGATATTTTTTACTAATCACTTGGTTGAATGCTTTTTAAATTTTCAAATGGTTCAGATTTGGTAGTTTGGATAATAGAGTCACTTCAAACTGCAATATGGGCAGCAAATAAATTTGATAATAATACTAACATCCCTAAAGGACAGAAATCAAAAAATAAATACTGTTTGTTATATTAGAGAATGGACAAAAAAAAGCAACATGAAATTTAATAGTGATAGATGTAAAGTTTTCATTTAGGACAGGGGTCCCCAACCTTTTTTTCACCAGGGACCGGTTTCATTTTAAAGAAAATTCTGCGGACCAGCTGAGTGGCTCAGCAGTCATGTGACTGGGTGGGCGTGGCCAACTTGGAAAATGTGAAACTCACTTAACAATGATCTTGGTTAGCAACCAAACTTTTGGCCTCAACTGTGATCATAAGTTCTTTCTTTCTTTCTTTCTCTTTCTTTCTTTCTCTCTCTCTGTCTCTCTTTCTTTCTCTCGCTATTTCTTTCTTTCTCTCTTTCCCTTTCTTTATTTCTTTTTCTTTCTTTTTCTCTTTCCCTCTTTCTCTCTTTTTCTTTCTCTTTCTCTCTTTCTGTATCTTTTTCTGTCTTTCTTTCCTTTCTGTCTCTTTCTCTCTCTCTGTCTATCTTTCTCTCCCTCCCTCCCTCTCTCTGTCTCTCTATGTATGTCTGTCGTCGTCCCCCCCCCCCAGCCTCCTCAGCCCGTCCGCCGTGCTTGGTCACTCGTTCGCTCGGTCAGGCTCCGTGGCTGGGTAGGAGCCGGGCTGCAGGGCTGGAGAGGAGGAGGAGGGGGCAGCCCATTGGGCAGAGCGCGCGGGAGAACGCAGGAGGATGGTGGGGACTCTTCCTCCACCCTCGTTGACGGAGGGACTCCTGTGCGCCGCCGGAGCAACCTCCCTACGGCCGCCAGTTCCCTCCCCCGTCCGCGTAGCCTCCGTAGGCCCTGGAAGAAAACGAGTGGCCGGCATGCCAGCAGGGTAGGGAATCGGAGTCCCTCCGTCGACGAGGGAGGAGGAAGAGCCACACTCCAACGGCGCGAACAGCCACGCCTGCGTTCTCCCGCGCGCTCTGCTCAGGGGGCTGCCCCCTCCTCCCTCCCTCCTCCTTTCCAGCCCTACGGCCCGGCTCCCACCCAGCCACGGACCGGCACCGGTCCGCGGCCCGGGGGTTGGGGACCCCTGATTTAGGAAACAAAACTCAAATAACAGCATGTAGGATAAGGGCTGCTGGACTTTATAATAATCTTTGTGAAAATAATAATGTTGAAATAGTAATTAAGTGCAAAATTCGTATAGAATCCCATTTCATACCATTCATGCTATTTCTAGATTTTGTTCTTCTCACTTAGCAATTATAAATATTATATGGCTGCAAAAAAGGCAAGTGCAATTGTGAACAGAAATGGTTTACAAATTAGAAAAATAAGTATTTGATTTTCTTCTGCTTTAGTTTGACCCAGCCTTGAATTGTATCCTATTTGGGCACTGTTGAAGTAAAAAGAATTCAGATTTTATAAATCTCTTTTCATATGACTATTTCTAGTCCCCTAATCACCATCATAGTTCTTGAAGCATTTTTCATTTTTTTCTGAATTATTCTTATAGCAACAGCTATAAGAATAAGATGCAGTTTTCAAGGTTGGGTCTTAAATAGAAAAACTGGGGAGTGACTGTCAGGAACTGGTTTTTGGATTTTTCTTAAGAAACAGTAGGAATATGTTCCTGCTATGCAAAAAATCCTGCTAATATTGCTAATTCTATTGTATCAAATATTTTCCTGATTTCTTGTTTTGGAACTCTTCTGTTAGTGGAATGTGGGGAGATTTGGATCAACATATGGATTTTAGATTTAAGTAGTGTTTATTGTTCAATTTAAAGGAATAAACTGAAGTTAGCATTTCTTTATATTGAAGTAAGTAACAAGCTGATTATTGATAAATATATTTAGAATACCTCTACATATCTTTTACCTTATAAGATTTCCTCAAATCTGACTATTCAGCATTTGTTAAGATCATGTTTGTACAGGATTATATACTGAATTACAGAAAGTTCTTGCTTAATAACCATTTGTTCAGCAACCATTTGAAGTTACAATGGTGCTGAATGAATGGTAGTTATGATCAGTCCTCAAGTTATGACTGATGCAGTACCCCAGTAATCAGGTGATGAAAATTTGGGTGTTTGACATCCTGCCCACATCTACGGCCACAGATTATGTTTCAACTTCCCCTCACTCACCTATTTTCCCTCTAACTCCACTCTTTTGCTGCCCCTCACTCCACTGCCACTGCCTGTCTCTTCCATCCATGCCAGCATTTGCTATTTTATTTCTCTCACTTCTGACAAAAGGTGTGTGGTTGAGGCAGTTGCTGGGCCTTCACAACATCTCATGATGCTTCCACGTGTAGGCCTCTCAGAGGCATCACCATGGGCCAGCAGTTCCCTTGGCCAAGTGTGCAAGGGGGGGGGGGGGATAGGAGCAGCTGAAGTAGAGGCAACTTTAATAGGTCGTGACAATCTCATCTGCTGAATGGCACTTTCTGGGGCCATCAGGAAAGGAGACATGGGGCCACCAGCAGTTTGTGCAATGCAGGAGAAGTGTGAGGTCTCCACCTAACAATGGTAGTATGATCCTCACTTTCATATCCAGCTTATGGATTTCTACTGGCATTTGGGTGAGCATAGTGAGGAAAAGGTTGCTGGACTAAATAAAATATTGGTTCCAATGTGAAGTGCTATTTTGGAACTTGTTCCTATCATTCACTTTGAGAAGGACATTTGAAGATTGGTGTCGTGCCTTTACTTGGTAGAGTGACAACTGCAACTTCTCTCCAACATGACAACAACAAAGCATGGAATTATTGTTTCTGTATGCCTGCAAAAGATTTCAGGGACCCCAAGTCTTCCCTTGAGAGTCTATCCAGTCACAGCCGATGATAGCAAGAGTCACTGTTTACTTTCATGGGAATTGTTAGGAATGTTGGGAATTTCCAGTTTAGGCTACAGACCTAGCAGCTACAGTTATAGTCAAAGTTATAGCCAAGATTAGAAATGGCAGTTTCCTCACAAGACATAGCGTCTGGTTCCCATAGCCAGTAGCAATCTGATTTATATCCTTGTGTGAAGCACAATTATTTCCTCTTGTGAAGCAATACCAAAAAGTGGTCTTTCAAGTTTGATTCCATTTCCAAACCATCTACTCGTAAAACGGGGGGAAGGCGACGAGGATGGGAATTTCTCTGCTTTTTTTTTTCTCTTAGTAAAAATGTAAGTGGTGTTATGCTGACCCATTAATATAATGTGCACGCAATTTAGAAACTCCAGACTTGGCAGTGATTTGAATTTTTGATTGCTGTATTTTGTTTTCTGAGAGAGGCCATGGTGCATTCCTAAGGGAATGCCAAACTTTCAGTTCATACTAAAAAATGTCTTTTTTATTGACGTAGTTCTAGTTAAAAAATAGAAGTATATATTTTAAATAAATCCCTTGAACTCTAGAAATTTGTCTCAAGTGCAGCTAGGACTATTGTTACAAAACCACTGACATTATTGATAGGACTGGGACTGAAGCAGATGGAGGAGAGCCAGAGTGAAGGATTTCAAGCAATAATATTCCACTTCATGCCATTCATTCATTTTCTAGATTTTATTTTGTTCTCACTTACCGATTCTTTATTGAAGAATACGTTTATGTCCAAAGGGGGAGATGAAATGAATTACAACATTTCATGAAAGATAATGTTTTTATTTCTCTTGTGTTTAATATTATTTAAAGGTTTTGGAGTACACAATAGAATTAGAATTAGAATTATAGAATTGTATTGTAATTGTAATTCTATAGAATGTATAGAATTAGTCCTACAACAGAGCAAACATGCATATTCATACTGGGCACATAGGGGAAATGTGCCCTCCTGTGGTGAAAGAAAGTATAAATTAGAAGAGAGCAGACTTCATTTTTTGCTGAACTCCAACTTCTATCATCCAGACTTTGGTGCAACTTACAGAATAAAGAATTCTGAACCCAGGAAATTGTTTTGAGATCAGAATGGAACTAATGTCACTGTTTGTCCACACAAAGTTCCATTTGCTGTTACAGTCCGCCTCCCGACAATAGATGTGCTCAGATATGGCGATACAGGTAGTCCTCAACTTACAACCACAATTGAGCCCAAAATTTCTGTTGCTAAGTGAGACATTTGTTAAGAGAATTTTGTCCCATTTTATGACCTTTCTTGCCACAGTTGTTAAGTGAATCATTGTGGTTCTTAAATTAACATGGTTGTTAAGTGAATCTGGTTTCCCCATTGACTTTGCTTGTCAGGAAGATGCAGAAGGCTATCACGTGATCTTGGGACACTGCAACTGCCAAAAATATGAGTCAGTTGCCAAGCATCTGAATTTTAATCACGTGATCATGGGGATGCTGCAACGATCGTAACCACTCGATATGGACTTTTTATTAGCTATAAATTTTAATCAGAGGATTTTAAAATGTTTTTAGCACGGGGTAACTTAAGTTTAATAGGGTTTTAATAATGGTATACTTATGTATGTTTTGATTTTTAATTTTCCTGTGCGCCGCCCTGGGTCCTTTTGTAGGAGAAGGGCGGGGTATAAATTTAATAAAATAAAAATAAATAAATAAATAGAGTGTGAAAAACAGTCATAAGACACTTTTCTTCAGAGATGATGTAATGGTCACTAAATTAACTGTTATAAGTCGAGGACTACCTGTATTTTCTTGTTGCTACTATTGAACCCTTGGAAGTTAGAAAAAATCCTTGTGTGGGTAGGAGTTCTTTAATAAATTATTGAGGGGGTTGAGTGACAATAAATTGATTTACATAAATGTTTGCTGCCAAGAGCAAAGCAGACTCTTGTGAAGCTTTCAACTCAGAACTGAAATCATTTTTTCTAAGATAATACTGAACTTTGAAACTCAGCTTGGAAATTACGTCGGGGCATTTTTTTCCACCCACTTCACTGAATCAGTTTGGCATATAAGTGCTTGTACCTAGAGTACAAATTGATGAAGAGCAAACTTAGTCCCATTATTAAAAAATGAAGACAAAATACCTGGGAATCTACTGTCTACTTAATTTAATATCTCTGTTGGGCAAGGTACAAAAATAGACTATCAAGCAACATGACACAAACCCTTAGAAAAGAATGCGGCTATTACCGAAGCAGTGTGAGTTTGACGAGAACAAATTGTATCAAGCTAACCTTATCTCTTTTAATGGCATTGGACTGGCTTGATAGACCAAGCATTCAAGGGACTGCTGTGGATACTGAGTGCCTTGCATTCAGTAAAGTGTTTGACAAGGTCTGTCATGTGAGGAAGATGAAAAAATGTGGCTGCAAAGTACCGCAATCTGCTGGGCTTGCAGCTAGTGAAACAGTCGCACTTCAAAGGCACCTGCATTGTCCGAGAGAGAAATTTCAATTTGAGGCTCTGTGTTCAGCCCAGTGCTGTTCAGCATCTGTATAAATAAGTTAGGAAATGAAATAAAATGGATGGTTATCTGGCTTGCCACTGATATTAAGTTGGGGATGGGCAAGTACCTTGGAAGACAGCATCTGTATTCAAGAATGACTTAGCAAGCTTGAATTTTGGGATGCATCCAATAGAATAATGGTCACTTAGGAAGATGTATAAAGGCCTGCATCTGTATAGGAAAAAAAGTGTGTGTGAAGAATCTAGAAGTACTAATAAACTACCATCTGCAAACATGATGCAGTGACTGTAAAGATCAACGTACTCTTGAACTGCATTAACAGAACTATTGCCTTGTGATTACAAGAAGCATTAACAGCTCCACTGCATTCTGTGCTGGCTGCACTGCACTTGGATGATGCGCCATCCAGTTTTGCACTCTGTGCTTTCAAAGGACATAAATAATCTGGAATACGTTCAAAGAACATCTGTCAGGATAAAAAGTACAGTGGTACCTCGGTACTCGACTGCTTTGAAACTCGTTGAATTTGGTACTCAGTGCATTTTGATGCAAAAATGTTGTCCCAGTACTTGTTTGTTGGGACTTGACGTGCAAGTTAGAACTTGTCAGTGTCAGTTGCCTTGTGACTAATACATTATTCCTTATGAGAAAATTTTGTTTGGCTCTTGTTGTTTTTGGTGCTTATTGTGCCCATTGGAACTAATTAACGACAAGTGCTATGGTACCGCTCTATCTGGAAACCAAGCCCTATGAGGAACATTTAAAGGAGTTAGGCATGTTTAACTTGCACAAGAGAAGACCAAGGAGGTGTGGTGTTGGTTTATATCTAAAAATCGCCATATGCAAAAGTCAGTGGATCTGTTCTTCACTGAAACTGAGAGCAGGGCAAGATCATCAGGCTGAAATTTGGGAATGTCCTCTTCTGAGGGCTTGATGCCAGCAAATACCCAGCATAGCCAAGCAACAGTCCATGAGTTGTATTAGAGAGGCAATAGCAAGTCAGGCTAAAGGGCAGAGGTAGCATCAGTGGACAGTCCAAAAGTCAAGAACAAGCCAGTGCAGGAACATACCAACAATGCCAAAGTTTGTACAAGAGACATACTTAGAGGTTTAAGATTAGGCACTGGGCAACCTGGATATAGTAGCAATTCAGCAAGGCTAATGCAGATATGGCTTTACTACTGATTGGTTTTCAGTTGAAGACTTTTTCTCCAGAGCTTACATCAAAAGCAGTTAAGAAATGGGATAAAAATGGAGGTGGGGATGGGGTGTTGTTGGGGGGGAGGGTAACGACACACAAACATGTTACCCAGTTATAACAGGAGATTTAAATAAGGACTTTCTGATAAGTGGTTTTGGGTAATGAAAGAAAAAGTTAGGAAAGCACTGAGTTAAGGCACCCAGCTTAAAAGCCAGGAGACCATGAGTTTGTTCTGCCTGAGGCATAAAGCCAGCTGGGTGGTGTTTGGGCAGTCACTCTCTCTCAGCCCTAGGAAGCAGTCAATGGCAAACAACTTCTGAAATCTGGCCAAGAAAACCACATTTGCCAGGAGTGAACACTGACTCAAAGGCACATACAACAAAACCTTTCCCTATTGTCAAGAATCTTCAGTATAGCTGGGCTGCTGAGAAATCATTGAGCTGTGGTTATATTTACTCCCTCAGCCTCCCAGAAGAGGAGCTCTTGGTCCTACTTTCTTTTAGAGCAGTGATGGCTAACCTTTTTCCCATCACATGCCAAAAGCGGGAGGAGCGCAGGAGGGTCGCGCACAGACATGCTCACCCCCACCCCCACGTGTGTGTGCGACCCCCGCCCCTGCGACCCCCACCGTCCCCCCGCTTTTGACACGTGATGGACCCATTTTTCACCCTCCCCAGGCTCCCCAGGCTTTCTAGGCCCAACATGCAAATCGGAAGTCTGTTCCCAAGTTTCCAGTTTGCGCGTTGGGTTATTCCCCCCCCCCCACCTGGAGACTTCAGGAAAGCCTCCGAAGAGCGAAAAACAGCTGAAAATGAACAGCCGAAGTCAGTTGGCCAGTGCAAACATTCGCACTGGAGCTGACAGGGCAACGCCTCGCGTGCCTTAACAAATGGCTCTGCGTGCCACCTGTGGCATCCGTGCCATAGGTTTGCCATCATGGTTCTAGAGCAGTGGTAGTCAACCTGGTCCCTACTGTTCCAGCTTTCATGGTGGGTAGTAGAGGTTTTGTCCGATGCTGAAGCACTTTCCTTTTTTAAAAATTTAATTGACTTCCCTACTTTATAAATCATCATTAGTTATGATCTGAACTGACTTGTGAGAACTAAGTCATTGGACGCAACCGAAGATTATTATTTTAGACCTTTTAAGACTCTTGTTGAACCTCCTCTCACGCGGCCCTTGCGAGGCCTGTAAGATTCTATCGACCCATAACCTTTAAGATCTTGGTTTGATGCAGCTATAGAAATAAGACTCTGAACTTACCCCGATCGATGCACTGGTGCACTTTACTTCTATTCTTTAAGTGTCACCATTATGTGTTTATTTATTCCATCTATTTAATTCTATTTATTCCACCTTTTATGAATTTTATTGTGCCAACGATGCCTGATTTTAACCATGACCCATTTTTACATCTTATTATCACCATTTTGTACTCTAGAACCGATCTGCTACGACTGCGAGAGTCCCCGCTCTCGCAGGTTTGGCCCTCCACTCTAACGAGGGCCCACCTTGATGAAGGATTTATTAATCTGGAGAGGTGGAAGAAGCGTAGTCTTAGGGGTTTTTTAGCTTGTAAGTTAATGTTTATTTTAGGGGGTACCAGGGAGGAGGGAGGGTATAGACAGGTAGAGGCAGGGGAGGGAAGAGAGAGCCAGGCCAGCGGGCGACGGAGGGAAGCGGAGGGTTCCGTTAGGAGGGGGGAGATTCTAGTCGTTCCGATAGAGGGCATTCCCATCCAGAAGGTCGTGGGGAGAGGCAGGTCCGAGGGGAGACAAGTGTTATCCTCCCGGTTGGGGGCACGAAGCCGTTGGCTACAAACGGTCAAGTGCCTCAACCCCCGCAGGCTAGGTGGCCAGGGAGTACAGAGCCAGGGCCTGCGGCTGATGTTCTGCAACGCCAGGTCCGTTGTCAACAAAGCCCCCCTCGTTCATGACCTTGTGTCAGAGGGGGAGCCGGACCTGGTGGGAATTGCGGAGACCTGGTTGGGCCACGAGGGTGGACTCCCCCTCGTTGAAATGTGCCCACCAGGTTACCGCGCGTTTCATCAGCCCCGGGCCCTAGGTAGGGGCGGTGGGGTAGCGGTCATTGTAAAGGAAGGTCTTGAGCCGAGAGAGACCGTTGTGCCACAGACCACCGGTTGTGAGTCCCTCTGCGTGAAGTGGGGCCTAGGGAGGCAGTTGGGCTTGCTGGTTGTATACCTGGCTCCCCGCTATGTAGCAGCAGCCCTGCCCGAGCTCCTCGAGGTGATCGCTACGGTGGCAGTTGAGACCCCCAGACTTTTAGTCATGGGGGACTTTAATCTGCCATCGGTGGGCGAATCATCCGAGGCAGCTCGGGAGTTCATGGCTTCCATGACGGCCATGGACCTGACCCAACTAATTCAAGGCCCCACTCACGAGGGTGGACATACACCGGATCTCATCTTTGTCTCAGGCCAATGGAAGAGTGATCTGGGTATAGGGGATATAGTCATCACACCCTTGTCATGGACAGACCACTCACTTCTCCGGCTCGACTTTCCGACCGCTGCTCCCCTCCGCGGGGAGGCGGAACCTGAGTCACCAATCTGGTTCCGCCCCAGGCGCCTGATGGACCCGGATGGGTTCCAGACGGCGCTTGGGCCATTTCCTGTACCCCTGGCCCGCGCCCCGATGGAGGACCTCGTGGCCGCATGGAATACTGCGACCACGGGAGCCTTGGATCGGGTCGCGCCCTTGCGGCCTCTCTTGCGGCGGCGAAACACCCTGGCTCCTTGGTTTTCCGAGGAGCTGAGGGTGATGAAACGCCGCAAGAGATGCCTAGAGAGAAGATGGAGGTATACTCGAACTGAATCTGACCGGACACAGGTAAGAGCCCATTTACGGACTTACATTGTGGCGCTGAGAGTGGCCAAACGTCATCATTGTGCCACTCTCATAGCATCCGCAGAAAACCGCCCTGCCGCCCTGTTTGGGGTGACCCGCTCCCTCCTTCAACAGAGGGTGCGGGAAGCCCCGTTACAGGGTAGAGCAGAGGAATTTGTGACTTTTCTGCAGGAGAAAATCGCTCAGATACAGAACGAGCTAGCCCCCATTCATGGCCCAGTGGGATGCCACGAGAGAGATCTTGTTTGGGAGGAGTTTGACTCCGTTACTTCCGAGGATATGGACAGGCTACGTGGGCGACTGCGAGCCACCACATGTTTATTGGACCCGTGTCCCTCCTGGCTTGTACTGGCATCCTGGGAGGTGACACGAGGCTGGCTCCAAGAGGTTGTCAACGCATCCTTGAGTGAGGGTGCCTTGCCTGCTTCCCTAAAAGAAGCGATGGTGAGGCCCCTCCTTAAGAAGCCCTCTTTGGATCCAGCTCTTTTGAACAACTACCGTCCTGTCTCCAACCTTCCCTTTCTGGCGAAGGTTGTCGAGAGTGTGGTGGCACAACAGTTCCCCCGGCACCTGGAGGAAGTTGATTATCTAGATCCGCGCCAGTCCGGCTTTCGGCCCGGGCATAGCACCGAGACGGCATTGGTCGCGTTGGTCGATGATCTCTGGAGGGCCAGAGATGGGGGTTGTTCCTCCATCCTGGTCCTATTAGACCTCTCGGCGGCTTTCGATACCATCGACCATGGTATCCTATTGCATCGGCTGGGGGGGTTGGGGGTGGGAGGCACCGTTTTACGGTGGTTCTCCTCCTACCTCTCTGGCCGATCGCAATTTGTGTTGGCAGGGGGGCAGAGATCGACCGCGAGACCCCTCGCATGTGGGGTGCCTCAGGGGTCGGTCCTCTCGCCCCTCCTGTTCAACACATACATGAAGCCGCTGGGTGAGATCATCCGTGGTTTTGGGGTAGAGTACCATCTGTACACTGATGATACACAGCTGTACATTTCTACCCCAAACCACCCCAACGATGCCGTAGCGGTGATGTGCCAGTGCCTGGAAGCTGTACGGATCTGGATGGGAAGTAACGGACTCAGGCTCAACCCGACCAAGACCGAGTGGCTGTGGTTTCCGGCAGCCCGATTCAACCAGCTCACTCCATCGCTGGCCATAGGGGGCGAACATCTTGCCCCTGTGGATGGGGCGCGCAATTTGGGTGTCCTCCTGGATGCCCGGCTGTCCATGGAAGATCAAGTGACAGCCGTGGCCAGGAGGGCGTTTTACCAGGTTCGCCTGGTTCGCCAATTGCGCCCCCTATTGGATCGGGACGCCCTTTGCACAGTCACTCATGCTCTCGTGACATCCCGACTGGACTATTGTAACTCTCTCTACATGGGGCTGCCCTTGAGGTGCACCCGGAGGCTTCAGCTAGTCCAGAATGCAGCCGCGCGAGCAATTATGGGGACCGCTAGGTCTACCCATGTAACACCGCTCTTGCGCGAGCTGCACTGGCTACCTGTCGTCTTCCGGGTGCGCTTCAAGGTGTTAATTATCATCTTTAAAGCGCTTCATGGCTCGGGACCTAGCTATCTGCAGGATCGGATCCTGCCCCATACATCCTCACGGCCGATTCGCTCCCACAGAGCGGGGCTTCTCCGGGTGCCGTCCACTAGACTATGTCAGCGGGCGACACCCAGGGGAAGGGCTCTCTCTGTGGCGGGCCCGGCCCTCTGGAACGACCTTCCCCCCGATATTAGGACGACCACGGACCTCCGCTCCTTCCGTCTTAAATTGAAAACCTACTTTTTCCGTCTGGCCGGCTTGGGATAGCCTCCTTGTCCTGGGGTTTTTAGGTTTTAGTGCTTAGGGGTTTTAGGGACAGTTTTTTAGTTTTTTATAGATGTTTTTAGCGCAGGATTTGTTGTTTAATTGTGATTTTAAATTATGTATTCTGTTGTGTTTACTGTTTTTTAATTTTCCTGTGCCCCGCCTCGAGTCCCCTGGGGAGAGAGAGCGGGTAACAAATAAAATTTATTTATTTATTTATTTATTATCATTACTGTGGAACCAGTGGGCGGTTAGAAAATTTTACTACCAACAGAGATACAAAAGTGGGCAGTAGGTATAAAAAGGTTGACTACCCCTTTTCTAGAGTAGAATGTTTGACAAAGTGTGTGAGGACAATAGAACATCACCCACCCACCTGAGATTAGCTTGGTCCCCACCCTGTTGGTCTTTCATAAGGTCTTGAAAACATTGCTGTATTCCTGGGCATGGATGGGGGGGTCAGATCAGGGCGCCGCCCTGAGTCCTAACAAGGAGAAGGGCGAGGTATAAATTCGGGGGGGGGGGGGGGAAGAATGTCAGTGGCTGTGAGGGCTATGTATTGTTTATTTCAGCTGCCAGCAATATGTGTGTTGTTATTTTTAGTTATTGTTAGCTATCCAGGGTCACTTTGTTGAGATGGACAGTTATCCAAATTAAACTGAATTAAATAAACAAATAAGTGAACCTCAGGCCAACCAAAGCTGTGCATTTTTTAATTTAAAGATGAGAATTTTAAGGCCTATTACATTAATGCTATAATCTGTAACTTAACTAGCTCATATCAAATTCAGATAAATTTCTGTTAATCTGTGACTTTGGTCACTTTCCAGTCATTTCTATACCTAACTTATTCTGCAAGAATCAATCATAATAAGATAAAATTATTTTTAAATCGGAATGTTTTTTTGAATAAATATGCAGAAGTAGTAAAAGATGGTTAATTTTTAACATATAGTTATTACTATTATTTTGACAGAGAACTGAGTTGTGAAACTAACGCCTTGAACAATGCTCAGTCTGCTGTTCTTCTCAAGTTCATATTGTCTTTGGCCAAACACTGCACATATCCATTATTTAGTTTTATAAATCTTATCTCATTGTCTTGATATAGTTTTTTGACCACAGTTGTTAGGCCATAGCATTACAGTAGAGTAAAACAAATGATCTGCATATCTCTTCATATGAGATATTGGGATTCTACATATGAATCATAGCAGGAGGCGGGTTGCTGCTGGTTCGGCCCGGTTTGGCCGAACTGTTAGTGGTGGTGGCGGGAGGCTCCACCCACCCACCCACCCACCTCGACACTTCTGCGCATGCACAGAAGTGTTGTGCGTACAAGCACGCATGCGAGCACTAGCAAACCGGTAGTAAATGGGTTAGCAACCCACCACTGAATTAGAACCTCTGGACAAATTTCATAGGCAATGGAAAAGGTTTGGGCTGAGATATAGAGCTTTTTTAAATAAGATACATCATTGAGATTTCATGGGCTGATTGCAAGTCATTGGTCAAATATCTTGCAAATATTAATGCAAAAATATTGACATTGGTTCTACCATTTAGATGACAGGGAATATATTTGATCATCTATTCTGAACAATCTGTTTTTAGATAAGGTTGCCAAGCATCCGATAATATTAAATTACTAAATGACATTCTGGATATACATTCAGAAAAAATGAAATGCACATTGATGGTTTTTTCAGTGCAGAAGATGCCTTTTATATGGTGATATGAGCGCTTTGATGCAAGTCAGGTGAAAGACTGCAGGAAAGATTCTGGAACTTTACTAATATACTAATAAAATATAATATAGGATACAGTAATAGAATCTTGAAAGCTAGTCTATGTTTTCCCTTCCGTCCCTCTTAAATTCAGGACTTAAGGGGTAGTCAACTTAACTTTCTAAATGTCTTCATTTTCCGGGCTTAGCACATATTTCTCTAATCACTGCCCTATAGTTTTCTTCAAAGGTCATTTTCTGTAGGTAAAGTGGAAATTTCTAAAATACATCTTGCCTTTATATTGATTCCCTTAAAAAAATTAATTTGGCCAAGATATAATATTAACTCCTCTTGTTAGGATTATTATAAGAAGAACAATATTTTTATCTATCAGCATTTCTTGTGGAATCAAGGAGTCCTTTTATATCTTTTAATTTGATATTGATACCATTGGCCTGCTTTATTAAGATAAATGGAAAACGGTTGGGGTTGTGGGAATAGATGAGTGCAGGCTGTTATTATATGCTGATGTCATTGATACTTATTTATTATTTTAATAAAGTTATATCCTGCCCATCTCACTGTTGAGTGACATATTAATTTTATCAAAAGTAATGTTATCGTGCAAAAGTAGTCACTAGGTTATTCAATAATGTTTCTGTAGACACACAGTAGTGGGAACATTTTTTAATAATAATTTTATTAAAGTTTACAGTTACAAAGATAAAAAAACTAATAAAAACTGTGAAAAATATAAGAGTAAAAAGAAAAAAGAATGAAGTAGAAGATATATAGTAGTATATATAGTAGAAAAAGTAAAAATAAATAGAGATGTCTTCCCCCTTCATCATGACTAGTACAATTTCAGTAACTTATCACCTTCCTTGATACTTCAGCAAAAGTTCTCTTTCCATCTATCATCTCTTTATCTATAACCCAATTTTTAAAACGTCATTATGTAATCCTAATCAGCAAAAGCCCATTAAGAGTTACCAGAATAACAACATATATAGTTTAACCTTAATAAAATAACTAGAATTTTACTTTTAATGTAGTAAATATTACTTTGTCTAAAAATAAAACAAAAGATATTTTCTTCCCCTATTTTGTCTTTTGTCTATAAACAAATCTTTAAAGCTTCATTATTTGGTCCTTACTGGCAAAAATCCATAACCCAAAATAACAACATGTTTTAACCTTGATTAAATAAACTTTATATTCCTTTGCTTTTATAGTCTTGATCTTAAATCCTCTGTGTTTTTTCCTGGTCATCAGAATTTTCCCATGGGAAAAATTAAACATAAAATTTGAAATAATATTTTCCCACAGGAAAGATTCTTGTAATTAATTTCAAATTTTTATTTTAAATCCATCTTACTACTTGCCACAATCACCTTTTGCTGTTTATTCCAAAATAGTTTAAGTCCTTAAACTTGCATAAAATTTCTTAACAAGGACTAAAGGGGACTCACCTGGCATATGAAATTTGTCGTTCTGAAGTTTCTTAATAGACAAACAGTAGTTAATAAGCAACTTCCAATGAGGCCAAGAAAGGAAATATATGAACCCAGTATCCTTTTGAAGGCACTGTACTGCAGTTTGGGCAAAGATGGGGATTCCTCAGCTTCCAGAGCATTAAATCTGTGGGACATGGTTGTCCATGTCCTCTCCTTGTCCAGAAAGAAATTCTGAGAAACCAGTCCATTCACCACCTCAGTTGTTGGCTCCATTGCCATTGCTTCCCCAGAAGTATAGTAGTAGGATTTTTTAATTGTTTGCATTCTTTGAAATATCTGGGAATAGTTATTTAAAGGAGACTTTCAAGTGGATGTAAATGTGTCACCTTTTAAATTTCCAAATAAATAGAAATAGTTAAAATCCTGAATGTATAGGAAAAGATGCAGTGGTGGGTTTCAAAATTTTTGGAACCTATTCTGTGGGTGTGGCCTGCTTTGTGGGAGTGGCTTGCCGGCCATGTGACCGGGTAGGAGTGGCTTGCTGACCATGTGACCAGGTGGGAGTGGCTTGCCGGCCCTGTGACCGGGTGGGAGTGGCTTTCTGGCCATGTTGACCAGGTGGGAGTGGCTTGCCGGCCATGTGACCGGGTGGGAGTGGCTTGCCGGCCATGTGACCAGGTGGGAATGTTAGCAGCTGCTGGAATTATGTTTGCACAACAGTGGAAAAACAGATATGAAAATGAATAAATACTACAATGTGCAGGAATAAATAAAGTGACAATTAAAATCAAGAAGGCTTTGAATATTTTTTCATGTGGGATTTGTTTTAGCAATTGCTAAGTAACAGAAACAGAAAATAGAAATCCAAAAGTATGAAAGACAACACCAATTATGTAAGGAAAGGTCACTAAAATGTATAAGGAAATATTAGTAGTACTTGATCATTATTAATGTGTACAACTGCTGCAGGACATAATACACCCACGCAAACTATGACAGTGCCAGGAAAACACCAAAAAATAGAATCCCTCCTACAAAAGACTGAAAATGAAACCAGTTTTTTCCCCCTAACCTTAGGGACAGGAGAGACAAAGCCACTGGAATAAAAACCATCAAGGCATTGCGGAAAATTATAAAGGACACACAAGCTCACAGAACCAGCAATCACCTAAGAATTACCTAGACAACCAGGGTGAAACACACTCTTTCTGGCAAAGCTGCCTTGCACCAACCTGGCAGCCCATAGAAAAGTAGCCACTTTGAGACACATAAACCTGGTCTGAACACTTAAAAGTAACATATTGCATCTCAAAGAAAATATTTGCAAAAAGGAATAACATTTCTTGAAAAAAAAATTTTTTATAAACAATTACAAAATAAAACTTCCCTAAAATAATTAAAAAATATATTTTACAAATAAAAAAATCCTTAAAAACCATTGTTAAGCATTCCACAAAATGACACAATTGCAAGGTATTCTACCAACAATAATGTATATTGAAACCATTTAAAGATATTCCTTGTAATAATTTAAAATATAACTATGTTAAGGGTAGAATAACACTATATATTGAAGGGAACCATTTAAAAAAATTCTCTACTCAATACATTTTAAAGCAGGGGTCCCCAACCTTTTTTGCACCAGGGACCGGTTTCATTTTAAAGAAAATTCTGCGGACCGGCTGAGGGGCTCAGCAGTCATGTGACTGGGTGGGCGTGGCCAACTTGGAAAATGTGAAACTCACTGAACAATGATCTTGGTTAGCAACCAAACTTTTGGCCTCAACTGTGGTCATAAGTTCTTTCTTTCTCTCTCTCTTTCTTTGTCTCTGTCTCTTTTTTTCTCTCGCTATTTCTTTCTTTCTCTCTTTCCCTTTCTCTCTATTTCTTTCTCTTTCTTTTTGTCTTTCCCTCTCTTTCTGTATCTTTTTCTGTCTTTCTTTCCTTTCTGTCTCTTTCTCTCTGTCTGTCTTTCTCTCCCACTTTTTTCTTTCTTTCTCTTTCTCTGTCTCTCCTTCATCCGCCCATTTCTGTCACTCTGTGCGTGTGCGTGTGCGTGTGCCTGTCTGTCTTGCATTCATTCAATCACTCCTTCTGTGTCTCTGTCTATCTTTCTCTCCCTCCCTCCCTCCCTCTCTCTCTCTCTCTATGTGTGTCTGTCGTCGTCATCATCGTCCCCCCCCCCCAGCCTCCTCATTCCGCCTGCCACGCTTGGTCGCTCGTTTGCTCGGTCAGGCTCCGTGGCTGGATAGGAGCCGGGCTGGAGAGGAGGAGGAGGGAGGAGGGGCCAGCCCATTGGGCAGAGCACGTGGGAGAACGCAGGAGGATGGGGGGGGCTCTTCCTCCACCCTCGTCGACGGAGGGACGCCTGTGCGCCGCCGGAGCAACCCGCCAGTTCCCTCCCCAGCCCGCGGAGCCTCCGCAGTCCCTGGAAGAAAATGAGTGGCCGGCATGCCAGCAGGGGAGGGAATCGGTGGCCGGTCCGGCGGCGTCCAGGAATCCCGTCGACGAGGGAGGAGGAAGAGCCACACTCCAACGGCGCGAACAGCCGCGCCTGCGTTCTCCCGCGCGCTGTGCTCAGGGGGCTGCTCCCTCCTCCTCTCTAGCCCTGCGGCCCGGCTCCCATCCAGCCACGGACCGGCACCGGTCCGCGGCCCGGGGGTTGGGGACCCCTGTTTTAAAGTACTGAGTATAGAATTTTTAAAAATGGTTTATATTAATTTGTTTTTCATGGAATCTTTTTTAAAATAGTCTAAGACAATTTAAAAAAAGAACCCACACACAATAAATTGAAGTAAACCATTTTTAAAAATTCTCTATTCAATACAGTTAAGTAAAACGATTTTAAAAAATGATATGCACAATAAATAAAATCTTTTAAAAAATCATTAAAAAAATAAAAGAGGGAAAAAAACAGGTCACTTACCAGGAGGCAGAATCAGCAGCTCTCTGATAATGGATGCAGCAGGGAGCAGGCAGGCCACGAGGCAACAGGACACAGGTAAACTTACCTGACTAGAGGGAGAAGGGAGGCAGCCAGCCAGGTGAGGCTGAGAGAGGGGGGAACTGGCTTGGCCATTGTGGCATAAGCCAGCTCGCAGCTTTCGCAAGGGAAGGCCTGAAGGCTTTCCCTTGCGAAAGCTAGCCTCCCCCCCCCCACCAGCGTGTGAAAGGCACCGGCAGATTCAAAGCAGGACCCTTTAAATTTCGCGTCGCTGAGGGGGGGAAAGATACCGGCATGCGAAATTTAAAGGGCTTGTCTATGAAGCTGCCGGCCCCTTTCTCAACACGTTAGTGGTGGCGGGAGACGCCGCTAGCCATGTTGAGAAAGGCCCGGTCCTTGAAGCTGCCAGCGCGGCTCCAGGGGGTTGGGACGAGTTTGCGCACCTAGCGCTAGTTGCGCGAAGCCCCCCCCAACCCCCCGCAGGCGCGCCAAGCGTAAAAGGCCCGGGAAGCTTAAAATTTAAAACGCCTTGAAGCTGCCGGCACGGCTCCAGGGAATTGGGACGGCTTCGGGCACCTAGCGCGCACCTAGCGCGCACCTAGCGCTCTTCCATGCCCCTTCCCAAGGCCAGCCAATGTTAAAATCACTAAAATTGCTGGCTGGCCTTGGGAAGGGGCATGGAAGAGCGCAGGGGGACGCGCGCGAACTTCGCACTCATCCTGGGCGCTCCTCCGCGCCCGTTCCCACCTCCAGCCAGCGATTTTAGTGATTTTAACGCTGGCTAGCCTTGGGAAGGGGCACGGAAGGGGACAGCGATTTTAGCGCCTCACAGCTAGCGGCAGCAGCCCCTACCCCCTGCCACGTGCGAAGCCACCGCACATTTCGGCCACATGGCTATGTCAGCTCTCGGCTTTCGGAAGGCAAGGCCTGGAAGGCCTTCCCCACCCTCCCCAATGCCACAAGTAGGTATAAGCTAGCCTCCCGCCGCCCCCCTAAGCGAAGTTGCTTACCTACAGTAAGCAGCAAGCTGCTGGAAGGTGGATCAAAGTGTTGCCTGTTGGCATCACACTTTTAAATGGTCGCCTCCAGCCTGCTCACTGATTGGCTGGATGCCAACCAATCAGTGAGCATCGGGCTGGGTTAGTTTACTGCAGACAGGCCGGGAGCGATCGAGATGCGAGGGACGGAGCGAGCCAGGCATTCCGGAAATTACTTCTGGGTCCTCCGGTCCAACCGGATCTCTCCGGATCGGTAAAATTGACCAACCGAATCGCACTAGCCAGTGAGAACCGGTAGGAACCCACCCCTGAAAAGATGTTATAAAAATGTATATATGCAATTATCTTAAGAATTTAAGAAGAATTGATACTAAGATTTTTTAATTGAGCAGAACAACCTCTAGTTTTCTTTTACTTTACTTTACTTTATTTTTGATTTGTATACCGCCCTTTTTCCTTTCGGGACTCAGGACGGTGAACAGGCATCAATAAAATCGACAATAAAAGCATCAAAATATATTAAAATACACTAAAATGATATTAAATGCGCTTTATCCAACTAACAACTGTCATGTGATAATTGCATTTTTAATTTTCCTGACCTCCAATTTTATTGTTGGGTACCAATTTTTACTTCAATTTGTCTATGAAATGAATGTCATGAGTTTTAAAATATCACTATATACACAATTAGAATGTTATTGTGTGACCTCTTTGACATCATGGCAGGGGCTTAGTTCCATTTTTAGCTGTAGTTTTATATATTTCCTACATCAACAATGGGAAAGCTCATTTGGAAGATATTGGGACATGGTGTAATTTCAGCCCTTAATCTCATGATGAATTGCTAGCCCTATAAATCATATCAGACAAAGAAAGGACTTTTGCTGGAACAGCTGTATTAACAGAGTCTCGCAAGTTTGAACCAACTTCCCTTTTTTATCTTTATGAGAATTGGGGAGGGGACTGTCTGAGGCATTTTCAAAAACCACTTTCTTGCATCCCCTCTCAAATCTCATTTATCGAGATTGTTGCCTTGGTAGCAGATCTTCCCTCTGACCTTCAGAGCTTTCTTGTTACTTAACTACAATACGTAAGTTATACCCTGAGTAGTCCCAGTTTTGAAAAATGTAGATCAGAATAACAGAACAGAGCTGGAAGGGACCTTGTAGGTCTTCTAGCCCAATCCCATGCTCAATCAGGAAACCCTGGCCTATACCATTTCAGACAAAAGGTTGCCCAATTTCATTTATTTATTTATTTACTTGAATTCATGGAAAGCATTTTAACATCAGCTTTTCGGTCCATTTTTAAAAGATTTGCAAGAGGAATTTGGAAATTAGGAAAATGGCGGTATATTTTATTAAAAATACCTCTTAATTTCAAAGTTTGGTTCTGATGTATTAATCATGATTAAAACTCCTGAACATCTGTTGGCATTAGGATATATCTTGATTTATTCAAAACCTGCAATATTTTTAATGAACAATTAAATAGCATTGCCAAGGTGAATATTAACTAGTTTCAAGAACCGTTAAATAATTGGCATTAAGAAATCAATGGCTAAAAATCTCAAAGGCTATTAGTGTATTTAATGAAATAAAAAATGAAATTAAGTCAGGAAAAAATGGGTGTTTTCATGCTTTTTGCTCTGCTGAGATAATATTTTAAAAGGTTTAGCTGTTGTCCAATTGCATGTGAAATGTAGGATGAGTAATGAGACAGATATTAATATGAAATAGCCTTGTCCTATTTTTGTTGTTATAAATCCATCATTTCTTTACAGCATCTGTATAGTTTAATATATTTTGAATTATATACCCAAACCCTGGAATTTATAACCATAGAGAATTATGGATTTCTTGAACATTGGAGGTAGCAAAAATATTACTTTTCAGTCTGGGAAAGACAAAGTGACCCCAAATTTACAGTCTTGGATTGCAAGTATGTGTTTGCTTTGTTCTTTCAAACTGTCTATCAGCATAATGAGAGACTGATCAATGTGTTAAGGCCCCCATTTTGTGGCTGTATTGCTGACTGTCCAAGTATCTCAGCTGCTATATATATATTTAATTTATTTCTTTTTCACCAAGATCTTTTGTGAAAAATATTTAAAATAATGTAAGATCTTTGCATGTCCTGAGGAGGGTACTACTTTATTTTTTGTTAAGTTTCAACTGAATAGTCATTTTCGAAAGATAACTATACAATACAATACAATACAATAGCAGAGTTGGAAGGGACCTTGTAGGTCTTCTAGTCCAACCCCCTGCGTGGGCAGGAACCTTATACCATTTCAGACAAATGGCTATCTAACATCTTCTTAAAGATGTTACTAGTTACTAGTTACTAAGTAATAACTCTGCAGTTTTTATTTTCCCTGCCCAGGAATACAACAACAATATAACAATCCCCAGCTAGCCCACTAAAATTTGTGCCACCAAACTTTCTTTTCCAAGGAATGCATCTTTGACTTGAATATAGTCCATGAATTCTAAGGATAAACTTTAATAGTATAATTATTTTCTTGTCATAGCACTCCATGGGTATTAAAATTCAATTAGCCATCGCGTAAATAAATTCCATCAATTAGCAAACACAGTGAAATAACTGACAGCAACACTGTGACGTATCAATTGTGAGAATTAAGTGTAAGTGTGAAAGTAAAGTTGTTTGGAGAGTTAAGAAATGAATGCAATATATTTTGTTGTGATTAGCTGGCCGAGGCCCAATATTTTAATGTTTGTTATGTGGCCTAAAAATCACGATGAACTTTGACTATGCTGTGTTCTCAAAGCCAGATAAGCAGGCGACTCAAAGCCACTTAAAATCAAGCAGTGTGGCGCCATAGGTTCAGTAACACATGATTGATAGAAATCGGGCTTGTCTTTTGCCTAATTCTGCACTTTGCCAAGAGTTTGAATAAGTACAGAAGCTAGACAGAACATCATATATTTCACAAAAGGACACGGAGATCTCATTTTTCTGGCAGATACTAGATCTAGGATGTTAATGGATGGAGGATGTGATGTAATATGTGTGGGATGTTTAGTAAGGTGTTATTGCCATGATGTCAACTTCATTCTTTTAATTGATTTCACAGTGCATTATGTTTTATTCTTTGGTCATCAAGAAATTCCCATTTCTTGGTGCGTAACTATATATTTCCCATTTCTTGGTGCGTGACTATATATTTGTTAAATAAACAAAGTAGATATAAAATTGAAAGCTCCTTCTGGGAATATTTAGAATATCTAGACAATTGGAACAGGAAAAATGGAATTTGTGATCCTCCAGATTTTACAGATTAACCAGATCAGTGACTCCAGCTAGCATCACTAATGGTGAGAGATCCTGGGGAGTTATTGCTTAGCAAGACCTAAAGATGAGAGGTTCCCCCTGTCCATTATAGGATTATATAAATGGAAGGAAACTAAAAAAAATTTCAATACATCACCTCTTCCCTGAGTACGTGTTTTTGGAGACTTATTTCTATTTTATAATCAGAATGGCATGCATTTTACAGAAGCAATGTGTACTTACCCTCAAAAATAAATTCTGATAATCATTTTTTAAGTTTTGGAAACAAATTATTTTATTTTAAATAATTTGGCAATGACTCATGGCCTGTAAAATAATAAATATTTGGAAATGCAATAGAAATTCTCTACTTTAGATCACCTGTTTCCTGGTTTTTGATCGTTCAGCAAACATGTTCTGCTTTTTCATATATAAAGGAGGAACATTTTAAGAAAGCTCCAAATTCCACAATGCACTATAGGCATAAGTACGCCGAATAAAATATAAACAAACTGAATTTTACAGCCTGTTGTCTTGTTTCGGGTACCCTTGTAGAAGAACCCTTTAATACACACAACCACAAACCTTTGCTATTCTAATTCAGAAAGACCTTGATAATTCTCTGTAGTGCTGCTTGATCAAGAAATGGAGTGTTGTGCTTTCTTTCTTTCTTGAAAAAGGGATAAAGAGTGTGCTTTATCTGGGAGCTTTGATATCAGCGGCTCAACTTCTCCCCCCCCCCCCCCCCGCAACACACACTTTTTTTTTCTATTAAGGGCAAATATATATCTACATATATTAGTAATGCCAGCAATGTACACAGCAAACTGTGATGCCAAAATTATGACACCCGTGTAATGATGTAATCACACAAATTCTGTAATTATACATTTGCATCAGGATGCTTGACAAATTGTGCCATCAGAAATGATAATACATATGTTATCAGTAAAGGAGGATATTTGTACGTCAGGGCTAAAATGAGGGTCCTTCTGAGCTTAGTTGTTTTCTTTCAGACATTTCATTACACAAACTAGGTAACATCATCAGAAGACATGTAAAAAAAAGTTTAATTTCACAACACGTGGACAGACTTAACCATAGTTTCAACTGGAAAACTGACTATCCTAAACCAGGGGTCTGCAAAGTTGGCTCTTTTAAGACTGGTGGACTTCAACTCCCAGAATTCCCCAGCCAGCCAGGCTGGCTGGGGAATTCTGGGAGTTGAAGTCCACCAGTCTTAAAAGAGCCAACTTTGCAGACCCCTGTCCTAAACCAAGCCGAGTCCAAAAATGGTACAGAATTTCTGGAAGCTGGGCACTCTGACAGATTGGCCATGAATAGTCACATAGATATAAACATATATCTTTATATATTATATATATTGTGCAAAAGAGAGAGTGAACAAGCCAAAAAGGGAAGAAAAAGACCAAAATTCCTTCCTACCAGCAGTCAACATCCAGAGGAGCGTAGATTAACACCAAGAATAATAGGTAAACAATGCCCAAGTCAAGGAACAGCCAAAAAAGCAAACAGCCCAACCAAAGGACCACTCCCACCAACCCTGAAGGGAGAGCCACTATAAATATAAACTGACTAGCCCATTCCTTATTAACACTGATGATGTTACCTAGTTTGGGTAATGAAGCATCTGCAAACAAAAAACAAAACAAAAACAAAAACCCCAATTCGGCTCAGAGAGGGCCCCTCACATATGTTACCATTTGCCCCTCTCTGGCTTTCCCTGCAGAAACCCATGCTTAGGGCCTGGTGTTGACTGAAAGCAGTTTTGATGGTGGTTCTCTGTGTATTTCAAGCTTGATTCTTGAAGGCTCAGGTGTAGAGTGTCCTTAGAAACCACAGCATTGAAAAGGCTTTCCTCTAGAGGTTCAAAACGGTCCAAGTTCAGTTACTTCCCAGGCATAAATTGTTATTCATGCAGAGTTCTGTAGCCAGGAATGTACATAAGATTCGCTACTGGGGTTTTTTTTTTAAAGAAAAAGATAGAAAAAACACAATTAAGGATTTTGATGAATAAACATTAACAATTTTAAGGCTTTAAAATACAAAACAAATTATAAAATATACAATATCATAAAGGAGAAATTAGAAACGAAGTCTGTTCCTCTGAAAAATAACAGCTGATTCAACTTTGGAAGTAATGTCTAATCAACAAAAATAGTAACTGACCACTTTCAGAATAGGGCTTTGAGGCATTAGCTTCCCCTCCTGATTTTTCTAATAACGCTCTAGAAATAAACAAGTTGCTGGCTGGAAGATACCTTTAAATTATATTGACTTTAGAAGAATTCACTGGTTGTTTGTGTGTGTGTGTGTGTGTGTGTGTGTATTTCCTTGGCTCAGCTGATAAGGGAGGAGAGCTTGTGGCTTAGTGGCTAATACAACTGCCTAACATGTAAAAACAGCCCAGGTTCAAATCCCAATAAGGGTATGGCTAGCTTATGAGAGCTAAATAGCTTGAAATAGATCTATACTAGTCTCCCTTTATTTATTTATCAGCACAAATGCAACACACACATATACACACACATATACACACACATATTGTTGTGCATATTGTGCAGGGAGTTTTACTTTATCAGATGACCAAATAATATAAAGCCAGCTCTGTCTCACAATATAACAATATGAAGACACTTTCAAATGTAAACGTTTATTTTTAAAAATAGACACTTTCATTTAAATTCAATTTAAGAATAGCTTTTCTTATTATGGATTACAAATACTACCAAAATAGTACTTTCTCAAGCAAATGTGCCCTTCTGAAGGAGAAAGAAGCTGGAAAAAGTTTGTTCATCTAAGTCTTGCATTACATGATAAGCTTGAGCGTGGCACAGATGGGTTCTAGGTGTTATTCTAAGATCAAATGCATCTTTTATGACTGTTTGATGGCAACAGATGAATGAAAAGGACATTCTATCTGGGTGGTAGTGCTAGATATCTATTCCATACCTCATATAAAAATCAGGGGCAGTATTTGTGTCAATCGTAATCTCACTGTACACAAAAGAAAATAACCCCAGCACTTTCTCTAAAATAGTGTCCTTTTAAATTTTGACTGACTATAATTGATTTGCATCTCTAATTCCAAGGAGAACGCTTGTCCTTTAAGGGTCAACTAAATATTATTTTCAGGCATAGATTTTTGTTTGCCACTGAAATGATAAAAAAAGCATACATCCAATTTGTTTATCATAGCTGTGATAGTGCCTGATTGCATTAGGGAATGCAACTTGGAAACAGATTAGCAATTAAAACAGACATTTAGAACATAGAACATAGAACATCTTAACCAGCATATTTAGTTCCAGTGAAATAAAACTATTTATTAAAGTAGTCTAGACATACAATCAATTTTACTTACTGGGCTAACTGCACATATCCAAGTATGGTCATCTGGGACAGCGCTTGTTTCCTTTCTAAAGAGAACATTGCTTCAGTTTGTTTTTATGCTAACTTCTTTTAAGCAGTGCAGATGATAGAAAGAGTGGATTCGGGAATTTATGTTCACAAATGGTCGATGTTTGAAGCAGTAGCTAGTTAGAGCAATTTCGGAGCAAGTGAGAAAGGGTCTCAATGTGGCTATATGAGGCACTTGGGTCTTCTGCAGAGATGAAAACAGCCTTGTTATATAGTAAAAACTTTGTTCTCTAAAAGTCAAAGCCACAACACAAGTTTATATTCCACAGCAGTTTTCTAAGGGGAGAAGATAACCTTCTAGAACATTCTATTATCTTGAGAAAGAAGGATGCAGCAATCATTTGGGATGTGCAGAGAACAATTATATCTTTCTTTGCTCAGAAAGAGTTGCTTTTCATTTCCACGCCTAAGAGAACTGGAGCAATTGGACAGGAATTAATGGGGGAGATAACGGTAAGGTGTAAGATTCATCCTCCTCCATCCAAGGAACATTTTTTTAAAAAAATCCTCTATAGATTGTGGTGAGGAAATCCTTCATGAATCTATCTTGTCTTCTCTCTTCCTCCCAGGATGGAAAGAGGGTTTGCTTTTTTTTTTTCCATCGCAACCATCTACTAAGAAACCTTTCTGCAGCTGGTTTGCTATGCATCTGCTGGTGACATGACGGGATTAGAAAAAGCTGTACCGATTGATTCTGAGTCCAGTTTAAGTCTCAGGAGCTTGGGGGGGTTCACATCAAAGTCTTCAGTGACAGCCAGCTTGACCTTGCCATTCTGATTCTCCTTGATAGGCTCTAGAAAAACAACATGCTTGTTTGCACTGGTCTTGCGATTGGTTACATCTGTGACCGATGGAGTTGTACTAAGAATAGAGGACTGGGCACTGCAGTCTTGAGGGGGACTTGTAGGCTTCCTGCAGCACTTAGAGCAACAACATGGTGTAAGGTAGAGGTACATCAGCACTAACACCAAGCTTACAATACACCCTAGGAGGGTTGTGAGGCTAGTACTGAAAGATTCCACTAATTTGGAGTAGTGGACTGTCACATTAACTTCATATGTTTCATTGATCCTTTGGAGATCACTAATTGCTATGCACTCATAAACACCTGAGTACGACCGGTTGGCATTTATGATCTTTAAGCTTCCATTTTTTAAAGGTTGATGTGTCTGATCGCTGTGTTCAGGATACATGAATAATTCATGGCGTGGGGAGATCCACCTGTAAATGGTGGTATTGTCTTCATAGAGGCTTGTATTACAGTCTATTACCAAGGACTCTCCCACTCTGCACAGCACTTCTGGAATGTTTGTTCTTTGGCTCCAAGAACAAATTTGAAAATATTTATTGTAATTGAAGGTCTTAATTAAGGAGAGCATATTGGGGTAGGCTTTACAAGTATGCTCCTCTATGAAATCCCGCACAGAACTGTAACCGCGATGTTTCCATTCCTGGAGCATCTCCTGGAGAGAGCAGTCACAATTCACAGGGTTGTTGTGAAAATATAAGCCATTTTTAATGTACGTAGGCAAAGTTGCTACGACTTGAATAGGAATGCTGCTTAGGTTGTTGGCAGAAAGATCAAGCGTCCTAAGGTAAGGATGTTCAAGTTTTTGAATAGACTCAAATGGAAATTTTGTTAGCCTATTCCAACTTAGGTAGATTTTTTGCAAATTGATTAATGTCATGAAAGCCTTTTCATCTACCTGCACTATCTTGTTATTGTAAAGGAGAAGCTCTTTCAAGTTCACGAGGTTTTCAAAGTAGTATTTTTCCACAGTTTGCAGATGGTTGGAGGACATATCCAGATACAGAAGGTAGGTAGCATTGCGAAACACATGTTGAGTGATGTTTTTGATTTTGTTGTGGCTAATCCTAAAGGTTTCGAGATGTGGTAAAGTGGTCAGGCAATAATCATGAAGATGAACAATAGCGTTGTGGCTGAGATCCAAGGTGATAGCTGTAGGAGGCAATGTGACAGGGATATGCCGAAGGTTTCTCCTGGTACAGCTCAGGAGATCAGCGGTACAGATGCAGACTTCAGGGCATCTTGTGAAAGTGGAAGCATTACTTAAGATGCTAACTTGAACACCCAGACCAAACAGTACCAGCAGCTTCCCCAGGATAAATAGAATTAAGGTCAGCAGGCTCATTGTGAAATGATGGAATTCACTGTCTTCTGCCACCAAGATCAGTCCAGGCTGCCAAAATAAAATTCACACCAAGCATGGTCTTTCATGGAACGGTTGTAATGTGAATAGCTGACAGTTGAAAGGATTGCTGAAATCGGATGGGCTCCTTTTAGAGACTTAAAAAGTCTTCTAAAACTGTGTGTGTACATTGCAGGAAAAACAACAACAACATCCAGGTGACAAAGTCATGCAACTATTGTTCAGCATGCCATGTTAAGGTTGGTACCAGTTTAGCAAGCCTCTGTGTTCAGTTTTTGCCCCAAATAATTTCAGTGGCACAATGCTTCTGTAAAAGTAAAAATAAATATGCCCTTGAACCAAATCTCTTTGAATTCTACTTTAGGATCTTTGAGAAGGTTTAAGGATGTGCTTCCAAGCTGTTTCTTCCTCAGATAACTTATCTTAACATCCATTTGAAACTGCAATTTTGATAACTTTATTGCCCAGAAAAGTCAGAGCCATTTCTGCCTACTGTCCTTGGAGTCAAAGTTTCCATTAGTGAATCGGCATCCTCTAGTTAGGCAACTCCTGCATAGCTCCATCGTTAATGAGATTCAGGTAGAAGCCTTTCCCTTCCCTTCTGCAATCCCAAATGAAAATGCCAAAAAAGCAGCTCTTACCCCGTTTAATATTCTCTGGTTTATATTGAGCAGCATCACTCCTTCCTGCTACTTGAATCTTTCAGCCAAGCTGCTCTATGTGTGCAAACACTTCCCTTCTTCTGCTATTTACAAGCAGCCCGTGAATACTGACAGGGAACCTAGTGGGCTTAGAAGCAATCTTATTGGCTCGTGTTAAAAGGGAGTGGCGTTAGAAAGGGAGGAGAGAGGAGAACCAGCAATGAAGACATTTTTTTTTTGAATGGCATGTAGGTACTTTGTTATGCCAGGCGGAGGCAGAAAAATCCCTGCACAGTTCTTCTAATATTGACTAACCAAGAGGCAAACAAGAACTGCAGAAACTTGCACCAGTGGTTGCAATTGCAAAGAGGGAGAAGGGAAACAGCCTTGCAAAAAGAAGGAAGGTTGTAGTTCTGGTTAAGCAACTATCCTGCTTTTCTTTTCAAGCTGCCTCTAAAAACTTTCGGTTTAGTAACTCTTGAGTCCGGTCTTTATTTTTTTAAAAAACCAGAGGCATGGTTTTGCAATTATTAAAAGAGGAGACAACCAAGAATGCAAATCTATGACTTTCTCTATTTCACTGAATGGGATACATTTACAAAACAACAACAAATGGAGGTGTTTTTGTCCCTTCTGTATGTTTCAGAGCTGAAGAAGCTTCTTGGATGAGAAGCGAAACATCTTCAAAGTAAAACCAGAAAGTCCAGTTGCCTCTTGAAAAAGCACCCTTGGGACTTTCAGTGCTACCTGGACTTTGGTGTAGAAGTTACAATGATCACAGTAATATATGATTTCGTAATCATAGCAATGGCTTCTTTTATCACTGGCAAATCCCCAAAAGCGGAACAATAGAAGTAATTAGGTATGAGGTAATAGCTGCCATCTGTACTCTAGTATAGTCATATAGAAGTTTTCCTCTGCTATGCTGGATGAAACCAACTTGTCCCACAATCTAGGACAGAGATGGTGAACCTTTTTCGCCTCAGGTGCCTAAAGCACAGACGCTCGCGCTATTGTGCACGTTCGTGTGCCCACCCTCATAATTTAATGCCTCCTATGCTGTGCCCCCTGAGAATACATGTGTGACTCCCCCTGCTGCTCAGCACATGTACACATGGCTTTTTTGGAGCCTGGGGAGGGCAAAAATGGCCTCCCCCAGAGGCCGGAAACAGCCCGCTTTCACACTTCCAGTGGGCCAGGTAGGTCCATTTTTCGCCCTCCCGAGGCTCCAGAGCCTTTCTGGGAGCGTGGGGAGGGCAAAAAAAGGCCCAACACACAAACCGGAAATTCAGGAATGGACTTCCAGGTTGCCCGTTGGGCCATTTTTCTCCCTCAGGAGGCTTCAGGAGGGCAAAAAATGGCTGAAAATCAAAACCGTAAACCAGCTGGCCAGCACGCTCATGTGTGCTGGAGCTGGCAGGGCAACGCCTCGCGTGCCCTCAGAAATGGCTTCGCGTGCCACCTGTGGCACCCGTGCCATAGGTTCGCCATCATGGATCTAGGAAGTTGTCCTGTTGCCTACTATTCATTTGATTAAAAAACAGTTCTCTAACACCTACATTCTTTTTTCAAGTTGTAGTAAATAATAGATGCTTTTCAGTGCTGTGAATATCAGAATTGGCCTAACGCTGAGTCAGAGTCAGGCTACTGGTTCATGTGGCCAGGTGTCAGCAGTGTTAACTGTGAATACCATCAAGGTTCCATTAAGTTCAGCTTATCTGGAGATGGCAAGGATTGAAGGTGGAACTTCTTCCATGAGCGACACGTGCTCTACCACTGCTACTTTGCCTGTAGCCCTGAATCTGACTCATTGTATAAGTAACTCCCTATATTCCTCCTCTACTCTTGAGCAAATAGCTAGGAGTGGGTGGGTCCCCAATATTCAAGATGCTGTTTCTTCCTTTCTTGGATGTTATGAGCCATGGTGGCTTAGGGATTAGGCTGCAGTATTGCAGGGACGAAGTGGCTCAGTGGCTAAGACACAGAGCTTGTCGATCAAAAAGGTTGGCAATTTAGTGGTTCGAATCCCTAGTGCCACATAACGGAGTGAGCCCCCGTTACTTGACCCAGCTTCTGCCAACCTAGCAGTTCAAAAGCATGTAAAAATGCAAGTAGAAAAATAGGAACCACCTTTAGTGGGAAAGTAACAGCGTTCCGTGCGCCTTTGGCATATAGTCATGCTGGCCACATGACCACAGGCAGCGCTGGCTCTTCAGCTTTGAAACGGAGATGAGCACCACCCCCTAGTGTCAGGAACGACTAGCACATATGTGAGAGGGGAACCTTTACTTTTACCTTATTGCAGGCTAACTCTGCCCACAGCTGGAGTTCGAGCCTGACTTGAGTTGAGTCAGCCTTCCATCCTTCCAAAGTCAGTAAAATGAAGACCCAGATTGTTGGGGGCAATAGGCTCACTCTGTAAACCACTCAGAGAGGGCTGTGAAACATTATAGAGTGATATTTAAGACTAAGTGCACTGCTATTGCTGTATTGTATTGCATCTTACCTTTATTGGTGGCTTGCGTAGTTTAGAAGTCACTGCCTTGCTGTTGTGTAACTGATTTTAGCTGTAAAGTTATTCCCTAGGTAGAAAATATGTGTGCACATTTCATGAAGGTGGGAAAGACAAATGGATAGTTTCTCTGAGAAAAATACATTTTCAAAATCAGATAAAATCCGTTATAGCCATTATTTGTTGTTAGAATCAACTTCATAGCACATCTGTATGCTTCAACACTTCATTATTTTTCTTCCATCAGCAATTCTCCGGACTTTCTTCATTTCACATTTTCCTATGGCTGATCTATTAATAAACTGCTGCTTGTTGTCAGAAAATTGGACGTTCAAGTGCAATAAACAACATCTGGTAACTAAGATTAAAAAAAATAGGCAGGACCTTGCGATATTTATGGCATTTTTTTGGCTGGCCAGAAAGCTATTCTTGCTCCGAAGGTTCATCAGAGACCGACAGAGAGATTGCATGCCATTGAATTACCCTTTGCCCCCTGCACAGCTTAAGCAGGTTGACCAGGCATGTCGGCAAAGTGATTGCAGGGGCAGTAACAGCAGGGCCTGGGATGTAATTTCCAGGGAGACCTGGGCTGCTTTATTTGAAGGAAGTGAAAATCAAAACCGAGTAATTGGTTTCCATTAAGGCAGCAAATGACTAATTTGGCTGCTGCAGCTGCAGGATATCATGGGCACTTAACCCTCTGTTTTCCAGTTGAAGGAGCTCTGCTCTAGAAGAAGTGCTTGCCAGAGGCCTCCCTGTATGCAGCTACTTTTAAAGCTGGACTTGAATCTGTGGTGGGATACGACCAGTATGCCGCGATACGTGCATACCGGTGCCTGCTGGGAGCACCAGGTACCCTTCCAGTACGGTGCTCTTGAGGGCCCACCTGCCTGTTCTCCTAAATGCTATTTGAGCCAATCGGGGCTTTTGCGCACACATACAAAGCGTATGCGCCTGCCCGACGCTCCGCTGGGCAGCTGGAACGTCGCAGGCGGTAAGTACGCATGCGTGTGCTGTGTATATGTTGTGCGTGTTCACGTGGTGGACGCTGGACCCCATTGCAGCGTACCAGTTGCAATGGGATCTGGAACCCACCCTGAAGGAAATAACAGTTCTATACTCCCTCTTCCTGAGTGTTCTTTCTCATCATTTGCTCATCATTTGCTCACAGGCCTGATTTTTATCCAAAGACTAGATTCATTAACCTTGGCTTTGGTTCACTGAGGAAATCCTTGAATAAATTTAAATCCTTTTTACCCCTTTACATTTTAGAATGATGAATCAACTTGCCATTTGGTAAAGTCCTGTATTTCAGACGTGATATTTGTGGCCACAGAAAAAACTTAATGTGCTGTAGAATGTATAATGTCTTCATTTTAAGACCAGTATTTAGACAACCCAAAAAAGGAAAAGAAAGATTATGTAAACATTGTGTTAGCACCAAAAAAATGTGAATGAGAAAGAAGATTGCTCAACTTTGATTTTCTTTGCTTTTTTTTGGGGGGGGGGGAGTGAGAGAGACTCCAGCTTTCAAATGTTTATTATATTTTAAAACAATAAAATAGAATTCCAATGGTTCTTGAGCCATCTTAGCTCAAACACCTGATAGCCTTTACTTGCTGATTAATTTTGTAGCATAATTACCATGTGGTATTATTATTGAGCTTTAAAAACTTTCAGTGTTTTCTTAACTTCTCTATTTTGTTAGCCTTTGGCTTAATGTGTCACTTAAAAAAGGAGGCAAAACCTCCTTGGGTGAAATATACCCCAAAACAAGCAGTGTTGTAATTTTATTGCTTGTTTATCTTCCCTCCTTGGTCCAGATATTATGTAGGTTTCATAAGAAAATGAAACTTGTGCTGGACACAAAGAACAGACGTATTTTTCTGAAAAATATTCATTACATTTTTATCCCATCATTATTACTTTATAAATAACTGAAGATGGCAAATGTACCTAATATTCCTTCTTCATCTTATTTCCCCACAACAGCAACCTCATGCTCAATATATCATTGATATGTAACATTTTAAATTGTATCAGCAGCATGATTTGACCGTGCTAGATCCAAAAAGTTGCTTTTTGTAAGAAAACATAGTAAAGTGAGCATGAATGTCAATGCCACATAGCTAAAATTAATTTCTGAAATGCTGAGCATTATCTCCGTAGTCTTCAGCAAATGACAACTCTAAACTGGTTCTTATTGAAGCAATAGATGTCTAGGCTTGTTTCAGAATGCATATGAAGATTCACAAAGTTGATTGCTCTATCAAGCAATAAATATATATCGCTATGTCAAAAATTTGCACATGAAGAAAAATAGCTCTGCTCCAGTTTTCTTTTTAGCCTTCTTGTATTCCATTTGTGGGAAACGTTTCTCCGTATGTCTCTTCCAAATGCACTCTGCAGTGGTATTTTCAAGAGAGAAAATAAACATGTAAACATCTCTCTTGAAAGCATAAATGTAAAGCATTTCATTTCATTTTATTACATTTATATCCCGCCCTTCTCCGCAGAGGACCCAGGGCGGCGCACAGGAGATTTAAAAGATATACAAAATAGAAAATAGATAAATAATTTAAAATATATATTAAATAATCCCGATCCTATGCTAAAACCAATTATTAAAAACCCAATTTAAAACTTTTCTAAAAGTCCCCATGGGAGGTTAGGCTAGGCCGGCTTGATGAAAAAAGTATGTCTTTAGACATTGGCGGAAGAGGCGGAGGTCGGTGATGGTCCAGAGTTCAGGGGGTAGGTCGTTCCAAAGGGCAGGGCCCGCCACAGAGAAGGCTCTTCCCCTGGGTGTCGCCAGTTGGCATTGTCCGGCCGACGGCACCCTGAGAAGGCCCTCTCTGTGGGAGCGTATCGGTCTAAGGGATGTATGGGGCAGGAGATGGTCTCACATATAACTAGGCCCCGAGCCATGGAGCGCTTTAAAGATGGTCATCAGAACCTTGAAGCGCACCCGAAAGACCACAGGAAGCCAATGCAGCTCGCGCAGGATTGATGTTATATGGGAGCTTCTGGTGGCTCCCGTAATTACCCGCGCGGCTGCGTTTTGGACTAGCTGTAGCTTTCGAGTGCACCTCAAGGGAAGCCCCATGTAGAGAGCATTACAGTAGTCGAGACGGGACGTCACGAGAGCTTGAGTGACTGTGCGAAGGGCAGCCCGGTCCAGTAAGGGGCGCAATTGGTGCATCAGGCGTACCTGATGAAACGCCCCCCTGGCCACGGCCGCCACATGGTCCTCCAAGAACAGCCGGGAATCCAGGAGGACACCCAAATTGCGCGCCCTCTCCACGGGGGCCAGTGTTTCGCCCCCAATGGCCAGAGTTGGAGTAATCTGGCTGAACCGGGGTGCCGGAAACCACAGCCACTCAGTCTTGGCAGGGTTGAGCTTGAGTTTGTTGCCACCCATCCAGATCCGTATGGCTTCCAAACACCGGGACAGCACTTCGGCGGCATCGTTGGGGTGGTCTGGGGTGGATATGTACAGCTGAGTGTCGTCAGCGTACAGATGGTACTCCACCCCAAAACCACGGATGATCTCACCCAGCGGCTTCATATATGTGTTAAACAGGAGGGGCGAGAGGACCGACCCCTGAGGAACCCCACATAAGAGGGGTCTCGAGGTCGACCTCTGCCCTCCCGTCAACACATATTGCGACCGACCAGAGAGGTAGGACGAGAACCACCGCAAAACGGTGCCTCCCAGCCCCAACTCCCCCAGTCGGTGCAATAGGATACCATGGTCGATGATATCAAAAGCCGCCGAGAGGTCTAACAGGACTAGGATAGAGGAATAACCTCTATCCCGCGCCCTCCAGAGATCATCAACCAACGCGACCAATGCCGTCTCGGTACTGTGACCGGGTCGGAAGCCGGACTGGCGCGGGTCTAGATAATCAACTTCCTCCAGGTGTCGCGGAAACTGTTGGGCTACCACACTCTCAACAACCTTCACCAGAAAGTGAAGGTTGGAGACCGGACGATAGTTCTCTAATAAAGCTGGGTCCAGAGACGGCTTCTTGAGGAGGGGCCTCACTACCGCCTCTTTCAAGACGGCAGGTAAGGACCCCTCACTCAAAGATGCGTTGACAATGCCCTGGAGCCAGCCTTGTGTCGTCTCCCAGGATGTCAGTACAAGCCAGGAGGGACACGGTTCCAATAAACATGTGGTCGCCCTAAGTTTCCTTGACAGCCTGTCCATATCCTCGGTGGTAACAAAGTCAAACTCCTCCCAAGATGGAACCTCAAGACTAGTCTCGGGCAGTCCCACAGGACCACTGTTGATGGAGGGTAGCTCATTCCGAATCCGAGTGATTTTCTCCTGCAGATAAATCCCAAATTCCTCTGCTCGCCCTTGTAGAGGGGCTTCCCGCGGCCTCTGGTGAAGGAGGGAGCGGGTCACCCCAAACAGGGCAGCAGGGCAGTTATCTGCGGATGCAATTAGGGTGGCACAATACTCACGTTTGGCCACCCTTATCGCCACTAAGTAAGCCCTAATATGGGTTCTCACTAGTGTTCGGTCGGCTTCGGAGCGAGAGGATCTCCATCTGCTCTCTAGGCGTCTCTTGTGGCGTTTCATCCCCCGAAGCTCCTCAGTAAACCAGGGAGCCTGGGTGATTCGTCGCCGCAACAGAGGCCGCAAGGGCGCGACTCGGTCCAAGGCCCCCGCGGCCGCACTTAACCATGCGGCCACTAGGTCCTCAGTTGAGTCGCGGGGCAGGGTCACAGGAATTGGCCCAAGCTCCCTCTGGAACCTTTCCGGGTCCATTAGAAGCCTGGGGCGGAACCATCTAGGAGTATCCGGTTCCGCCTCCCCGCGGTGAGGTGAAGCGATTGGAAAGTCCAGCCGGAGGAGAGCGTGATCTGTCCATGACAAGGGAGTGATGGCTAAATCCCCTATTCCCAGATCACAACTCCACTGTCCTGAGAGCAGATTCCTCTTGTGTGGAAAGATAAGCAGGAAGCATCGGGGATATATCCAATTATATTGAGCTACCCAGAAGAACTCTGCTGATTTATAATTTCATTAGACCTAACATGCTGAAAAGGGACATTCTTCCTTTTCAAGTGTTTTCAAATATTTCCAAGCGCTTCAGTCACAACAAAATGAAAAAACAAACAAACAGCATAACTTCCTAACAGTAGTAACACATTGGAGGCATAAGAGCATCTAATGGTTTTAGAATAACAGAATTTCCCTTAACTGAAAAGATCAAATTTGACACAGAACATTTGATGGGCTCCATCTTCTGACTATTTATGACTGAGTGTGGATCTGTATGCACGTATTGTTTCAAATGCATCCCTTCCCCAAGAAATGCAGTCCAATAGCTCCCTGGAAACAGTATTGAAACAAGTATTTCTGCCAGAACCATCCAAGGCACTGGGAATATAATCTTCTTTGGAGCAAGCACTTTCCTCCTGTCATTCCCCCATCCTTAGGACACTGCCCTGGGTTGTGGCCCCCTTTTATATTTGGTGAGCATAACCATTTGTAGCAGGTACACTGCATCTGTGGTGCTGAATTCAATGGACCAGAATGCAAAGTTTCTGAGAAAGGAAAACCATCAGCGTTCTTAATATGAGAGGAAGATTTACATTTTCAGGATGATGTTGTTGCTTTACTGAGTATAGTAGAGGCGGTCTTCATATTGAGAGAAGGGGAATCTAATATTGATGGAAAGCTCAGAGGTAACTGAGTCCTCAGCTTCCCTGAACCCATATGCTACTGCACAGTTTGGCAAATCTATAATTTTGTTCTTAATAAGGGAAGGAAGACATCTTCTATATTTTCTCCTTGTCTAAGGAAAGGAGAACCCAACAGCTGTCATCCCAATGACAACTTCAGAAAACAGAAAGAAAACATAAGATACCTCTGCCCCATTTCCCAATAGGCTGCCGCGTTGCTTGTTACAGGTACTAAATGTGCTGCTTTTAAAATGCAGTGAGCACCACCCTCTTACTGGCTGAAATGCACTGGCACTTGAGCTAGAGGCAAGGACAAGAGTTCTCTTGCGCTTTTTAGGTCAACTCAGTTTAAAAATATTTCATTGACATAGCAACTAATAGATATAAAGAAGGGAGAAAGCTTTGCAGAATGTGGCTGAAAAGGTGGTACCTTTATTTACTTTATTGGGGTTGTATTCCAGTCATCACCCTCTGAGCAGCTCATAACGCAGAATCTTGAGGCTTCTGGGTTCAACTTCCAAGAAAGAAGCAGTGGTGAAATTCAATTTTTTTTACTACCGGTTCTATGGGCGTGGCTTGGTGGGCATGACAGGGGAAGGATATTGCAAAATCCACATTCCCAACCCACTCTGGGCCTAGCCAGAGGTGGTATTTGCTGGTTCTCTTCCGCTACTGGTTCTCCAGAGCCTGTGAGAACCTGCTGAGTTTCACCCCTGGAAAGTGATATGGGTGCATAAACTTACAGAACTGCAATAGTTCAGTTGTATTCTGTTGAACTATAACGCAGAACTAAGCAGTGAATAATGAGCATACTTTGGAGATCAGTGTAGAGCCCTTGGGTTATTCTGGTATTCACAAGATACCAAGGCACAGAATACCAGTATCTTTTATTTCAAAAAGAATTAATACATACTTGCATCTAGACCAAGGCAGAAGGAGAATCCAGCCATTCTCCTCTCTAGAAAGGAAAATCTTTGCTTTAAATTCAAGCGCTGGAAAGCTACGGGACCAAGGCAAGCCTCTGAAAAAAAGTTGGAGACAACTATGCAGAGCCAGGAAACTCTTGTTTTCCAAGCAATAAATGTTTTGCTTGAGAATCTGTCCTGAGATTTTAAGCTATAATTTGACTGTAAGTGATTGTGTCTGTTTTGCTAACTGTGATATTTGGATTGCACTCTCTTTTTTTAAAAACCCATGAATTCCTAGTGTTTGAGTGAGCTTAAATTGTTTAGGTTTTCTGGGCAATAGATTCCTATGTTCTGCTCAGAATAATTAATGTTTTCTCCTGGAGGACAATATTTTCTGGAGACATTCTCTCTATTTCAGCAACTCTTTGTAGTCCAGCATCTTTTACCACCAAATATTTAACATGTGATTCCTTAAAAGTTTCAAAAGAAGTTCCAAGTCTTTTTTCGGTCTATTTCCTTTTTAATAAGGCTTATGTTTGTGTCCTGTATCTAGCTCAAACTTCCCTAATTGTGCACTGTAAAACTACAGAGCCAGGAGTTTGTATAAAAATTGCTAATGTTGTAGTTTCTCCCTTATGTGCTAATGAGACCACACCCTCTCCCATTCATGCCAAGCAATTACTACCTAACTGCACAAGGCAGAAAGGCTGAGCCAACTGGGATGTGTGTGAGCAATTTCAGAGGTCTTTGGGGACAACAGGAGATGGAAGACCTTTAACCTTATTTTGCAGTATTAAACCTTTTGTTATCCTTGTAGTGGGAAAACATGCTCTTTTCTGATTTCATGTCTGGTACATTAAAGCTTTAGTTATTTACATGTCATTAAAAACCAAGGACAGCTATATATGTTTGCTTTTTATTTTGTAAAAGCAAATTGAAATAGTACTCCTTTCCCAAATACTCCCTATGGTAAAAGTACCTACTATCCAGTAAAAGTAGTTGGGAGAGGATGAATTATCCCAATTATTTTGCTCACCTTTCTCTCTAAGATTCAGTTCTTAAAACAGGGTGGGTAAGAGGAAGGAAGGTAAAATTATAGCTATATTTATAAGATTTTTGTTAAACTTAATTGTTAAGCTACAATTTTGTGTATTTGTGAAATGGAAAATCAGCTTGCATAGAAGTCAATATTGTAAGATTCTTACCCTGGTACATGTTGGGGACCTGAAGTGTTCAGATGATTTTTTTTTTAAATATTAATTGTAATCTGCAGAATATTTATCAGCTGTTTCATCTGTAATAGACTGTTGATGTTTACCGATTTGCTGCTTCATTAAATACATATAAAGGCTAGGATAGTTTTAGAAAATTGAAATGCTATTGAGAATTAGATTTAGACTCTAGACGTACATTTTAAAGAAACTACACTCATTGCCAATATTTTTATTCCAAGTTTAAGACATTAGCGATGATATTGAACTGACTCCTTAATTTGTCCAGTTGCCTTTATCAACCTGTCTGTTATTAAGATATTCTTTAGGGACGCTCCTTTGCATCTTACTATTGGATATTTCACATTGTATGTGGAAAGGGCTTTTTTGGCTGTAGTGTCTCAACTGTGGGAAAACTGTTCCTCCAGCAGGCAATGTAGCACTGCCCTTACTTCACTTCTTAGCAAAGAAAACTTGTAGCTAGTCATCCAACCATTCAGTTTTTTTGTAACTGTATCTCTCTTTCTCTTTCTCTCTCTCTCTCTCTCTCTCCCCCCCTCCCTCCCTGTATGTACGTATACATATACATATAGTATATATAGTATACTGAATTTGCTTTTAATGCAATTCTGTTTTAGTGCTTTGTCATTGCTTTGTATTATTTTACTGATTATATTCTACCAATACAAGAATACAAGGAGCAGATAAATATTTAAATAAGTAGACAGCATTTTAAAGTAAGCCAGAAAATGCAGCCATTTCATAGCATTTTTGGTTTCTAGTTTACATAGTGTTATTCACTTATAGGTCAATTATTGATTTTCTGTGTATATATAGATTTTTATTCCTAATTTTTTTTGCTTCTTCTTGTTCCTCACTTATTTTGGGCAAGTTAAGTAGTCTATGAGTCAGGACAAGAGATCTTTTAAATATTCTTTAATATATAAAGTGTCATTTGAATCCTTATGTGGATTATCTATACTTGTTCCTTAGAATGATTGCCTTTACTCTTCTTAGATATTTGCTTTAAATAAGGCAAATAAGGACATGGAGTTTGTTCTATTCCTACTGCACCCAATTCTGGCTTGCTTTAAATTGCTGGGGGTTTTATATTCTGGTTGTTTTTTTTTACATATTGTGCTTCAAGATTCTCTGGAATTCCTAAAGCAAAAGCAGCCTATCAGCTGATCTAGTTGCTAAGCAGCTGTCTTTCACCCTTGAATCAAATATCAATCAAATGAAGAATAAAGTATCTGCTATTTCACAAATGTTTGATTTAAGAATAGGTTGTGTCTTGGGAAATGTGGAGAGGGGAACATCGGAGCATATAAATTGTGAGCTTTCTTTAGTCCAGGTGCAAAAGGCCATTGGCTTCTAAAACAGTAGCTTCCAGAAATAAGCTGTCATTAGTTTTATGGGGCACCTTACATTAAAATAAATAGGCATATTGTTGGTTCAACAGGGATTCTCAGGTAACTTCCAAAAACGAATTTGTTTTTCTAGCAAATAGCCTCCAGTCCAGGGATGTCAAACTCAAGGCCTGGGAACTGGAGCTGGCCCACGGGATGTTTAGATCTGGTCCATGCAGCCACCCTGGAAACAGCAAAGGACCAACCCCAGGTGCCTCTGGCAGTAAAAACGGAGCTTAAGAGGGACGCACGCAACCCTCACAAGCTCCATTTTTGCTGGCAGAGGGTTTCAGGAGGCTGCTGCAGCCAAAACCCAAGCTCAGAAGCTCATTTTCTCTGGCAGAATGCTGGGGCCACCAGAGGCGCCTCCGACACGAGTGACATTGAGCTGTCCACCCCCCTTCCGCCTCCCCAGGGTCAAACACAACCCTGATGTAGCCCTCAATGAAATAGAGCTTGACACCCCTGCTCCAGTCCCTTTGAAGTTTGTTGAGGGTCTTTTGCCTGCCATCTCTTCCTTTCTTTCTTTCAGCCATCGCAATCTATACTGCCTTAAAGCACCCACGGGAAGTGTTCTCAGGGCAACAAGTGAAGGGCTGTGGTATACATTTTTTTTGTACCCTGCTATTCCAAGGCAAGGCATTTAAAAAGAGAATCTCCCTATCTCTGTCTGTCTGTCTGTCTTTCTAGGGCTGAGCGAGGAACGGCTGTGCTCCTGGCAGATCCTTGTTTTCAGCTCCGTTCTATTCAGTACTTATTGGGTCACACGGAGCCTTTAGTCCTGGGAATGACATCATCTTCTGCTGACAAGAAACATTTCTCCCTGCAGAGCTGTAAGTATCTCCGGTATGTTATGCCTCCTTTTGCCAAGAACTGCTTGCTTGCATCGCTTTTTGTCTCTAGTCCAACTGATGGTTGCCTAATGTTTAAGAGGTCTTTGCAGAAAAGACAATAAAATAGTCCCTGTTGTGAAATTTGTGAGCAATCTACAAGATTTCTTAATGTTACCTTGGTATTGTCCTCCCTCTTAACCTGTTCTTATTCTCAAAATGTATTTGCTTTTTGAAACACCACAAAGGTAATACAATAATTTCCTGTCCTTGCGTGCCCGAGACTAACTGCAACTTCCTAGTCTCTAAGAAACATCTGTCGATGCTTTGAAGAAATCAGAGCTTTATTTAAGATGAAATCTGAGCCTTTTTTTCTGATAAACATTTGGAGTTATTTTTATAGCAAAATCCATGTTAAAATAAACCCGCAGTTAAAATGCATCCAGAACAAAGTAGCACAATAAAACGTATCACAAATCCCTCATATAATTTTATTCTAAGATTCTTTATAGTACAAACAGCTTCTAATAGAGATGATTAACAGAGCCAAGTAGAGCTGTTGAAATCGGTCATGGCACGTTTGTGGTAGGAAAATCTAAATCCAGTTCCTAGCATCTCCAGTTAAAAGGTCAGATAAAAGTTATTAGAGGATTTTTTGCTGAGAATTATAAATTTTCATGGCTACGAGGATGGACCAAGCATTGTTATATGTTCTTCCTACATTTCTCCTCCATGAGAATAGTAGCCTAACATATAACTGATCAGATTGAATATTCATTGGAAGCAGAGAAAAAGAAAATTGTAAGTTGTTGTATATTGGCTCCAATGAAAGAAGCTGCATCAAGCAGCATCTCATCCTGAATTTTTGCTGTCCAAGCTATCATTATATGAGCTGTGGTATAATTTTTAACTTTAAATAATAGAGCCCGAGTTAGTTTTTTCCCTTTTATTTTTTCCAATCCGAGTTTTGTAGTTGCGTTGCATCTTTTTATTGATTGTATGTTAGCAACCAAGGAACTCTTCAGTGGATGAGCAGAGCAAATAAATACATTGGGAAGCTGCATTTGACACTGCTTAGGTTATAATACTAATCCCATCACACAAGATAAGACTGTGTAACGTATCCATAGAATGAAATATGGGAACAGGTTTCCTCTTGGTCTGCCTTCTCTAGTGCTGTACTTTTGAGGGGCCTAAATTTAGCATTCCAATGTTATTTTTTTAAACATTGTCCAGTCTAAATATTTGGAAAAGGATATCAGCAGAGATAAATCCCAAAGGGCAAGACCACACTAACAAAGTCTAAAACTTTGTGTATCCACTTGGCCATAATTGGCTATCTTATCTGACCAGTTAAAAGTGTAATGTTTCAGCTCTTTCTTTACACACTGCACCCTTTGCAGTCTCCCCATAAATGGATATCCTCTTACTCCTTTTGAAGATTATGCATTCTCGGAGTAACAGGCATTGTAAGTAAAAAGAGAAAACACAGAGACTAGAGCTGTCCTGAAGCTAGGAGGATCAGAGGCATCATGGTGGCTCTTGGAGATGAGGGGTGCTTTGCTTTGGATGTTTGGAGGTTAAGGGGAATGAAGGACTGGCTTGACTGTATGTGTTTGAACCTGATTCTGTCTTGATGAGGTTACTTCGTTAAACTAGCCCTCATTTCATTGAAATTGAGCTGCTGTGAATACTATCGTTATGGATCAAACATTGATAAAAAGAGAGCAATGAAAGCACATTGCTTTCCTGTACCATAAAAATAGACGGTTTTTCATAAACCAATCCTGTTAGAAAAACATTTGTCCAGCTCTAAGAAGAGAGAAGCAGATTATTGTCCTTAACTCAGTAGAAAGGTAGGGAAGGAATTAGAGCAGCCAGATGGGGAAATAATAATAATAATAATAATAATCTTTATTGTCATTATAATAAAATTGGTAATAAAATTACAATGAAATTGGTTTGAGCGCTGTACCAACATTTGCATCAGGTGGACTACAGACAGCAGTGACAGCCATAACAGGAATCTCTCCAGGCAAACAAAATGGCCGACAAATGACAGTTGAGATCCCCACGTCTGCAGGACAGTGTGTATAAGCAACCCCACTGTCAGTACACCAGTTATTATGTGTGTAAAATTCAAATACTGCTCACCAAAGAATAACACTCTTTAATGTCTATGTTTCCCATAGGTTGTTAATCCTTTAGCAATATTGAGCTGATGGGCAAAACTAGATATGATTGGGATGGCAATGATGATGATGAACTATTTTTCCCCTCTAACTGAACATGTAGAATCAAATAAGTTTCTGTTCTGTTGAGGAGGGGGGATATTTAGACAATAAAGCAGCATCTCGGCTTCAGACATTATCTCTGTTTGCTCCCTTGTAATAGCTCTTCTCTGAACTTCAACTAATCTCAGGAAAACTGCTCTCCTACCTGTTTGAATGAGGCAATTACAGTTGCCTTTGGTGTACCATATGCTCGCCACGGGATATATAGTGGGAGATGTACGAGAGGTTTTACTGTGAAATTTGGGTCTTTAACCTTTCCAAAAATGAGGAATAATGACCATGAGTGTATGTGCCTTCTGGAGTTTATTAATTAGCAACCTCAGGCACCTTGACTGGAACAAGTTGAGTCTATGAAGGTTCAATAGTTTCTGCAAGAATTGCAGTATTTTTCTGCTCCTTGCAGTCAAAATAAATGGGGCTTTCTTGCTTGACAACTGGAGGCTTTTATTTTTTGATAATTGCATGATAATATTGCTATAGGGAAGGGAGCCAGCTGCAGAGAACACCACAGGCAGATTCTCTTCTTTTTTTCTCTAATGTACTGTAAGGTATCTCTCCATCTGTCCCTGCTAATTGTTTCATAAAATGAATCCTGATAACAGAATCAGGATCGCCTCCCATCTATCAAGACTCTTCAGCAATTAGACTCTGTGGCCTGGCTATGACTTTCCCTGTCCTGCAGCAAAGGGATTGTGTTCTCTTTCTATTTCTGGGGCCTGGAGGAAAAGGTCCTTTCCAGCCTGTTAAAGAATGCCCACTCTTTAATAGCTTGATTCCCAGAATATGAGTTTGTACCTCTGCCAGCACCACCACCCTTTGACAATGCTAAATGCTCCAGGCTAGATATTTGTTTGCTGACACAGTGATTATCAGATTTGTGTGTATACTTTGTTTTATAGCTTCTGGCACAGGGACGCCTTCAAAGTTGTTCTCTGTACCTTGTCTAAGTATTCACTTTTGCAGCTTGATCCAGTTAGAAAAGGCCCATAATTTGCTGCATCAATCCTAAAGGCTAAAGAGTGAAAGAAAGCTACCATAAAACAATAGATATTATAACAACATATAATATCCTAGTTACAGAGACTGGATTGGGGTGGGTGGGTGGGGGGAAGCTTATATAAATATGCAGAGGACTTTTCTTGTACCTCTTCATGAAACAGTCTTAACTTAGTTCAGATTATTATTTTTTTCATCATAGATTCTGTTGCAGCAGCCTTGTGACATTAGAGATCACTTTCATGGATGAATTGTGTCCTCTCTAAATCTAGTTACAATACAATTCAATACAATAGCAGAGTTGGAAGGGACCTTGGAGGTCTTCTAATCCAACCCCCTGCCTAGGCAGGAAACCCTATACCGTTTCAGACAAATGGCTATCCAACATCTTCTTAAAGACTTCCAGGGTTGGGGCATTCACATCTTCTGGAGGCAACTTCTGTTCCACTGATTAATTATTCTAACTGTCAGGAGATTTCTCCTCAGTTCTAAATTGCTTCTCTCCTTGATTAGTTTCCATCCATTGCTTCTTGTTCAACCTTCAGGTGCCTTGGAGAATAGTTTGACTCCCTCTTCTCTGTGGTAACCGCTGAGATATTGGAACACTGCTATCATGTCTCCCCTGGTCCTTCTTTTCATTAATTATTAACATGTTACAAGCCTCTCACCTGCACAATGCTCTGAGCACAGGAAAATTTAATATTTTTAAAATTAAAACATCATCAAATATTGTAATGTCTCTAATCAGAAGCTATAGGTCCAATACGTTTGTAAAATACTGTTGAATAAAATTCCCATGCATACTGTGGCATACAAATGCTTCACATTTATTTTTCTAACACTAAATGTCAGTGGGACAGTAGTTTTGAAAGCACACTTGTCATTTTGAGCTCAAATTAATTTTTTGTCCTTACTGGGCTTAATAATTAGAAGATGTGTTTGGACTCTGCCCCCCTGTGGCCATCAACCTTCTCTACAAGTTCAGTTTAATTGTTCCCAGCCAGTCAGAGATGGAGAAGTTTTGAAAGTTAAAATTTTTAACTGGTAACTTTTTCTTCTGTCATATTCTCAAAATCTATACCCATTCAGTCCCTTCTTCTTTGTTTTGTTTTGCAGACACTGATTATATCAGCCAAGAAGAGCTAGCCAAGGTGGAGCAAATGCTTGGCCACCTCAGTGAAGAATCCAAACAAGCTGCAGCTGCCACTTTGGTAAGTATTTTGAGTATCTGAATGTGTGCATGCTCTTCCCTTTGGCAACCTGCATACATGGTGACATAGAAACTCTCATGCCAGAGTTGTATAAATGCAAGAATCTGAGAGCTGTATAAATGCAGGAAACATTAATTAATTTGCTTTCCAGGTTGAGGTCATAAAATTCAAGAGCTGTATTGAGAACTGTATAAATGCAAGAAATATTAGTTAATTTGCTTTCCAGGCTAGTATATTTCTGACTTCAAGATCTTGTTCAGAAATATAGAACCATATGAAACTGAGATGCAGGCTTTATGTCAAAAGTGCTTGCAAAGCAGGGGTGAAATCCAGCAGGTTCTGACAGGTTCTGGAGAACCGATAGCGGAAATTTTGAGTAGTTCGGAGAACCGGCAAATGTCATCTCTGGCTGGCCCCATAGCGGGGTGAGAATGGAAACTTTGCAGTATCCTTCCCATGCCATGCCCACCAAGCCACACCCACCGACTGGCCGGCCTTGGATAGTCTCTCTGTCTATAGATTTCAAATGTATTTTTAAATGGGATTTTAGTCAATAATTTTAGCACGGGATAAATTGTTTAATTGTGTTTTAAGTTATGTACTTTTGTATTTATTGTTCTTATTGTTTTATTTTTCCCTGTGCACCGCCCCGGGTCCCTGTGGGGAGAGGGAGCGGTTAATAAATTCGATTATTATTATTATTATTATTATGCCGTGCCCACAGAACCAGTAGTAAAAAAAAAAAGAATTTGCTGTTGCAAAGCTTATGTTTCAGTGAGTTGGAATTATTTCCAAAGTATCAGGAAAAACAGTAAGAGCCTGGTTCCAAATAAACACAAGATAGTGCCTTGAGATCAGCAAACTGAGTTTTATTTTGAGTGGGAAGTGAAAGACGTATCCAGGAGGAAGGGCTTTCAAGTTGAATAAAAAAACCTGTCCAGATTAATTCTTGCATCTGAGATATCATTTGCATCTATTGCTATGTTTGGGTGACCTCCAATGAGAAGTAGTGATCCAGCAAAGAACATGATCTCTGGCAGGGACTGGTTCTAAATTATTAATTTGTCTGCTTGCTCACCTTCCAGTTGCAGTTTGAAGCTGTATGAGGGCTGCTTCCAGTGGGGGCGGGAGAGGGAACAGGAGGGATGTATGTGATGGTCCATGTCTGGACTTCAGTAGGAAGTCATGGTCATAGTCAAGGCCCAACTAGAGATAGCTGAACCTTCATTATGAACCTCAAACTTGATGCATTCTCTGTATAAGCTTAAGGCAGAGATGAGAACCTACTTGTAAATATTTTGATTTCAACATTTTTGGACCCTCCCAAAATTATATTAAAAGAGAGTAATCTCTTTATTAAAAGAGAGTAATCTTCATACCGTATTTTTCGGAGTGTAAGACGCACCCAAGTTTTGAAGAGGCAATATTTTTAAAAGTATGTAGGTAGATAGAGAGGGAGAGAAAGAGAGAGAAATACAGGGAGAGAGGGAGAGTAGTTAGGTAGTTAGGTAGATAAAGGGGGAGAGAGAGAAAGAAATACATTAGGTAGGTAGGGAGAGAGTGTAGATAGATAGGTAGGCAGAGAAATAGAGAGAGAGAAATACAGTAGATAGGTAGGGAGACAGAGTTAGTAGGTAGAGGGATAGAGAGAGAAAAAGAGAAGAAATACAGTAGATAGGGGGAGAGAGGGAGAGAGAGTAGGTAGATAGGGAGAGAGAGAGAGTAGGTAGGAAGGGAGATGTTTCCAGGTGTATTATCTATGTGCTGGAGAAGGAAATCGCTGACAACCTGTAGCACCTAAAATTTTGTTTCTGCTGGCACAGCACTTGATCAATGTAATTCTCATCAACCACTCTAACACTCTTTCCGAAAAGGGGGGGGGGAGTTTTTGCACTCTGCAAACCTCCCCAAAACAGCCCTACCCCCCCCCCCTTTTTTTAAAGGCATGAATAGCCTTTGGGAGGCTTGCAGAGTGGTCCTGGGGGTGTGTGAGCAAAAATGGCCCGTTTTTCATGAAAACGGCCCATTTTTTGTCAAACAAATTACATGCATAGCCTTATGGAGGCTTATAGAGTGCTGCTGGGAGCTGGGGGTAGGTGGGCAAAAAACAGCCCATTTTTTTGCTCATTTCTGCTCTCTCCAGTCACCAGGAGCACTCTGAAAGCCTCCTAAATGCTATGCAAGGCCATTTTGGATGGGGCTTCGGGAGGCAAAAAAGTGCTGTATTCACTGTATAAGATGCACCCAGATTTTCAGCCTCTTTTTTGAGGAAAAAAGGTGCGTCTTACACTCCAAAAATATGGTATGTTCTTTTGTTTACATTTTTTAAACAAGAGATTAATTGTTGTTTTGCATATTTTGCCATTTTTAAATCTCGCTTTATAGTATTGTTATATTAAACATTACAATTTAAAAAATAAATACTAAAAAATAAAAAAATAAAAATAAAAATAGAAAAATAGAAAGTGAAGAAAATAAAAAACAGAAAAATAGAAAAGCAATTGAGGAACAAAGAAATATATAAAGAAATAACTTCCCTCTTCATCACAAGTATGAACAATTTTAGTAACATCACTTTCTCTTAAAATGCAACAAATTATATTTCCTTCTCACATCTCATCTCTTATCTATAAACAAATTCTTAAAACCTTATTGTTCAGTCCTAGTCAGTAAAAGACCATTAAGAATTACTGGAGGTAACGATTTATCTATTTTAATCTTGATCAAACATATCAATGTTATATTCCTTTTACTTTTAACAATCTTGAACGTTAATACTTTCAAGTGATGTCCTAGAATTTGATTCATTTCCCTTTTTTTCTGTGTCCTTCCTCACAGCATTTTCCCATGGGATCATTTTCATTAATTTCAAAATCTTATCTCAAATTCATCTGGACCCTTAGTCCATTCCAAAATCCACATTCTAATCTCTTTTGCTATTTATTCCTAAAAAGGAATTTTCTGAAGTCCTTAAGCATATATTAAAATTTTGTTTTGCAAAGGAATGAAGGAGATTCACCCTGTGCTATAAAAACATGTCATCCCAAAGCTGAAAAGCAGCCTTTGGATATCTTGTACTTGGGTTTTATTTAGATTTGGTGATAACTGCTGTTGAAGTTAAGTAGGTGCTTGTATGTGCTTGTTTTTTTCCAGCCCACTAGTGAAGAAGACTTGTGTCCAATCTGTTATGCACATCCGATCTCTGCTGTATTTAAGCCATGCTCCCACAAATCATGCAAGTGAGTAATCCCTGCAGAAGCAGACGTTTTTCTCCTTTATCATGATAACTGGATAGCAGCCAGGCTGGAATGCATCACAGCTGTACACCAGAACAAATCTAGGGGTGGTCATTTGAATCCCCTTTAAACTGCTGGAAGAGACCCCAAGCCCCATAATCAGCCAGGATCTTGTACTCCCATGAAGTTATACAATAGAACTAGAAAACTACAGTACTTCAGACTCAGGGAAGTGGGGTTTCTGACTGTAAGGAGGATAGATTTGAAAGCATACAGGTGGTTGGTTCCTGGGGAAAACGTAGAAGCCAGAAGGGAAAATTTGCAGTAGTGATTGGAAGTTTTCAGTGTAAACTCTTCCCTTTTAGAGCCTGCATCAACCAGCACCTGATGAACAATAAGGACTGCTTCTTCTGCAAAGCCACCATCACAGGAGTGGATGACTACATTAAACCAGCCACCTCCTAGTGCCTGGACCCTGCAGGGCAGGGGCCGCAAGCCTGGGCAGCTTCTCCCCACAGAGGACTCTTCCCCCCTCCAAGAGCATCTCGTCAAAAGTGGCTGTTTTTCGGCACAGCCGAGTTCAGTTTTATGACACCTCTTGCAGGACGCACACATCTGTATGCATCACCCAGGCCAAATTGTATTCTTCTATCCTATTGAATTTAGGTACACTTCCTGTTGCTGTCATTGACTCAAAACCAACAGGTATTGGGCTTTTCCTATGGATTACGCGCATAGGGGCTTAACGTGGTCAGGTTCTCTACCTCAGCCTGAATCCATAGTTCTTATCCTGCATCTACCCTAGGAAGTGTGTCTTGTACTGTAGCTGGGACAAATCCTCTTTGATGAGGTGCTCTCCATGGTAACAATGGATTCTCTGCAGCCAGCATCTCTCCTGTGAGTCCAGCTACTCACTAGCCAAGTGTGTTCTGGCTGCTGCTACAGCAGCAGCACTTTGCTGTTTGACAGTGCATGTGTAGCTAGAGTTGGTTCAAATATTTGTGTGGGCATACCCTGCAGACACCATTCACCTGTAGCACCTGATGTGATAGGTCTGGAGATTGCCAAGCAGTACTCTATTGTGCAGTCAAAGGCGGCGCATTTGAGTGAAGGATTGTGGCACCTATCTGCCTAAAAATTTTAATCTGCTCTTTGAGTCTGGCTCCTTTGCTTTGAAGGCAAAGTCAGCTGAAAAACAGACCCTAGGCCAGGCTCGGGGAGGGGGGCAGCAGGAGGTGTCAGTGATACAACAGAGGAACAAATGCAGCCTAGACCACAAGGAGTTTGATCATGGGAAAGGCCAGGTTCAATAGGACCAATATTTGGTCCATGTATTATATAAGCGATTGGGAGAAATATTGTTGATCTTGTAGGCTACAGCAAAGGCGAACCTGATTGCACTGCTATCTTCCACCAGCAGAAAGTGCCTGGGGCACACACCCTATACTGTGTGACTAGGTTGCCTGTACAATCCAGGAGTAGACAAGAATTTTTTAAAAAATGTACTGTGTGTGACTTGTATCCAGAATGTCGGGGAGGGTAGCAAACAAGGAACTTAATTTAAGTGCTTATATGGTTGTCTCTCTTCCCCTTCCCCTTCCAAACTGGAAGGGGATATTACTTCCATAAAATAAAATATTAAATTATTATTCCTTAAAGCTGTCAGATGTATATTCTCCACATTTCCAAGGTATTCTTTCTGATGTAGATAGTAAGTTGCAAAGGGCTGGCACAGTTCTTACAGGGATACTTGCAAGAAAGAGAGCAACTAGGGCAAGTTGATTTTAAGGAGTATTGTTCTCATCGGTAGCGCCTCTTGAATCAAGAGTAGGCAACACATGACATACCTAGAATTCATTAATTACAATAATTTCATTTGTTTTCATTACAATGTGATTTCATTAGAGAACCTTGTCCAAAGTTCTAAAGTTGCCAGTTATTCACCATAGGAAAGGAAGCAATGTAATTTTATAGGGCAGTTAAGTTCCAGGGAAAGTACTGCATTTTGTTTGCCTGTGCGCTTCATAAGCAGCAAATACCACCCTACCATATTAGTATACAGCATGCTGTTCATTCCCTTTCCCAGAACTATTGGGTGCTTTCATCTTCAAACAGGTGAGTTGTTATACTGTCCCAGATCTTAAGAGCAAAGATGACTCGTCCCTGTCCAATGCAGGGTACTGGACTCCCCTGTAGAACAATGGTGGATCTGGCTCACGTAGTCTATCCTATTTCACCCCATTCCCAATCCTGAATGATGCAACCGTAGTCTTGTCCACTCCTAGGAGTCCATGTAAAGATTAAGTCAGCAGCAAGGAGGAAAAAAACTTGAACTCAATAGAGAGTCCCTTGCCACCAAGGCACAGAGTGTGGTCGTTCCAATAAAATGTTCTGCCAGTTAGTCCAGCACTCAATCCAAGCTTGCTACATGATGATGCGTGGCTCTGGGACCGATTCAGCAATGGATTTGTGAGGCAGCACATTGGCCCCATTGAGGTAGAGTTCATCATTCACAATGACATCTTCCCCCAACACAGTGACATTCTCCATCCGCACCTGAGGAAATAATGATGTGCAATTATACAGAGCTGAGCTTAGGAAAATATATGTTAAAAGCAATTCTTGCTTATACAAGTCACGTGGCTATTCGGGAATTGGTTCTTAATTACTCTCAGCTCCTGGGCTGCTAAGGAAAGCAAAATCAGAATGCCCTGGGTGATACCTGAGGCTTACAGGCCCTGTCGTACCTGAAGTATGGATGGGGAAGGCATGCAAAAAGCTTTGCAGAGGCTTAATGTGCTCATTTTGACCCATACTTAAGGGGGAAAATTTTTTGCTCCTGAATTTCTACCACATTGAGAGACTATGTGGGCCTTCAAAAGTTCTAAAGATTAATCACATGAAGTGTTAATACCACTTTATAATGCCTTGGTAAGGCCACACTTGGAATACTGCATTCAGTTTTGGTCACCACGATGTAGAAAAGATGTGGAGACTCTAGAAAGAGTGCAGAGAAGAGCAACAAAGATGATTAGGGGACTGGAGACTAAAACATATGAAGAACGGTTGCAGGAACTGGGTATGTCTAATTTAATGAAAAGAAGGACTAGGGGCTGCCACAAAGAAGAGGGAGTCAAACTATTCTCCAAAGCACCTGAGGGCAGAACAAGAAGCAATGGGTGGAAACTAATCAAGGAGAGAAGCAACTTAGAACTGAGGAGAAATTTCCTGAGAGTTAAAACAATTAATCAGTGGAACAGCTTGCCTCCAGAAGTTGTGAATGCCCCAACACTGCAAGTCTTTAAGAAGATGTTGGATAGCCATTTGTCTGAAACGGTATAGGGCTTCCTGCCTAGGCAGGGGGTTGGACTAGAAGACCTCCAAGGTCCCTTCCAACTCTGCTATTGTATTGCATTTAGGGGGAAAAAACCTTATTGTATAATACTGTCCTTTTTAAGGTATTTCTATATAAAGGGCAATCCAACTTATTTTCTAAACCCTGCAGACAGAACCCTTCATTTTTAGGACAACTAGAGCTCACTCACCCATTGACCCACAGAGGAGCTCCACCCAACAATGCAGGATTCAAGCCAAGAGTGGGAGCGGATGCGCGATCCCTTTAGAACAGTGCAACGCTTGATCCGAACACCATCCTCTAACACAACTCCTGCCCCAATTGTGACATTGGGGCCAATACTGCAGTTTGATCCAATCTTGGCACTTGGGTCCTGAAATGAAAGAGCCAACGTGAAAGACGGCCTTAAGATCCTTCCTCAACAGTTTCCAGTTTCCCAAGTGGAGAAGTAATATTCTTCCCTCTTCTACGCCCAAATCAGATTACATATAGGTTGTCCTCCACTTATGACTATAATGGAGCCCAAAATTTCTGTTTTGTAATTTTTGTTAAGTGAGACAGTTATGTGAATTTTGCCCCATTTTACCACCTTTGTTGCCACAGTTGTTAAGTAAAACACTGCAGGTGTTAAGTTAGTAATATGGTTAAGTGAATCTGGCTTCCCCATTGACTCTGCTTGTCAGAAGTTTGCAAAAGGGGATCACATGACCCCCTTTTGGCAATCTGACTCAGTTGTCAACTGTCCCAATTTTGATCATGTGATTGTGGGATGCTACAATGGTCATAAGTGTGAAAAATAGTCATACGTCATCTTTTTTCTGTGCTGTTGTAATTTCAAATGGCCACTGAATGAATGGTTGTAAGTTGAGGACTACCTGCACTTTGTAACATTTGTTTATACTGTTGCCCTGCTTCAGCTAGCTCAGTGTTTCTCAACCTTGGCAACTTGAAGATGTCTGGACTTCAACTCCCAAAATTCCCCAGCCAGCATTCGCTGGCTGGGGAATTCTGGGAGTTGAAGTCCGGACATCTTCAAGTTGCCAAGGTTGAGAAACACTGAGCTAGATGGATCCCTGTAGAAATGATATTCCCATCTCATAGTTTCCCTACACACATAAAATAATGTTTTAAAGTGAGATTACCACTAGTACGTTTCCCATATAGCCCGATCCAGAATGTAACCGCTCAGGCTGCTTCAGCCGTAAATGCTGTAGGTATAGGCACATGCCAGTCAGGAAATCTTTTGGCTGCCCAATGTCCATCCAGAACCCTGCAGTGATAAAAGGTGTATGAATCAGTAATCTGCAACAAGAGTTTCATGGGGATCACAGGTACAAGGGGCTCTTCATTTGGAAACAGAACAAGCATTAATGCTTCTGGGCTGGGATTCCCAATCTTGACAAGTTTACGTATTTTGTAATGATATGTAACATTCCTTTGCTTTAAAATAATTACGGTAGGTAATCTTTTAGGGCAAAGCCAGTTTGGTGTTGTAGTTAAAGCATCATACAGGAAATCAGAGACGGAGTTCTAATTTCGCCAGTCACTCTCTCTCTCAGCCCTAAGGAGGCGGCAATGGCAATCCATTTTTGAAATTTTCCAGGCAAATTGCGGGGACTCATTCAGTACTCACTAGGAGTCAACAATGACTCAAAGGCATCATGGACCCCCTTCCCCAAATCTTTTTAGCAGCCAAGAACTGACCGAAACATTTTTTGGCTGTCTGAGAGCCAAAAGTGAGTATATATGCATCATACAAAAAAGGCAAAGCTGCCTGTGATTCTAGGGCTGCAGGTTCTAAGCCTGGCATCAGATGAATTTACTTTGCAAATGTTTAAATTTATTTTCCATCTTAATGGTATAAAATTGTATTTAAAATGTCCTGTTTCTTCTAGAAAAAGCTGTGTTTACTTAGATCAGGGTTCCCAATCTTGGCAACTTTTAAGACGTGTGAACTTTAGGGGTAGATACTTTGGAGATAAACGTATGTTAGCCTAAATCAGAGATTACCAATCTTGGCAACTTTAAGACGTGTGGACTTCAACTCTCAGAATTTCACAATCAGCCACAGTTGAAGTCTACAGATCTTAAAGGTGTCACAATTGGGAACCCCTGACTTTGGCTAACAAAACAATCTTTTGTTTTGAGAACACCTATTATTATATTATTTTGAATCCTAATCCAAAAGTACCTAAGCTTTTTCCTTACCATGTAGTTCCATAGCATAGAGTTGTCCTTCCTCTGCCATTACGGGAAATATTTCTTTCTCAATTGAGGTAGGACGCAGCTAAGGAAAAGATAAAGGGACTCAGATGGCCATTCCAATAGGAGCTATATAACCCTCATGCATTTATTTAACAAACTTATATGGCCACTCATCTCACAGAAAAGTGGCTCTAGGTAGAATACAGCATAAAATAAAATATAAAAATTATTAAAAATATACAAAATCATTATTAGAATATGTAAAAACTACAGGGCCCAAGCGAGAAAGAATTGTTAGCCAAAGTAGTGGAACCATCTTAGAATGACACCAGTCTCCTGGGACTCCCAGGCCTGATTACAAAGCCAGGCCTTGACAGAGTATTAACAGGGATGGAATGAATCTCATTTTCAGGATGGAGGTTAGGAATGTTCCATAAGGCATGCAGGACCCACCTAGCAGATGATATCCACCGCATGCCAGACATGATGGGATGGGCTGAAGTAATTGGGGACAAGTAGTCCTTTGGATAACCCAGGTCATGTGCCATGAAGGGCTTTAAAGATTAAAACTAGCACCTTGAATTGGACCACGAAGCAAACTCTCAGCCAATACAGCTTGCAGAGCAGAAGTGTGACGTGCTGTTTTAAAAGCACACAAAATTGCCTGTGCCACCTCATTCGGGATAGTTTCAAGGGCAGCCCCATGTAGAGTGCATTACAAGTAGTCCAATCTGGAGGTGGCCAGGGCTTGAGTAACTGAACATCCCGAATATTTACATAATAAACTAATATTCTTTAGACTTATTCTTGGGATCATTCTCACCAGAGGCAATAGCTAGTTGAACCAAGATATCCCCACTGATCTATTAGGAGAAAAGCCATTTCAGAATTTGCGCATCATGATAATCAAACATACCACCCCCACATTCAAATACTTCTAAGCACTATGGAAGAATCTTCTGGTGTCCTACCATATCTAAAAAATGGTTTTCATCTCACTAGAAATTAGAGAAATTAGTGTGTTGAAATCTCCATTTTACCCTTTCTGTTTTATACCTGAATGCGCTTTAATACACTTGGATTTAAGATGTACATCCCAGCATTGATTTTATTGGAAACAAAGACCTGAGGTTTCTCCACAAAGCGATGTATGATTCCAGTATCTGCCTCACACACTACTACACCGTATTTGGAAGGTTCTTCCACTTTTGTCACCTGCAAGGCAAAGTCAACATTAGATACAGTGGAGCAGTCATGGTAGTGAATCATAAATCAGAAAAAATGCTATGCCTGGTCTACTATTTTTATTCTGACCGCACGTCTATAAGCCTTAAAAAAGGACACTTAATTGCTTGCTGTTCCCATACCACAATTAAAACATGGCTTGCTTAGCCAAGCGTTATCGAATAAACAATGTGTTGCTGAGTTCACATGACCAGCCAATCCAATAAACCATGTATTGCCAACCAGAATGGCTCGATTCATGTAACAGCCTAAATCAAAGACAAGCCACACTACTTATTTTTACTTTTGTATTCCACCTATCATTCAGTTTATGTTGTATGATGTCACATTTAGCGGGTTTTTTTTTAAATATCTTCCAAGTTATGTTAACAAAGAGAGGCCTGCATAGCATTGGGTGTGCAATTATATTTTATTTCCTTTATTTCCATTTGGTTTTGATAATAATGAGTTACTATATATAGTCACCAAAAGGAGTTTGTTTTCTGTGTTTCCAGCTAACCCACTCCACATTTCTGGGAGCTTCAAATGCAGTAAGGTTTAAAAAAAAACCATCAGAAAGCAAAAAAAAAAACAATGAATTGCAATCCCCAGGTACTTACCACAATGGTGCCTTCTTTTCCATGATGCCTGTGAAAGTGTACCATGTCTGTGAAGGGAAAATCACAGATCACATCGCTATTGAGTACAAAAAAAGGTTCTGAATTTTCAGCCAAAAGCTCCCGTGCTAGTGCCAGTGGGCCAGCTGTGGAGGAAACAGGAGTTATCAGTGTCCATCTGATCATAAGCCCTTTACCAGCCATAACCAACAAACACTGTTAATCTCACAGTTACCTGTGCCCAGTGGTTCCTTCTCATGTGACAGAGAAATCTGAATGCCCAACTGAGAACAAAGAAGAATTTGGAAATGCAGTTAGAAGAAAAGTAGAAGCAGGCATCTGTGAGTGCATGGCCGTGACTCTATCCATAACAGCCTTTAGAAAATTTCTCAAATAGGACAAGTTAATTATATTGCCAGTTAGTTTACGGCAACCTGCTAATTGTTGACTCATCGCTCATTATTTAAATGTGTAAATACGCCAAATAAAGCTGCTGACAAGGTAAATTAGACAAGAGAATAGAATTCTACTTAGCCACCTTGGAAAGTTCTTAGGCTATTTATTTCTTAAACCATATTCAAACACCCTAATGCTAAGCATTGCTACTCAGAAACAAATCTGTTGAAGGTAACGGAATCTATTTAAAATTAGGTGCACGCAGCACTTCTGCAAGCATGGCATTTCATAACCATCGAGAAATCGTAGTATGGGGTTCAGGGCACTCCTTGGAGAAAAGAGGAAAGGAAACTTTTCTTTCAAGAACTTGTGTAAGTTAACTTATCTTGGGATCCAGGCCAAAAGGTGCAAGGCAAACTAGGGAGCCAAAGGGAAAAAAATTGTCCAGTCAGTACAGTGGAGAAAGTACTTCTTATAACATTTTATGTGTGATTTTGTGAAATGCCAAAGATACACACAATTACTACTTCAAAGGCAAACCACAAGTACTGCAAAAAAATAATGGCCAAATTTGTGCTCGAAGTAATTTGCTCAAAACATTTTTTAAGAAAGGAATGAGATAAAAGAACTTATTACGATCGAATTGTTTACTGCAGAGGTGGCGGTAATTCTGATATGTTTTAGATATTGAATCCATCAATGTAAATGAACATAGCCAATAACAAGCAATCAAGAGAGCAGTGCAGCATCTTCAAGAGTCACTCCTTTTACATTATCTCTGAGAATAATCCTACACTTTATTAACATTTATAGAAGATATATCAAGTAATCTAGAACAGGGGTCCCCAACCTTTTTTGCACCAGGGACCGGTTTCATTTTAAAGAAAATTCTGTGGACCGGCTGGCCTAGAGGAGGAGAGGGGGAGGGGGAACAGGCGGCGCATGCGCACGTGGGGGGGGGGGGGGGAGTCGGCTCACTTGGCCCTCTAGGGCAGTGGTGGGCAAACTTATTAGTCAATAGAGCCAAATATCAACAGTACCACTACTGAAATTTCTTTTGAGAGCCAGAAGGTGTGGCCTTTTTTGTGGGAGTGGCTCAGTTGTCATGTGACCCATGGCCAACTTGGAAAATGTGGTGAAACTCACTTAACGGTCTTGCTTAGCAACCAAAATTTTGGGCTCAATAGTGGTCATAAGTTCTTCCTTCCTTCCTTCCTTCCTTCCTTCCTTCCTTCCTTCCTTCCTTCCTTTCATTTCTAGCTGGTCTTCTGAAGATGGCAAAAATGGATTTATGGGCACTCGTTATATATAAAGGCAGCCCATGACTCTTTGGGATGCTGGTTTGAATCCAGGAAATGACTCAGAGGATGTGATTCCTTTGAAATGATCACTGGGAGAAAAATAGATCTTTAACCTGGTTAACCAAACAGGTGGCTTGAGGTGGAAGGAAATAGGAAAATAGATTTCTTCCTTTCCTTTCCTTTCCTTTCCTTTCCTTTCCTTTCCATTCCATTCCATCCCTTTCCTTCCTTCCATTGCCTCCCTCCCCCTCCCTCCCTTCATCCCTCCTACCCTCCATCCCTCTTTCTTTTTCTTTCTTTCCTTCCTTCCTTCTTTCACTCCTCCCTTCCTCCTCCCTCCCCCTTCTTTCCTTCACTCCCTCCCTCCCACCCTCCATTCATCTTTTTCCCCCTATTTTTCTTTCTTTCTCTTTCTGTTTTCTCTCTCTCTCTCTGTATCTGTCTCTCTCTCCTCCCCCCCACCCATCTGTCACTCTGTGTGTGTGTGTGTGTGTCTGTTTCCTTCTCTCTCTCTTTCTGTCTCTCTAAGTCTGCCTCTCTGTGCGTCTGCCATTCTCTCCCTCCCTCCACCCGGGGAAGCAGCAGAGGGGTCAGCATGTCGGTTGCGGAGGTTATCCCGCAGCGAGCGAACGGAGGACCCGAGCTGCGGCTAGTGCAGGCGAGGAGGAGGGAGCAGCGCCCTGGGCAGAGGATGGGCGAGCGCGCCTCCACCACCTTCCTTCCGACGGCCACCTCGGCGCACTGCACTTTCCGGGGCTTCCTGGAGGGGCCAGCATGTCGACTGGGGAGGTTATCCCGCAGCGGGCGGGCGAAGGACCCAAGCTGCGTGCTGCCGAAGCCGTCCGGGGCTGGGCGTGCGGCGCCCGGATGGCTTTGGCGGCACACAGCTTGGGTCCTTCGCCCGCCCGCTGCGGGATAACCTCCCCAGTCGACATGCTGGCCCCTCCAGGAAGCCCCGGAAAGTGCAGTGCGCTGAGGTGGCCGTCGGAAGGAGGTGTGGAGGCGCGCTCGCCCATCCTCTGCCCAGGGCGCTGCTCCCTCCTCCTCGCCGGCCCTGCGGCCCAGTTCCTATGAAGCCGCGGACCGGCACCGGTCCGCGGACCGGGGGTTGGGGACCCCTGATCTAGAATGTACAAAACAATTATGGAAAGTTACAGAAAAGCAGTATCATGATACCCAGAGATGCATATTCTATTTTAACATTGTACAGCAGAAATCTTATATAAGGAATTATGAAAAGAGTTGTGCTTATTTCACTTTTCTTCAACATGTTGCTCTATATGTTAATTAACTCTCATATATCGCATCCTCCTTATTTTTCTTCTCTAGCATAGAAAAGAAATTTAGCTAAGCTCAATACCAGCCATTTTCCTTGCACAAGCCAAGACAAAATATCAAACTATAGAATCCTTACTTCATTTTTATTGAAACAAGATATTAAAGCTGAAACATCACATCCTTCATTCATGAACATTAAAATTACTAACTACTCAACAGAATGCACATGCACATCTGTTAACTCTCCTGTGGAAACTGCTGTTGAGTTGAGTGTAGAATAACTGGAAATGATAAATCATTACACTGCAAAATAATAATACCCCAACAAATGGAAATAAGAGCTGATTTACTCTACTCAATTAGTCCATGTAAACAAGCAAACAAAAAAGCTCACCTCAAGTCACTTACCCTTTGCTCTTGTTCTTTCATCTCCTTCTCCAGTAGTTCTGACATATAGCTCACAGCAAGGATCACATGATTAACACCTGCCTGCCAGGAAAAGATGAGCATTCAACATGATTGGAAGGCCTGGACTTGATTCAAGGAATTGTTTAACATGATTTCCAAAATTATAACATCCCCAAATAATTATTCCTTATTATGAGAAACGCCCAAAAATCTTGGCTCACAATACAAATATCTAAAACAGAATCCTCACTGGAAAGTTATTCTAATGTCCTGGAAGTGACTTTGAACAGTCAGTTTCCTGTCCTAAGAAAACTGACTTACCTAAAATGCCACATGTTTAGACAACACCTAACAAGTTTATTGCCCATTGTCATGTGTGTGCAGATGCCCTTGATTTCAAAAGTTACTGATGCAGAAAGCCACAACTAAAACTGTTGTGGAAGCTAGATACTTTAGATACGAACTTATTCTTCATCAATTACATTAACCACGTGTAATTGGGCCCAATTTTATAATATTTCAGCAATCAAGTCAAAGTGCTGCTTAGCTTCTAAAAACATAAATTATTTAGGACTATGCTATTTACCTATATCCATATGATTCTACTGCATCATTACAATCAATATCGGGTTTAACTGTCTGGCCTTAAAATAATAATGGTTAGATTGATGTAAATTAAGACACCATATTTTATATACTGGTACTACATTGCACGCGGGACATAGTGGCTCAGTGGCTAAGATGCTGGGCTTGTCGATCAGAAAAGTCAGCAGTTCGGCGGTTCGAATCCCTAGCACCGTGTAACAGAGTGAGCTCCCGTTACTTGTCCCAGCTTCTGTCAACCTAGCAGTTCGAAAGCACGTAAAAATGCAAATAGTAAATAGGGGTCACTTTGGTGGGAAGGTAACAGTGTTCCATGCGCCTTCGGTGTTTAGTCATGCCAGCCACATGACCATAGAGACATCTTCGGACAGTGCTAGTTCTTCAGCTTTGAAACGGAGATGAGCACCTCCCCCTAGAGTTGGGAACAACTAGCACATATGTGCAAGGGAAACCTTTACCTTTACCATATTTCAAGAATATATTTCCCAGGAAGTATAATTTAGTCATATTAGTGCCTAAGAAAAAAAATCAAAAATTCTAAAAGTTCACTTATTTCAATCAGCATTTAAATAAAAAATATACTTCAAGATGTGAAATAGATTCAAAAGTACTGTATAAACAAATATGAGATGTCATCTAAAAAGAAAGCCAGCTTTGTGCAGTGGATCAGGCTAGAAACCAGGGGACTGAGTTCTAGTCCCATGTTGGACTAAGCCCATGATAGTGAATCTATGGCATGTGTGCTCGAAGTGGCACATGGAGCCATGTCGCCTGACATGTGTGCCAGTCTCTTTCAGGCTTCGGGCATACATGTGCATGTGACGATCAGCTGGCCTTCAAGCGTGAAGCAGTGCCAGAAACTGGAAGAGCTGGTCTTCCATTTTCCAGTGTGAGCATGCGCACCAGCCAACTGATCGTAGCATACATGAGCACCAGTAACTGGAAGACTAGCTGGCCGGCGTGCATATGTGTGTCGGAAACTGGAAGTTTGTTTTCCAGTATGCACATGCCCCCTGGGCAGCTCCTCTTCCGGGTTGCGTCCAAGACTGGATATTCAACTTAGCCTTCTGAAGCAGACAAAATGCTATTATTTCAATTCCAGATTTAGTCTGATTCACACATTCACCCTTTTTCTAGTAGAGTACGAAATCCGCGCGGGCAGTTATGGGAACTTCTAGGTTTTCCCATGTAACACCGCCCCTGCGCGAGCTGCATTGGCTGCCTGTCGTCTTTCGGGTGCGCTTCAAGGTGTTGGTTATCATCTTTAAAGCGCTCCATGGCACGGGACCTAGTTATCTGCGGGATCGCATCCTGCCCCATACATCCCTGCGGCCGATTCGCTCCCACAGAGAGGGACTTCTCCGGGTGCTGTCCACTAGGCTGTGCCAGCGGGCGACGCCCAGAGGAAGGGCCTTCTCTGTGGCGGACCCGACCCTCTGGAACGACCTTCCCCCCGATATTAGAACAACTACGGACCTCCGCTCCTTCCGTCAAAAATTAAAAACACATTTCTTTTGCTTGGCCGGCTTGGGATAACTTAACTGTTTTTAGGGTGTGTGTTTTTTGTTTTTTTTAGGGGCTTGTCTTAGTTTTAACATGGGATTTTAGCGCAGGGTTTAGTTTAATTCCTTTTAATACTGTATTGTTTGTGGTTTTATATGTATTTTTAATTTCCCTGTGCCCCGCCTCGAGTCCCTTCGGGGAGAGAGAGCGGGTTATAAATTAAATTATTTATTATTTATTTTATTTATTTTATTAAATATCAGACATCTTTATTTCTCTCTATGACAAGACAGGTCAATTTAAGTCCAATGGAATTTTAGTGTCGTTGTTGTAAGCCACCCAGAGTAGCCCCAGGGCAAGATGGGCAGCAAATAAATTTAACAAATAAATAAATGCCAACAAAAAAAAAGGAGAGGCCCAAAGAAAGTTCCAAGCTGTCTCTTCTCAAATGCAAGCAGAAAATACTCTTTTAAAAAATAGTGTTAAGTTAAAAGCTCCGTGTCAGGCAAGCAATACAACAGGTAGAGGGGTTCCCACACAAATGCAACAAGGAAAAGGTTTGCTTTTTGATTTTCAGCTGGTCGGGCAACTTTTAAACATGCATCTTTCGCTGGAAGACATCCCTCGTCCCACACAGAGGCATCTAAGGTGGGCTCTAACCCCTCTCACCCCTTACCTTCACTAAGGCCTCCACCTGGTGCAACAGGATGGGCTTGTTACAGAATTCGACCAGCGGCTTAGGGATGCTGAGGGTCAGGGGTCGCAGCCGAGTGCCGTAGCCCCCCACCAGGATCAGCGCCTTCATCTTGGCCTGGAAAGGAAAGAAGGGAACGTCTTAGCTTTGCGGAGCCCAGTCCTCCCCGCAACCGCTCTGCGCTACACTAAACCTGCCTTCCTGAGCGCCTCCTTCTCTCCAGCTCCAGGCGCCTTCCCTCTCTCGCCCCGTCCCGTCCAGCAAAGCTTGCCAGGAGGCTATACTAGCGCCCAGATCCCAGCCGTCCGAAGATCAAGCCTCTCCAATCGCCTCCCGGGATCCCACCTCGCGCCCTCACCCCGCGGCTCCCGGTTCCGGCCAACTCAGAGACTCCTCCCCGCTCGTGGGAGCCAAAACCCACGTCCACGGCATCCCTCCCTCCGCTTCCCGTTAGAAGGCTTTGACCAATCAAGGCGGCTGACGTGGCCGGCTGCTCCTACTCTCCAATGGCGGGCCAGGATAGTCGCATATATCGGCCAATCGCAGAAGAAGCTACCGTGTTGCCGTAGCAATGAGGGATCGGGTTATGAAGCGGCCATTTGCGTCAGGTTAAAAAAAAAAGGGGAGGGGCCGGGTCTGGCGTTGGACACGTTGCTGGTTTCAGTATAGAGTTAAGGTGGCAAGTCCCGCCTTTCGGGGGAGGGGCGGGTTTCCTGGGCCTCCGGGAGGCTGCGCTACGTCACCCGCGGTTCGAAATGCGACGCGAACCTTAGCAACGAGGGCTCCGCCTCAGGAAAGCCTCTTCGCGGCAGCGGCAACCGCGGTAAGCGCGGGTCGCCCATCCTAGAAGCGGCATTGAGCTTAGAGGCGCCGGGAGCCCCTTCGCAGCCCGTCCTTCAAGCGGGAAGGAGGCGGGTGGAAAAGGCGGGGCGTGTGTTCGTAACCGGGCTGGCCGGGAGCAGACGAGCCGTTGTGTTCCCGAGTTGTGTGTGAAGTAACGGCATTGGGCGGACCCCCTGATGGCTGCCTTTCCCGCATGACGGAGCTTTGGCCGTCGTCTTTCTGTCCGCCGCTAGTGCGGGCTAATGACCTTTGCCTTCGATAAGCTGGCCGACAACCCCACCTGCCCTATTAATAATACGGAAACCAGCAAGGTCGGAGAGGGTCGTCGTTTAGTTTCAAGGGGTAGGTATGATAGGCATAGATTTCCATCTGCCGCGTTCATTTTAAACTTTTCATAACTAGTAACCGCATCAGATATCTGAAATAGCTGCTTGGGTGCCTTGACTGAATAGAATAATAATCATAAGTATTCTAATCAATAATAAAATAAATAACAAAAACACTTTGATTAATGGAAAAGTTATCATGCTTCTATGAAAGTGTTTGCGTTTTCGAAAACTTCCTCATCCAGTAAGATTGGAAAATAGCATTTATATACCACTTCACAGCTCTCTCTAAGCAGTTTACAGTCATCGTATTTCCCCCAACAATCTGAGTCCTCATTTTACCCACCTCAGAAGGATGGAAGGCTGTGTCAACCTTGAGCCAGTGAGAATCCAACTGCTGGCAGCTGGCAGTCCGCAGAAATAGCCTGCAGTACTGCATTCTAAACATGGAAGAAATCCCTTTAGGATGTCTGTATGTAATATAGTTATTATTATATATTATTATTATTATTATTAATAATAATAATACTAATAATAATAATATAGTGACATAAAGGTTGTGATTGTTGTATGACACTTTATTGAAGCTGTTATTTTGTTTCAGAGTGAGGAACCATGGCATTGGAGCCAGTCCCCTGTGCCATTAAGAACCCAGTAGCATTGCAAGTGGGAGACATGAAGACCGAGATAGGCCGGCCTGGTGTTGTGGTGATTGATGTTTCATTTCCACACTTGGAGACTACAGATGTAAGTGTGAAAGAAAAGCAGATGTCAAGGATGCATAACAGATAAATTACACTGGTCTACAAATTTTGGGAAATTATCAACCTCTGAGATAAAACATGTTAATTTTATATATTTTGATTAGATGAATTAGAAAACGGGTGATAAATTTGCTGGTTGACTAAAGTTTTCAAGAGATTTCCCAATAAAGATTTATACACAGGCGAGTATATTTGACTACAAGGGAGGGAGGTGTTTATTTAATGATCATGATGACTCATAACAAATGGTACCACATGGAAATATATAAATGTATCTTCACGTTGAGGCTAGCAAGGCAGACAACTATGAAAAACGTGAAAAATTTGCTTAAGTCCTTGGTGCAAACATGCCACTGAAAATTCACTCGCAATTAGACTATATGTAGACTATATTTAGACATTTGAACTGTGGGGCAGTGAGTGATGAGCATGGGGAAAGATTCCACTAGGATATTGCAGGCATGGAGAAAAGATAACGAGAACTGGAGTTCATCCATGCCAATTACTGCTAGAATAATTTTATAATGATTGATGTGGCACCATTCTCACTGCTATATCACATTTTGCAGAAGGTTTATGAAGCATAATAGCACACACCTTTTGCAATTTTAAATTATTTTGATGCAATTTTGACCTGAAGCTGTATTTTGGAAACCGGAGCTAATTTATACTCAGGGCTTAATTTTTCTTTATTAGTAACCCAATTCTAGTAAAATTAAGCTACTTTCATTTCCAAGGCTTTCTCGTTGTTGACCAGTGTTATTCAGAAGTTGAAATTGATTTAAATCTCATAGGTAAGGTTTTGTGAGCCAGAAGTTCCTATTCCAAAATGTATATCTCTAATTTACTCAATTGATAGTCCCAAATCAAAATTGTTTCCCTTTGCAATATAGAACATTTATTTAAAACTTATTGCTGGAGACATTCTGAGAAACAAAAAAGTATTTATGAAATTTTTCTCTATATTCTCTTCACTGTGTTACATCTTGCTTGCTGTGGATTCAATCAATGCTTGTTTTTATTTCAGTTACAGGCAGTTGCATTCAAAAATTACTATACTGCCTTTTTGACCCTTCGAGTACAGCGGCGAAGTTCTGCAGATGGTGGGAATGAAAGCCCTTCCAAATGGGTTACTTGTCTACGTAATTTTTGTTTGATGCCTAACCCACATACCGAGGAGGGTTCCCAAAACTACTTTTCTATTTCCAGACATCAGGTCAGGATTTCAGTTTCTACTGGGGAAATGGGAAATTTCATTTGCTCCAAAGGAATAATGTAGGTGTGGAAACAGGCGGTGAAACAAGAATTATCTCGAAATTAAATGTCCTAACTAGTATAATGTTTGGAAATGTTTCCAAATGCAGAAAGGAAACAATTCTAACGAACTTCTTTAGGAAAAGTTTCTCATCATGAAGTATAGGAATCCCTTATACCTTGTCTGCATAAAAAAAATTAAGGAACTAGTGGGGTTTGGACTTTAGAGATTTGACACCCTCAACTTGTCTGCCAAAATCTACGGTAATCATTCCAGTCATTGATCATTTTTACTTTTATTTTACTGACTGAAGGTGTAAAAAAAATGCTCAGATTTGGTGTGAGGGAACTTGTTCTATACTGAGTTTTCTAACTGTCCATTTGTGCATTTTTATTTTCTCCCCAAATGCCACCTTTCACTTCTCAACATTACAGGTGTTAAAATTTAAAAAGCCTGCCTGAGAGTATAAAATGAGCATTAGATTTTTTGCATAAAGAAATACTGAGAAATTCTTATTTTTTACCTTCATTGGGATATTTTTATTTTATATAAACCCCTTTACTGGGATTTTCCACATTCTGGGTTGTGACAATATTATTGATAAATAAGTTGAATAAGAATAGTGCTAGCATTCGTCCCTGTATCCCTTTAAGTGTCAGAATGTTTTCTGTTAAATGCCTTACTGGGGTGAGCCTTAACAGTAGCTACATTGTGTTTCCATCATCAATTATAGTATCTAGCTACCTTCTCTTCTTTTGGCCTGTGTTTCAATTAGCTTTGGGTTTTTTTTAAACATAATCTTCTGCAATGATTTTTGGTTGTGTGTGTGTGTTTGTGCATGCCATGTTCTTTAGCTTCCTTATTAATGCTTCAAGTGAGTGGTCTGATTTTATTTAATCTTACATCAAAAGTATACACTCTGTGTAGTCCAGGGTATTTTTAATAATTTTCTTCAGTACTACAATGTAAAAGCATTGTGAGATTTTTTTTCTTCATTCAGCCTTTCTGGTGGTCCAGTTCTTTCAGCCACATATTACAAGTAGAACACTTATGGCCTTGACAGTGTATTGGTTCTCAGTGTGATATCTCCACATTTTAATATTTTGTCTCAGTCTATGATAATATTTTTTCAAATAATAGACACATTTTTATTTCATATCTCTAGCTGCTATTCCTTTTTTTTCTGTATTTATAGTAGCGATAAGAGCGGTGAAACGTACTTACTTCTCCGCTCTTATTGCATCCGCAGATAACAGCCCTGCCGCCCTGTTCAGAGTGACCCGCTCCCTCCTTCAACAGAGGTCGCGGGAAGCTCCGCTGCAGGGCTGTGCAGAGGAGTTTGGATGTTATCTGCAGGATAAAATCGCTCAGATCCGGGACGAACTGGCCTCCAATGAGGTTAGTCCGGACGGGTGGGCGGAGGCAGGTCTTTAGACCGTTTTATGGGAAGAGTTCGACCTTGTGACTCCAGATGACATGGACAGGTTACTGGGGCGACTGAATGCCACCACATGTTTATTGGACACATGTCCCTCCTGGCTTGTACTGGCCTCCCGGGAGGTGACACGAGGCTGGCTCCAGGAAATAGTGAACGCTTCTTTGAGTGAGGGGTCTCTACCAGCCGTCTTGAAAGAGGCGGTGGTGAGGCCCCTCTTCAAGAAGCCTTCCCTGGACCCAGCAGTGTTAGTAAATTATCGCCAGGTCTCCAACATTCCCTTCTTGGCGAAGGTTGTTGAGAGTGTGGTGGCATTACAAATCCCTCAGCACCTGGAGGAAACTGTCTATCTAGACCCGCGCCAGTCCGGTTTCCGACCAGGGTACAGCACAGAGATGGCATTGGTCGCATTGGTGGATGATCTCTGGAGGGCTCGGGATAGAGGTCATTCCTCTATCCTGGTCCTATTAGACCTCTCAGCGGCTTTCGATACCATCGCCCATGGTATCCTATTGCACCGGCTAGGGGGATTGGGGCTGGGAGGCACCGTTCTGCGGTGGTTCTCCTCCTACCTCTCTGGCAGGTTGCAATTCGTGTTGGCAGGGGGGCAGAGGTCGACGTCGAGGCCCCTGACGTGCGGGGTGCCTCAGGGGTCGGTCCTCTCGCCCCTCCTGTTCAACACCTATATGAAGCCGCTGGGTGAGATCATCCGTGGTTTTGGGGTAGAGTTCCATCAGTACGCTGATGATACTCAGCTGTACATCTCTACCCCTGACCACCCCAACGATGCTGTTGAAGTGATGTCCCGGTGTTTGGAGGCCGTGCGGGCCTGGATGGGGAGGAACAAGCTTCGACTCAACCCGTCCAAGTTCGAGTGGCTGTGGTTTCCGGCGTCACGATATAGCCAGTTGGTACCATCTCTGGTTATTGGGGGCGAGTCATTAGCCCCCGCGGAATGGGCTCGCAACTTAGACGTCCTCCTGGACTCTCGGCTGTCCTTGGATGACCATGTGACAGCCGTGGCCAGGGGGCCTTCTATCAGGTTTACCTGATACGCCAGTTGCAGCCCTTTCTAGATCGTGACGCCCTACGCACGGTCACTCAAGCCCTCATCATTTCCCGCCTGGACTACTGTAATGCTCTCTACATGGGGCTCCCCTTGAGGTGCACCCGGAGGCTCCGGCTAGTACAGAATGCGGCCGCGCAGGGGATTATGGGAGTATCTCGATACTCCCATGTAACACCGCTCCTGCGCGAGCTGCACTGGCTGCCTGTGGCTTTTCGGGTGCGCTTCAAGGTGCTAGTAACCATCTTCAAAGCGCTCCATGGCTTGGGACCTGGCTATTTGCGGGACCGCCTCCTATCACATACCTCCCTCCGACCTGTTCGCTCCCACAGAGAGGGCCTCCTCAGGGTGCCGTCTGCTGGCAACCCCCAGGGGGAGAGCCCTCTCTGTGGCAGGCCCTGCCCTCTGGAACGACCTGCCCCCCAACCTTCGTACCATCACAGACCTACTCCTCTTCCGCCGGACCTTAAAAACATATCTATTTCATGCAGCTGGCCTAGCATAGTTTTTAACAATATAGTCCCAATTTTATAACAATTTTATAATTTTTATTTGCTTTTATCCATAAGTTTTTAGTACAGATTTAGTATTTAATCTATTTTTAATTTTTATATTGTCATTGTGTTTTACTACTTTTTATTCCTCTGTGCACCACCCTGAGTCCTTTGGGAGATAGGGCGGTAAATAAGTGTGTGTGTGTAAATAAATAAATAAATAAATAAATAAATAAATAATAAATAAATAAATAAATAAATAAATAAATAAATAAATAAATAAATAAATAAATAAATAAATAAATAAATAAATAAATAAATAAATAATAATATGATTTCAGCTTCTGTGGCATGTGGGTCAAGCTTACTGAGTTTTCTTGTTGCCTAAAATGAATGAAGAGTGCATTCTGGAACATGGCCAACATTCACTTACACCTGTGCAAAGAAGGTGGTGATGGGGAGTGGGGTAGGTAGGATGTACCTTGTGAGTATAGGCAGTGGCTGAGGAAAGAGAAGGCAGTGGGAAGATGGGGAATGGGCCAGTGGGATGTGCCATGCTAGTTGCTGCTAAGGAGACAGTGGGACCAGTTTAACTCCACTACTGGTTTAGGGCTTTTTTTCCCCTTCTAAAGTTTATAAAGAATGGTGCAGCAGAAGTTCCTGAATGTGACGATTTGTTCCTGGATCTAAACAAAATGCTATTGTTTCCCTAGTGCCAAACAAAATTTATCAATGTTTCCCAATCACGTAATTCTATTATAGTAGTATGCAGTAATACTGTAATTTAATTTTATTATCAAAGTTTCTGTTAATTATGTAGGTGTATATTCTTCAGTAATGCTTTGTCTTCATGTTTTGCTAGATGCTTTGTGATGTGGATCAGGTGGCTGTCATGCGTTTTATCCTGCGCCAACCTTCTCCAGTATGGTTGCATTTTACAATTGAGGAGCTGCAACTTTTTTCTTTGTGTCAGAAGGTACATATATTCAAAATTTTGTCAAAATATGATTCTGTAGCAATTGTTCTGATCCTCCCAGGCTCTTTGCAGTGACTTGCAAATATGTTTAAATGTTGATAAGTTGCAACTGTAGTATTCTATATCATTGGTCAAAATGGCTGAGGATGCTCATAGCCTTGATTCACAACATCTGAAGGGGTACCTATTCCAAACCCAAGATATACAACTGAGTCCTTTGGGAGAAGGGTGGCATATAAATCCTAATCCTAATCCCAACCATCCTTATTCAGGTAGTCCTCGCTCAATCTGTCCTTTGCCCCACCCTTTCCTGTTGCTGAAATTATATTGCCTTTGATGTGTAGAAGAGCAGTTTACTCTCTTAAAATCTCTCTCTAATCTCTCCACTCTGCAATGGGGAAGGGAGTCAAGCAAATGAGACATTGACTGTAGGAATCTCTTACTATTTTCTTGTTCCCCCAGCAGATTGGAATGCAAGGAATTTCAAGAAAGTATTGTAAGCTGTTTGTGTAGCAGTCTTGCATCTTCCAGGGCCAGGCCACTAGTATAATTGCATTGCTTTTGATGCATAAAAGAGCAAACATATTCTCTTTCAATACCTTTCTCTGACTGCTGTTCAAGGGGGACGGGAAGCACACATCAGACAAAGGACAACACATATTGACTTTAATGGTGACGAACAAGGGATGCTGTGAGGGATGTAAATAGGCCATAAAGTTATTTTTTCAGCACCATTGTAACTCTGAATGGTCGCTTGATGAATGCTTGGTAAGCTAGGACTATTTGTATTGAAGTGAACTTGTTTATTTGCTTGTTTGTTTGTTTGTTAGTTAGTTACTTGCTTGTGTTATTTTGCATTGAAGTTGAACTTTGACTCAAAGGTTTTATTTTTGTCTACATATCTCTGACATCCATAGAGCAAGTATGATAATTACTTCTTTTTGCCAGATTCATAATGCACTAATGATAACATTATTTATAATTAGTAATGTTGAGGAAAGTAACTGCCTGTATTAGTGTGCACAAGACCTAGTATTAATATCAACATACAAACCAGATTGAAAGCTGAAGCTGACATTTTTTTCTGAAAGAGTTTTTTCCCCCCCAAGATAAGGAAAAGTTGTACTTTGTAGCTCTTTTTTCTTATCTGTAAAGTAATATAATTCCTAATGGTTTTATATACTTGGAAACAGTTGAAATAAATACCTTTAAAGGTAAATCTTCCTAATCACCCATTCTAGGATAGTGAATGGTGAAGATGGAGTGTGGTGTGTATGTTGCCTGATTTTGTTGTGTGTTTCTCTGGGACTTCCTTCTCCTCTTTACAGAGTCCTCAGAAAGGCTTTCCAGCTTGGCTTTCTCATCCTTCTCCTCAAGAGCAGCCAACAAGCTTACACGATGTAAGTATTATTACTGAGATAGTTTTTTTCTCTGAGAATAGACATATTTCTTAGTAAAGATATATAAGCTTAGTCTTGCTGCAGATTGTTAGCAGTTCCTAGAGAGGAGAGACTTTCAGACAAAGTTGGTCTTGCAAGAGCAAAAGCAGCAGAAAACTGCATATATGAATATAGTTATTCTTTGCTTTCAGGGACTTCCTGATGCCGACAGAGTGTCTTCTGAACTGCAGCAAATGTGGATTTTAACAGAGATGCTCCAGGCCAACCAACCAGTAGCACGGATTGGGCGTTTTGATGTTAGTTTCTCTATTCTTCTGCTTCTTGTCTTAGAAATGTACTTATTACTGAAAAACAGTGAGAACCCCTAAGTACTGCAAGTACTGGATAAAGTACACCGCTTTCTCTATACAAAGCTTCTTTTAAGATATTTACCCACAGGCCATCTGTGGTAACATCCAAATACCCTTACTGACTTTTATCTATAAAACTACAGTAGTGGCTGCTAAAATGCACAGAAGGATGATCATCCTGATTGGAGGGGAGGTGTAACCCATTGAGTATGCAATTGCTATTTACATGACGTTCCTTTAAGGAACTTAGACTGGTTTAGCATTGTTTTCCAGGTTCACTTGACACAGATTAAGGTAAGAGATAATAACTGGGGAAAGTTCACCATCTTTTAGGTTGTCAATTTGAATTGGTGTAATATTTCCCCCTATGGTCCTTCTAGTGTTAGGGTGCATATTTTAGCAACTCTGTTCATTAACCATGCTTGTTTGGGCTGATGAGAGTCCAAGAGCAGTTAAACACTACTTGAGTCCCAGTTCAGTTCCCCCCCCCCGCCCCCCCCCCCCCAGATTACACTGTCTAAATAGGGAGAGGGGAAGAAGAACACAGTATTAGATTTATGCAATAAAAAAGGGGTGCGGGCATTCTTCATTGTGTCCAACTTGTTTCTTATGTGTATTTCAGGTAGAGGACTCCTATGACCTTAATCTACTTTCTTATACTTGAATGGTTGCAAGACAAGAAGCAAGGCTTCCAAGCAGGGCTGCATTCTGCATTGTAGTCTGGCCTGAGCAGGAAGAAGGAAGATTAAGCAGGAGCACGAAGATTAAGACTTGATTGCTTCTATGTTCCAGTGTCATGTTCCAACAACTATCCAGTTAGATTCTGGTTTCAGTTCTGTGGTAATCTGGTTTTCAAACCTATATCTTGCACTGAACCCTGGAAAGTTAGATTACCTAAAGTGAAGCTGTCTAATTAGGGCTGTTTCTCTCCTGATCTGCTTTTCCATCTGCCATGTTGCATGACATATGTTTCTTTTTAAGGCAAAATGAAATATATTCAAGAATCTGGTACTGGTAGCATGGAGGAAAGAAATCCTTCATTTTTCTAAATAGTGACTTGAGATATTGTAAGAAGGATGAAAAGACTCCGGATATTGAGCTCCTAAGATTGAAGAAGGGCAATTCTAAAAAATGCTAGATAAGAGATGAATGTGGCTGTCTACCTCACTTATAATTACAGAACATAACTCTCTTCATATGTGTGTAGACTTCAAAAAGAAAATGTTGCATCATGCTAAAACCATGACACTAGTATTCTTGAGGGATTGAGGTGGTAGAAAGCTAAGTTTTATCATAAATTTTCTATCCCAATATGCTATTAATATGTTTTCTCATATGTCACAATGTTGAACTTGCTTAAATGAAAGGGAAAGTTTGGTTCATTTTGTCTCATGTCAAAAAACTTTAAATAAATTGTATCTGCAAAGCACATCTGAAAACTGCCTTTTGGAGGTTAGTTTGACAATTACCAAGGAGATATTTGAGCATCTTCATTCAAGCCACTGAATGACTTATCTATTTACTGGAATAGCATCGTATGATTTCCACAGAAAATAATTTTCATTGTGAAGAACAAACCTTGTTATAGTATGGACATAATTTATAGTTGTCAGAAGGACCAAACTGTAGAACAATATATATTTCTGCAGTGGGATGTGTATGATTTTTTTAAAAAGGTATTACATTTTTGGAGTATCTGTACAGTTTTTTTCTGTATATCTATTATGCCCTTCCTATTTATTATTTATGTTAATTATTTATAGTTGAAAAGGATTGTAATAGACTTCTAATACACTCTATCAGGATTATGTATCTCAATGAGATACTTAGGCAGATTTAAGAGGTTACATATAAATGAAAAGCTATGTATTATATAATGACACACTGTAAACGCATGGAAAATACTTCTGCACCTAAAGGGAGCATGTACATTTTTGCTAAAAATACATATGGAATACATGCCTTAATTTATTTTCTTTGATTTTGAATATAGTTTCTTTGGCAAAAAATGGGAGCTTTGAGGCTAATTCCTTCCAGCTATCTGATGGAGATGGTTTCATTGCTAGTGCCATTATTAGTAAGAAATCTGCCTTCAGTCCTATCAAGGTTTGCTTTGTTTCCTGCTATAGGGCCCTATATTTAAGAGGCTATTCCGAGAATTGAAGTGGAAGGAAACACTGCTGCCATATTTTATCTTCCCAAGTACATAAGAGATGAAAACCAAAGTAGCAAAGAATGAGATGAAGTCTCAAATTATCTGCCCAATAAAAAAAGTAATGACAAATCTTTCACCTATTGTATTATTTACTTTAAATGATTACTTCTGAGTAATTTCATTTCCCCCCAACTGTGATTCTTGCATTTATGTTGATGTTATAGTGAAAAATAATTTGTACTCTGTGATTCTGAAATAATATGTTTGCTTCTCTTCTCTTTTAAATGTTATCACGGCAATAGAATAGTAATTGAAGCAACAACTAGTAAATATTCAGATGCCTATAATTTCAATACTGTGGACAGACTAATCGCCAGGTAGAATGTTCACTTTGCTAATTGTTGGTTTTAAGGTGTTTATTATTAAGTCTATATTACATTCATTAATTTCACATTCGGTATAAAATTCTTAAACACCAAATGCTGAAAATATAGACTGTCAAAGTTTTCAGCAAGATGCCAGTATTGCACTAAACATGACAGCAAGTATGTGTTTTTGTTTACATGTATTTGAATATATAATATCTGTTATCATTTTTTATTATTTTATATGTGTGCAGTTCTCAGGTGTTACAGCGTGACTGTTGGTAATAACCCAGCGTTTCTCAAATAGTGGGGCGCGCCCCCCTGGGGGGGCGCGAGGCTCTGTAAAGGGGGGCGCGTTTGACCTCGGCAAATCGGCTCTGCCGATTCCCTTTCTCCCTCCTCCTCCCTCCCTCCACAGCCGGCATGCTGGCCCCTCGTCGTCTTCCAGGGACTGCCGTTCCTCACGCGCGCACGCACACACACACACACACACACACACACACACACACGGAGGCTTTTCAGCTCCTGGAAGGAGCGGAGCGAGCGAACGAGCGATCAAGCACGGGTGGCCGGGGCAGGCTAAGGCGGGTGAGCCGGGCTGAGGAAACTCCGCGGGGAGTGGGGGCGGGGCGGGGACGACGACACACAGACAGAGAGAGGCACAGACACAGAGAGAGACAGGGAGGGGGGAGGAATCAGAGAGTGACAGACACACACAGAGAGACAGAGAGAGACAGGGAGAGAAAGAGAGAGACACAGGAAGTGCGTGAATGCAAGACACACACACACACACACACAGTGATAGATGGGCAGACGAAGGAGAGACAGACAGAGATAGAGAGAAAGAAAAAGAAAGAAAGAAAAAAGTGGGAGAGAGAAAGAAAGAAAGACAGACAGAGAGGGAAAGAGAGAAACACTGTAATAACCTAAGGTAGTAAACTAAAAGGGCATCAAGACTAATAGCACCAATAGCCTGACTTAAAGAGTTATTTGTCCATCCTTGAATCTCCAGAAAACTATACCAGCATGAAATGCATTGTCTCAATTGCATTCCTGAGCTTAGTGGATGTCTATTTTTCAACATTTATTTTTATATAGGAGCCTGTATCCTTTGGGTGTTAATGGCTTCTGTCTTCCATGGCTGACCTAATGATTGGAGACAATGGAAGTTAAAGTCCAACTCAGTAGATGTAGAAATTTCCCTCTCTTTGACTTATGTCTTGATTTCTCAAGAGATTTTGAATGCTGAATCCCTACTGACATATTTTAAATTGTTTCTAGTAGAGAACTAATGTGATTGGTTTGTATTTTCATTTCAGGTTAGCATGCTGTGTGAACCCAGCTACTAATTAATGGTTAGGATATACAAGAATAAACTTATGGTTTTCTCTGAACTGGTTAAACTCATACAACACACACTGTCATAAATCTCAGCTTACAAATCACAAATGCTAAATAGACACAAAACCAAAACAGCCAACATCATGGAAATGTTTGATTAGCCAGAATGGTATTGAATCCAGATAATTCTGAATTATTCAACAAATCATGAAAAAAAACATGAACTATGTGAACCCAGTTGTATAAACAAGGCTTAGTGCCTTACAGCCAAACACCGTGAAATAAGCTGGTGGCTCCTCTAAGGGTTGCTTATGTGGAACAAGGCTTAGGATTCTGAGCATTTATCTTGTCATTCCATTACTGTCTGAAGCAGGCAAGTTACCAAGAATCTCTCCAAAAGGAATGAATGGATATCAGACTAATAAATGCAGTTTAGTGTATATATGGTGCCATGAGGTGGAGTCAGATGACCCAACCTAGAAGGAGAGCTCTATTTCTCACCTACAACAATTTCTGACATCCCTATGTTCAATTTTTCTCCTTGGCTTACAACACTATTATCTGCTATGTTAGGACCTGTTATTATGATATTATTGTTATGTACCCTTGGCCCATGTGTTGGAACAAAATTGTTGCGATTTTTGGAATCACGCTTGAACTCCTTGGGAAATGAACTGACGGAAACAAAGAACGAGGTTATGCTATTAAACTCACATATCAGACCTGGTGAAAAAATGCCATTGCTGCACTTCTCGGATTCAGATATAAATTCGGCCTCGGATGACGAAGGTATGTACCCAGCGGATAGAGGGCATCCGAAGGGAGGTCCTACATCCAATGGAAGCATGACCTCAGTTATTAGCTCTGAATAACCACAAGGTTTAGGAGCGTTCCAAAAAACAAAAACAGAGGAGATGTAGCAACATGGCACTCATAAGTCCCTGTTTACGGAACAAAGGATAAGATAAGTTTCCATCTCTCCGAATGCTAAGTCCTGTTTACGGAACAAAGGATAAGATAAGTTTCCATTTCTCCGAATGCTAACACCCAAAGAGATGTGTGACTCACCTAAAGGATGTGACCATATAAGGTATCAGGATGTAACCATATAAGGTATTAGGATGTAACCATGTATATGATTGGACCACGTAGTTGCTCCTTTGTATGAGCCTAATAAAAGAGGTTGCAGGGCGGTGCTCGAGGCTTCTAAGGTTCCACGCTGACCACAGAGCTTGCTCTGCCTTCGATCTCATGCTTAATCCAATCTGTGTCGTTGCCTTCTTCCTTGGAGCCCGCCCGGCCTCTGGCTGAGCGCACCCCGGTCCAGGGGCCCTGCAGACCTGCACACTCACCGCAATATTTAGGTAGTTTAAAGAATGATTGAGAAAGGCAGCATTCATAGGTGTTTGTGGAAGGTGTCAACATCTGAAAGAAGATGCAGCACTTACATGCTTGGGAAAGTTTTTGTCAGACACAGTTGGTGCAGCACCCTTCTGATTATTTATTTATTTATTTATTTTTATTTTTCACATTTATAGATCGCACCCATCTCACCATAAAGGGACTTGGGGCGGCGAACAGAGATTTAAAATCAATTATACATAAATACAAAATATTATTAAATAATAACGAAATTAAATCCATATCCTGCTTAACTTAAAATAAGTTTAAATTTATAACCCAAATTACAGTTTTGATTTGTTATAAAATAATGGGTGTGGAGTAGATCATGCTAGGCCGGCCAGATGAAAATAAAAAGTTTTTAGGTGCCGGCGAAACAAGCGGAGATCTGTGATGGAACGGAGGTCGGAAGGTAGGCCATTCCAGAGGGTAGGGCCCACCACAGAGAAGGCTCTTCCCCTGGGAGCCGCCAACCGGCATTGTCCGGTCGACGGCACCCGGAGAAGACCCTCTCCCTGGGAGCGAGTCGGTCGAAGGGATGTATGGGGCAGAAGACGGTCTCGAAGGTAGCTAGGCCCCGTGCCATGGAGCACCTTGAATATGGTCATCAAAACCTTGTAACGCACCCGGTAGGTCACAGGTAGCCAGTGTAGCTCGTGCAGGAGTGGTGTTATGTGGGAATGTCTTGAGATTCCCATGATCACCCACGCTGCCGTATTCTGGACCAACTGCAACCTCCGAGTGGGGAGCCCCATGTAGAGAGCGTTGCAGTAGTCCAGACGAGAAGTCACGAGTGCTTGAGTGACTGTGCGAAGGGCATCCCAGTCCAGTAAGGGGCGCAATTGACGGAGCAGGCGAACCTGGTAAAATGCCCCCCTGGCCACGGCCGCCACCTGATCCTCAAGGGACAACCGGGAATCCAGGAGGACTCCTAAATTGCGCACTCTATCCACGGGGGCCAAATTTTCATTCCCCATGGAACTGGCTAAATCGGGAAGCCGGGAACCACAACCACTCGGTCTTGGACGGGTTGAGTTTGAGTTTGTTACTGCCCATCCAGATCCGTACGGCCTCTAAACACCGGGACATCACCTCAACGGCATCGTTGCGGTGGCTTGGGGTAGAGATGTACAACTGGGTATCATCAGCGTACAGATGGTATTCTACCCCAAAACCACGGATGATCTCACCCAGCGGCTTCATATACGTGTTGAATAGGAGTGGCGAGAGGACCGACCCCTGCGGTACCCCGTATGCGAGGGGCCTAGAAGTCGACCTCTGCCCCCCCCCGTCAACACGTATTGCGACCGATCAGAGAGGAAGGAGATCATGACATGGGTACATAAATTTACTGTCAACCATCAATCAATCAATAACCCTAATCCATTTAGTGGGGAAAAAATAAGAGGCAGCTGAAATAAATGGATGTAATCGAAGGAAATGATGTAGTTTGTACAAATGGGAGAAGGAAAAATTGTCCTGCGCTGTCCTTACTGGAACATAAGTATGAAGGTCCAGCTAATCCAGCATTGTGTGTCACCCTGTGGCCAACCAGATGCATACAGGCACTTGGGTCAGGTGTTACTGCCTGACAGTTGGTAATAACCTAAGATAGTAAACTAAAAGGCCATCAAGACTAGTAGCACCAATAGCCTGACTTAAAGAATTATCTGTCTATCCTTGAATCTCCATAAAACTATACCAGCATGAAATGTACTGTCTCCATTGCAGATGCTGGAAATGAACTCTTAGTCTAGGTTGGCCAAAAAAGGGGGGGAAAGTCTGCTAACACCTTTTCCAAGTAATACATTTTATTAAAAGGTTTAAGCTTTCATGATGCCTTTTAATAAAATGTATTAGTTGAAAAATGTTTTGGACTCCTGGTTTTTTTTTTTTGCAATCCTTGCTAATCTGTTTCAATTCATTGCCTCTGGGCAATTTTTCCTCTAAAGTGACTTTGTCAAAGACTTCACAGATTTAACACACTGTAAGGATGTCCTTGGTTGGTATCAGAGAATGGGATCTGAAATTGACCGGAGGAGATCATTTTAAAGAAACAAAATAAAGATGATGAAAGGCCAGATGTTGTGACCACGAAATCGTCAGAGAGGTGTGGGGCTCTCTCGCTCTGCTTTATTACGCCACGCCTTCTAAACGGAGAGGAGAAATGCTGAATAAACTGAGCTCTAGATTACTGTACAGCAGCAACTTCTTTTAACAGCTGGCCTGGTTTGGGTGGGGCGGGGCGGACCGTTCCTAGGAGCAATCGCCAGGAATGCGATCGACTACATTTCCCAGGCTCCTTCCGGGCGTCCAGAGGTGGGAGGGTCCGTAAATAAGATTCAGAGCAGCCGAGGGGGGGTATTCGCTGGCGGGGGAAAATGCTGCGGGCTGGGGCTGCTGGAAGACTTTCGCTCCGGCGCTTGGGCTCCTTCGGGGCAATTGCATGCGGGAAGCGGAGCTTTTCTTCTGGGCAGGTGAGCTGGTGGCAGGGTGGGCGGCAGCTGTGCGTGCAGTTGGGCTGCCCGTTTGTGGGCGAGCAGGCGAGGATCGCGCCGAATTAAAACCGCCGGTGCGAAACGGAGCTCCGTCCCTGAACTCCAGAAAGCTGCAGGACACTTGTGCCTTCTGCGGAATGGAGGGAAGGCAGGGGCAGTCGAGAGCAAAAGTAGCGCGCGTCTGTATGCATTCATACGGACGACTGAGCTTGATGGGGGTTCAGGCCTCCAGTCTGACTTCAACAGGTCGATTCACGCAAAACGTTTGATTTCACCCAGTACAAGAGAGAGCGCTGGAGCACGCGCAAAATGTATTTCACGATGGTGAATTGTATCCAGCCAGACAGTTTTGAAGAGAGAGATAAGGATCGGGTACCTCTTTTCCCAGCATCTTTCTTAGTGAGAAGTGATTTTGTGGGAGTTTCTTGAGAGATTCCTCGAATACACCGAGTTTCCTGGACACAATTAATTCAAAGAGTTGTGCTTTTCCGAATAAGGAGAAAAAGTAGCAAAAAACCCTGAAACGCCTCATCCATCTATTCCCCATTTTTGTTTGCATCAAGAAACACATTGCAAGAGTGTCTGACTGTGAGAGGCCACCATTGAAGTGTTTATTGTTCTAATCAGCAACTATCACTACTCAAGTATGGCAGGTCACTTTCTGAACACAGTTCTGGATGTTGGGGGGGGGGCGGTCAAAGGCAGTGCTAACAACAGATAATATGACTGAAGGAGAACACCTTCCAGGACTGGGGATATAAATTGAGACATGAAGCTTGAATTTACTGGCATCTTCTGGCACTAGTACTTCCATAAATCAAAACAACTGCAGTTGTGAGGAGGTGGCTGTAGCTACTGGCAGTGAAAATCAGACCACTTAAAATATTTGAATCAGAATAGAGCTAGAAGGGGCCTTGGAGGTCTTCTAGTACATCCCCCTGTTGTTGCTACTCTCTTATCAGCCACAAGTAACTTACCTTCTGGTCTTCTGTAGTGCAGTGGGGAGGATTGGATCTCTATGAAAAGGACGCTGGGAAGGAAACCTCTACCCACCTTCAATCTATTTAAAGAAATTTGCACTAATTTGCATTTTCCATCTTTCCACTTATGGGCAATTTTACCCCAGCAATTGCTTTTCATAAATAATAGCAGGCAAAACGCCTTTCCTAAATTACTGTGTGAATTCTAGTATATTAACATGCAGATTCTTTGGAAGTGGGCTTTATCTCTTGCTTTTTTTATTTTTTTACTGTTTCTGTACACACAGAGGACTCACTCTCAGTCACGAACCGAAGGACAGGACTTCAGCAAGTAGGAAAGAGCAGAGGAGGGTACAAAGGGCAAGAAGGACTGCAGTCCTCTTGACAATGGACTTGAGATAACACACTGTGTAAACAAGTCTAATTACAAAGGTCGAAGGCAGCTTAGACAGACTACCCCCTCTGTCCTGTTCCCACATCAGAAAATTGAACCAGCGGCTTGTCTTAAGCTAAGGCTGAAACAGTGGCAGATGTTTGGTTTTTCATGGATAGCAAAGGGATTACCAAGATGTAATGCCTGGATTTCTGGGAAACTCAAAGCTACAAAAGAGGGTTGTTGTTTTTTTGCAGTAAAGTAGTTGGGGCAAAAGAGTATTCTTCAGAGGTGGTGTTCTACCGGTTTGTACTAATTCGCCCAAACCGGTAGCAGAAATCGTGGGTGGCCTTGCCCACTTGCCCCAACTCTACCCATCCCATTTAGGCCCTTTTTCACCAAAAGTGCATGCATGGAAGGATGCGCGCATGTGCAGAGGTGTTGCATGCACTCATATTTGCGAACTGGTAGAGAAGGTAAGTCAATACCACCCCTGGTGTTCTTCCTTCGAATTGGGCTGAGGTCAGGAATAGCTATGGGTAGGATTAATAATGGGCTTCTTGGCCTGTCTCAATCTGACTTTGTTCTGAATGATCACTTGGGAGTTTCTGGCAATCATCTATTGCCTTTGTCCACAGGAGAATCTGAAGAAGACCCCTCTCTATGACTTCCACCGACATCATGGTGGGAAGATGGTGGACTTTGCAGGCTGGAGCCTTCCTGTGCAATACACACACAGCCACTTGGACTCCCATCTGCACACACGCCAACACTGTTCTCTCTTTGATGTGTCCCATATGCTCCAGGTAACGTCAGAGGGAGGGCTTAAAAGCCACCACCTTCCTGTCTTTGAGTTCCTCTCTCATGTCTCCAGTTGTCCGTTTCATCAGACTCAGCAACTGGATCTTAATTTAGCTAAGATTGAATCCATGGGCTGTGTTAAGCCATAATTTATTGAATAAACTACAACTGGCCTGATTTTCAAAACTGAATAAACCACATATATGATTTCATTTGTGAATCTATCATCTTTTGATATTTTAGGAAAGGGAAAACCCGTGTTCTTGAGAAACCCTGCAGTAGTTGGAGTTCTACATTTCACTGGCAGTGAGCCTTTGTAGGACTACTTTTTTTGTAGCAGGGCAAACTGGCCTACCCAAATATGGGATGGAGCACACTGCTTCCACTTTCAGCCTCAGTCCAGGAGCCTTCACAGGCAGTCACTTTTGCAACAAACTATTTTTGTGTTAAATTTTATATTTATTTCTTTATCAGTAAATATAAAATTCGACTACTGAGAAGGTGCCTGAGAGCTTTCAACAACTGCAACATTTGGTGGCAGATTGAAAGATTTGTGTGGGCAAACAATATATGCTTTTATATGAGAAGATATAGAGAGCTCTACCCAGTGTAGATAATATCTGTATCCACTTTAATCCTGCCCATTTCTGGCATATAAGTGCTCAGCCAGAGGCAAAGTAACCTTGAAATTAAACATACACGCTTCCCACCACGAATAGATCAATCAACGTTCTATTGTGTCAGGCATTTTTAAAACTCTGTCTAACTTTGATGTAAGCAGTGTTATTTCCTGACTATACACTGCATGCAATCATAATACTTATTGAGGTGGGTTCGCTTTTCTAGAGCTTCTATTATGTTATCTTGTTTTCCCAACACGAATTAATATTAAAAAATTCTGTTCCTGAACTGTTTTTTTTTTTAATAAGTTGGTTGGATTTCCAAAACGGAGCAGAGTTGGCATAAGAAATCTGGATGGCACCACTGTACAGAAAATAATTGTAAACTGATGGATTACTTTTGCCAATATCAGTCCACTAGTTTTCCTACCAATGTCCTTAACTTGAGATCATCTGGATATAACATAGACCAAGCCTTCTTAGTTGCGTCACCTCACTTTTGTAATGGTGTCTGCAGAGATACTTGTTTGCCTGGTTACGTCAGACAAACACATATACATTTCCCAAGGACAAGTAAATTATCTTAGAAGCCTTGGGAATTTCTATTATTTTATTTCATCTTCTGATTTATAGCTCTGTTTTTTTTATAATTTGTGCAGCATGGATTTATGGAAGGTGTAGGATAAGGGGAAAGTCACTGTTTCCTTGCAGGCATTTCATTCCCTGATTAGATAACATCACCAACGTTAGTGAGTGGGCTTTGCTCTTTGTTTATATGCAATAGTTGCCTTTGTCCTGCCCTGCCCTAGTGTTGGTGGTGGTTTTCTTCTTGGTAGTGCCTTTATTAGTGCATTGTTTTTTGTTTGATATTAATCCCTCCTTAGCTGCTTATTACCCTATATTATTGCTTATTACAATAATTACACAATTACTCCATATTGGCAGCTAGAGATGTATTCCACTCTTTTTCTTTCCTTCTTAGCTTTTTTATTGTGTTGTTCGACTAGTGTGTAAATTGGTTTATCTCTGTCTATTGATGATTGGTTTGTCTGAATACCACTTTCAGGAATTCCCTAGCATTTTTGGATTTAACTTTGCCTAAGATTTATTTATTTATTTTTATTTATTTGATTTGATTTGCAAACCGCACCAATCTCCGTCGAGACGGACTCTGGGCGGTGCACAGGACATTAAAAACTACAATAATAAATAACAAAAATACAAAAGTTAAAAAGAAATTAAATAATAAACCTGTGCTAAAATTCCCATTAAAACCTATCTAATTTAGCTGATTTAGATTTATTCAGATTTATACCCTGCACCTTCTCCAAAAAGGACCCAGGGCGGCGTTTCCCAGTTGAAAATATGATTGAGTCTGTCCATGTGTTATGAGATTAAGCAGTTTTCATCTTGTCTTCTGTATGCTTCGGAAGTGTTCAGAGATGCTAGTCTTCTACCTGTCTGTCCTACACAGTAGCTGTTACAATCATTATACTGTATTTTGTAGATGACTTTTATTTTTTCGTTTTGGGCAGAAAACAATGCCCTAATCAAAGACACCACAGTTCAGCCCTCAGCTTCATTTATTCTTTTAAATAAACCCTTCATGAATACCACTGACCACATACACTCTTAAATGCTAAGTAGGCCCAGAAATTATGCCTCAGTATGTTGTCCTTGTTCCTACATGTCATGTAATAATATAACGTCATGGACTCTCTTCCAGATTAAATGAAATGAAATATTTCTCTCTTTCTCTCTCTCTTGCAGACTAAAGTGTTTGGCAGAAACAGGGTGAAATTTATAGAAAGTCTTGTAGTTGGGGATATTGCAGAGCTGAAGCCTGATCAGGTACAATGGAACCAAATAGATCATTTGGGATATCCAGTCAATAGGATGGTAGATTTGGCACTGAGATATCCAAGATGAAACCCATCCTTAGTTAGTTGATCTTTGACAAATCTAGATTACTGTAACCACTGCTGATCACCACATTTTATGAAGAACATAGACAACCTGGTGCATAGTCAGATAATAACCTGATTGGAAGTTCTATAAGGAACGGTTGGAAGAACTGGATAGAATTAGAGAAGTGAGAAGAATATCAGATTAAGATACAAGTTTTTAACTGTCTACAGGACCATTGTGATTTCGGCTGCTCTAGAGATCAGAAAATGTAGAACAATGTGTGGAAACTAGAAATCAGACTGGCAAAATTGGAAGCTCTTAGTAGCAATGAACTCCACAAAAGTAGAGTAACGTGATGCAAATATTTAAGCAGAAAATGGATTGCTATAATTGAAACCACCATTATAGATTCTGCACTGAAGATGTTAAATGAACAGACTGCTAGTTCCAACTTTTATTACATAATTCTGGTTCTCTATTTTTAAAGATATGAATAACTTAGATTGACTTTTCAACATCCAAAACCAATAATTAATTTAATAATTTATTAGATTTATAAACTAATAGATTTATATTAAATGTCTTAAAGAATACAAAAGGGCCTTGTATTTGAAGAGTTTTGGTACTCTTAACTTAAAAAAATTAAATTCATGTTTTAAACAATGGAGTAGTAAAAATATATTCCTGAAATATTTAAAACACGGTACCATAAGCATGTCATTGTGATGTTAAGAAATTAATGCTATGCATAGCTTATATAGAATTGTAACAATGGAATCTCATTTCACATTGCAGGATCAAAGGATATATATTTTATGGATTGGGGTAGGAGATGTTCTTTTGGATGCCAGTTTGATGCTTATTATATATTTTGTATCCAGTTCTCAGCTTCAGAGTTTCTGTCTTGAAAATTATCTGAGAGACCAGTAATGGATTTGGCTGAATTTGGCTTTCCTTTCAGGGCACACTCTCTCTTTTCACAAATGAGAAGGGCGGCATTATAGATGATTTGATTGTGACCAACACCTCAGACCAACACTTATACGTGGTCTCTAATGCCGGTTGCATGGACAAAGATTTTGCCCTCATGGAGGTATGTTTCTCATTCCATAATTCCCAAGAGGAAGTAGGAGAAACTGTGATAAGAAGAATAAAATTCTGTTACAGAAATAGAATAGACCAGGAAAACCATTATCCTCTATGTGTATCTTACTTTCTCCGTTACATATTGTAGAACAAGACGAAGGAAATGAAAGCAGCTGGTTATGATGTACACTTGGAGGTGTCAGACAATGCTTTGCTTGCTCTGCAAGGTAAATACAATTTCTTAGAACTGCCATTGGGAATCTGAGAAGCACCTTATGCAAATAGTATTTCAACCATTAAAAGATGAATTCCTAGAGTGTCAGCCGTTTGGACAAGATGAAAGTAGATATGCAATATTGTATAGAACTAAATTTCTTCATTATACTTTACTGAAGTTCCAGAACTACTTAAACTACATGCTGGTCTATTTTCTGCTTTTTCTGTTACCAGGTCCTGCTATGGCCCGTGTGCTGCAACCTGGGGTGGCAGATGATCTGGCTAAGTTACCCTTCATGAGTAGTGAGATGATGGCTGTATTTGGAGTGGAAGGCTGTAGGGTGACACGTTGTGGCTACACAGGCGAGGATGGCGTAGAGGTATGACACTGACAGCTTCTAGACGTGGGCAGGATCTTTGGGGGAAAGCTTTGCAATAGCAGCACATGGTAAGATAGTATCCAGTTGGACAAGCAGTTTGAGAAAAGACTACTGGTAAATTATTCTCCGATTAGAGAAAAGTAATGTGTTGATAGGGAAGAAATAATTAATGTGGATGAAAAATAAGAGTGTCTGTTAAATCCAAATATTGGGGTGATTAAAACACAGGGTGAGAAAATGTTCATCAATAAATCACACCAAATAAATAATGTGCATTCTCATACCTAGATCTCTGTCCCTGCGAAACAAGCTGTGGAGCTGGCTGAGCTGTTGCTTAGGGACTCTTCTGTGTGGCTGGCTGGACTTGCAGCTAGGGATAGTTTGCGACTGGAAGCAGGTCTCTGTCTTTATGGGAATGACATTGATGAGAACACAACCCCTGTGGAGGCCAGTCTGGTGTGGACTCTTGGTAAGTGCCCATCAGATTCTTAATTTCTTTTTGTCCTAGCCAAAGCCAAATTTCCCAATGTCCACCCAATCTGATGGGACACGGAACAAAGATTAAATATTGGCAGGAATGTCTATGGAGCTTCTCAGTCATCCAGGTCCTGGTTGTCCCAAAGGTGCTTTTTTCAAGAGGCAACTGGACTTTCTGGTTTTTCTTTGAAAACGTTTTGCTTCTCATCCAAGAAGCATCCAAGAGCTGAAGAAGCTTCCTGGAGGAGAAGCAAGACGTCTTCAAAGAAAAGCAAGAAAGTCCAGTTGCCTATTGAAAAAAGCACCTTTGGGACTATTGGCAGGAACTTATAAGCAGAGCATAAATGGGGTGGGAACTATATTGAGCAAGTAGTAGTTGCTTCTGAAAGGATGATCTTCTGATCCACAATAAGGGATCTACTGCTATCATGGTAGTGTACTTTTCTGACTTTCTTCCAGGGAAGCGCCGTCGTGTTGCCATGGATTTCCCTGGTGCTTCAACCATTTTGCCCCAAATTAAAGAGAAACCGAAAAAGAAGCGTGTAGGGCTGACTTCTACAGGACCTCCCATCCGGCAGCATGTGCCCATTCTTAGCCCAGAGGGCAAGGCAATTGGTAGGTAGTCTAATGGATCTGAAATCTAGATGATGATGATGATGTGGTTGACTTCATACAGTGACTGGATTCACGTATCATGCCAAGCCAGGTTTGTGTAATAATGTTTCATTGAATATATCACAATCAGCTGGATTCATACAATACAACATACACATCCAAAATTAAATGATACATATTTACACATAGAACGTTGTATAAACTTGAGATGTATAAAACAATTCAAATTTAAAATGTTTTGCTCTAAAAACATTGAATTTTGACCTTGAATTGGGCTGTTGTTACCTGGTAACAATCTGAACTTGAAATAACCATGCCCTGTTTGCTTGTTCTTAATTGCTACCTAAAGCACCATTTTTGTTCATTGCTCTTTGTTAATCTTTCTCGATAGAGAATCTGAGGACTCTGCTTCTCACTATGCTGGTTGAAATTCGTGGGAGTTATTCCAGCACATCTGGAAGGCACTATGCAAGGGAAACAAGAATGTTATGCTATTTAATGGGTACTGGGGGAGAATAGTGTGGAAATTCGAGCACTCTTGTTTCCTGTTGTTTCTGTTAGGTGTAGAAATTGTATGCTCCCTATTGAGCAATACTCTGGCTGTTTCTCTTTGCACTAGGTGAAGTTACTAGCGGCTGCCCATCACCATGCCTGCAGAAGAATGTTGCTATGGGCTACGTGGACAGTGAATTCAGCAAACTGAACACAGCCCTCACTGTAGAGGTGAGGAAGAAGAACTACCCAGCTCTTGTCACCAAAATGCCATTTACACCTACCCATTACTACACCATAAAGTAGGCTGCTGCCGGCAGAGTTTTTTAAAAAAAAAAAAATTATATCACATTGTATTAAAAGACAAGAGATATTTGACTCTATGAAGAGTCTGCTACTAAGGACAAATTGAGCCTAGAGAAGACTGTATCAGTCTAGGATTGATGACTGCACTGTGAGGTGGAATATATGAGATCTGATAAGCAGAAAAGTAACCTGGTTTTATTCCTCTCATCTGCTCAGTGGCTTCTCAGTTGCTGTCATGAGTCTCTTGGCTCAGATCATGCACATACAGTTGAATCTAGGCTACATTTTGGGAATTGGTTAGGCACATTGGAATTTGGAAAGCATATTCTGGGCAGACTTACAAAATTGGAGCATGATCAGCAACAAAATTCTAATTTAGCAGAAGGAAAACTAAAGAAGACGCTTTCCACTTTTGAACTCTCGTCTTCAGGACCTTGCCCTTTGACTCACAGCTGATCAGCTGTCTTTTTCCTGGGTAGATGGACACTAGACTGCAATCCCTCTCTATTTTTATACTCTGAGACTGCCAATGAGCCCATTGGAATTTAAAAAAAAATAAATGTCAGGTAGTTAGATACCAAAGATAATGTCAGTAGGCACCGGGATACAAAAATCGCAGAACTACTTGTGAGCCATTTTCTTTAAGAAGAGGATTGGTAATTCTTCAACACATGTTTTGTGAGAATAGGCAGGAGCAGTGATTCAAGCTTAGGCAAATCCTCTTTTATTTCTTTGCTCTTTTTTCCCCCGAGCTGGAGGCTTCAGATAATATCTTGAAACACAGCTCAGGGGACATCTATGAAATTTTCTTGGCAACAATAAAATAGTTCGCTGTTGTTATCTTTGGTAGATGTCATTTTTGCTTTTTGTTTTCTGGCCAGCTCATAGTGCTGGCATTCCCTGGTGGTCTTCCATCTCAGTACTAGGCAGGATCAACTTGGTCTAGTTTTTCCAAGGTCAGCTAGATGCTACCATCCTCTTTGACAGACAGTTCAGAGCTACCTCGTTCCTAATTTAATCCATAAAGGCATAACTTTCTTGAAAGCATATGTGAACCAAAACTATGCAAACAGAAACAGGCTGCAGTATTTACAGGAGCTGATGGGGCAAAAACATTGTTAGCTTCCATTTAAAATTAATATTAGCTCCATGGAGAGAAATTTAGGAGAAGAACATGGAAAAGTTGCATGCCTCCCCTTCAATTTTTTAAAAAAATAAAAATGTGGATGTTTTTCTGCTCAGTAAGTAGCATGGCCCTTAACTAATAAAATGCAGTTCACATGCAATGGCTACAATAACAACCAAGCTACTTTTGGGTTTTTTTTTTAATTACATCTTTATAATCTGTATATTACAAACTCTGCAATAAGTGGCAGCACATGGCAGAGAAAAGAAAAGCTTGGTATTGCATCAGCACCTCTTGGATCACACAATTATAGAGCAGCTTCATCTCAGTCCTTCAAGTCATAAGCACAATGGCTTATGGGTTGCGAGCAGAACTAGTCTAGAAAGTGTTGAGCTCCAGAAAGTCATTAGCCCATACTACCTACAAAGCTGACAGAGGTAGGAAGACATTCCCCCCCCCCCCCCCCCCCAAAATGCCCAGGCTAAATTTCTCCAATCCTACCAAATGTAAAGAACAATTCTGAGAATCTCCAATGATCGGCCACATATCTTCGAGTTCTCAAGCTGTGGGCCAATACACCCTGGCTACTGCTGACTCAGGCTACAGTTTATGTTAGGCCTAAACAACTCAAAATAAGATGGCAACTGATGATTCATGCTCAACTGGAAAAATGAGACCGTGTCCTTTCTAAGCAGAAGCTGGCTCAGGGCCAGAGGACTTCAAGAACCACAACAGAAAGAAATGAGGTCTGTGCCAGCAATTTAATGCTGAGAAAAGATAGGCTGGAGGTCAGTCTGCAGATAGGTTTGTGGCACGTAGAAGAACAATGGAAATAATGTAATTGGGGGCTAGGGTGGGGTGGGGAATTGCAGCTTCCCGAACCTGAGTAAAGCAATCCTGAGATTCAGAGCTTGGCAACTGGACGGATAGGAGCAGTCCTCACAGTACCAGTGATGGCCAGCAACTAATGGGAGAAATGACAATTTTGATTGCACTTTCCCTTTGCACTGAATCAGCAAGGCCTCTGAGTGGGCAGGCAGGCAAGCATCCCCATCCTCTGTGCTCCTGGTGCAGCAGGAGCCTGGCTTGGTCACCTCTGTTGTTACTCTCGATGTGTTTTTGTATTTGTGTTGCTTGTGCTCTCCCTAAATTTAAAAAAGAAAATCCAACCACATCAAAACCTTCAAGAAATGCAATCGGTGTTTTTTTCTGGGTTGATCGCCCCAAACCACCGATGCCATTATAACGATGGCCACTTCAACGAATAAAGCAACTCACCACATAGAAAAGTGTGAAGAGCCATCTGGAGTTTCTCCATTCTGTCCCCCAGTACCTGGAAAGAAGTAGAAGAAGAATGGGCAACTGAATCCTTCAGGTCCTATTCTCCTGCTCCTTAGGAGGACTCCTGTGTCCCTTTCGTCTTGCAAGATATTTACTGAAATGACTTTAGGGATACTTACCCTGTTTCCCTGAAAATAAGACCTCCCCAGATAATAAGCCCAACTGGGCTTTTGAGCGCATGCGCTAAAATAATCCCTCCCCCCAAAATAATCCCTTTCTGAAAATATTGTAACACAGCAGCAGCCATGAAGTGACCATGGGCCACAAGGGAGGACATCCCCTCGTAGAAATGTGCCCACCAGGATACCGAGCCTTCCATCAGCCTAGGGCCCTAGGGAGGGGTGGGGGGGTGGCGATTATGGTTAGGGACGGTCTTGAGCCAAAGGAGACCACGATCCCTCAGACGACCGGGTGCGAGTCCCTCCTTGTGAAGTGGGGCCTAGGGAGGCAGTTGGGCGTGTTAGTTGTATACCTGGCTCCTCGCTATGCAACAACAGCCCTGCCCGAGCTCCTAGAGGTGATAGCCGAGGCGGCGGTTGAGACCCCCAGACTTTTAGTCATGGGGGACTTTAACCTGCTGTCGGCAGGCGAAACCTCTGGTGCAGCTCGGGAGTTCATGGCTTCCATGACAGCCATGGACCTGACCCAGGTAGTTGTAGGCCCTACCCACGAGGGCGGACACACCCTGGATCTCATCTTCGTCTCGGGACAGTGGAGTAGTGATCTGGGAATAGGGGATTTAGTCATCACACCCCTGTCATGGACAGATCACGCTCTCCTTCGGCTCGACTTTCCGATCGCTGCACCTCACTGCGGGGAGGCGGAACCGGACATTCCTATATGGTTCCGCCCCAGGCTCCTGATGGACCCGATAAGGTTCCAAAGGGAGCTTGGGCCAATTCCTGTGGACTTGCCCCGCGACTCGACTGAGGACCTAGTGGCCGCATGGCTAAGTGCGGCCACGGGGGCCTTGGACCGAGTCGCGCCCTTGCGGCCTCTCTTGCGGCGACGAACCACCTGGGCTCCTTGGTTTACCGAGGGGCTCAGGGAGATGAAGCGCCACAAGAGACGCTTAGAGAGCAGATGGAGATCATCTCACTCCGAAGCCGACCGAACACTAGTGAGAGACCATATTAGGACTTACTTAGTGGCGATAAGAGTGGCCAAACGTGAGTATTGTGCCACTTTTATTGCATCCGCAGATAACCGCCCTGCCGCCCTGTTTGGGGTGACCCGCTCTCTCCTCCAACAGAGGCCGCGGGAAGCCCCTTTACAGGGTCGAGCAGAGGAATTTGGGATTTATCTGCAGGAGAAAATCACTCGGATTCGGAGCGAGTTACCCTCCATCGACAGTGGCCCAGTCGAGCGTGCCGAGGCTGTTCTTGTGACACCATCATGGGAGGAGTTTGATTTTGTTACTACCGAGGATATGGACAAGTTGTCAAAGAGACTTAGGGCCACCACATGTTTATTGGACCCGTGTCCCTCCTGGCTTGTACTGGCATCCTGGGAGACGACACGAGGCTGGCTCCAGGGCATTGTCAACGCATCTTTGAGTGAGGGGTCATTGCCCGCCGTCTTGAAAGAGGCGGTAGTAAGGCCCCTCCTCAAGAAGCCGTCCCTGGATCCAGCATTATTAGAGAACTATCGTCCCGTCTCCAACCTTCACTTTTTAGTGAAGGTTGTTGAGAGTGTGGTGGCTCAACAGTTTCCGCGACACTTGGAGGAAGTTGATTATCTAGACCCGCGCCAGTCCGGCTTCCGACCCGGGCACAGCACCGAGACGGCATTGGTCGCGTTGGTTGATGATCTCTGGAGGGCGCGGGATAGAGGATTTTCCTCTATCCTAGTCCTATTAGACCTCTCAGCGGCTTTTGATACCATCGACCATGGTATCCTATTGCGCCGACTGGGGGGGTTGGGGCTGGGAGGCACCGTTTTGCGGTGGTTCTCGTCCTACCTCTCTGGTCGGTCGCAATGTGTGTTGGCAGGGGGGCAGAGGTCGGCCTCGAGGCCCCTCATATGTGGGGTACCTCAGGGGTCGGTCCTCTCGCCCCTACTGTTCAACACATATATGAAGCCTCTGGGTGAGATCATCCGTGGTTTTGGGGGTGGGATATCATCTGTACGCTGATGATACTCAGTTGTACATATCCACCCCAGACCACCCCAATGATGCCGTCGAGGTTATGTCCCGGTGTTTGGAGGCCGTACGGATCTGGATGGGTAGCAACAAACTCAAGCTCAACCCGTCCAAGACTGAGTGGCTGTGGCTTCCGGCGCCCCGATTCAGCCAGATTATTCCAACTCTGGCCATTGGGGGCGAAACACCGGCCCCCATGGAGAGGGCGCGCAATTTGGGTGTCCTCCTGGACTCCCGGCTGTCTATGGACGACCATGTGGCAGCCGTGGCCAGGGGGGCGTTTCATCAGGTACGCCTGATGCGCCAATTGCGCCCCTTACTGGACCGGGGTGCCTTACGCACAGTCACTCAAGCACTTGTCACGTCTCGACTCGACTACTGTAATGCTCTCTACATGGGGCTTCCCTTGAGGTCCACCCGAAAGCTACAGCTAGTCCAGAACACAGCCGCGCGGGTGATTACGGGAGCGCCTAGATACTCCCATATAACACCAATCCTGCGCGAGCTGCACTGGCTTCCTGTGGTCTTTCGGGTGCGCTTCAAGGTTCTAACGACCATCTTTAAAGCGCTCCATGGTTCGGGGCCTAGTTATATGCGAGACTGCCTCCTGCCCCATACATCCCTCAGACCGATACGCTCCCACAGAGAGGGCCTCCTCAGGGTGCCGTCGGCCGGACAATGCCGACTGGCGACACCCAGGGGGAGAGCCTTCTCTGTGGCGGGACCAGCCCTTTGGAACGACTTACCCCCTGAACTCCGTACCATCTCCAACCTCCGCCTCTTCCGCAAGTGTCTGAAGACACACCTATTCCAACTAGCCGGCCTAGCGTAGCCTCCAATTCTGACTCATAGATAGTTTTAAAATGGGGATTTTAATTCGGTTTTAGCACAGGTTTTTTAGTCGAATAAGTTTTTTTTAAAAAGTTTTATATGTTTGTATGTTTTTTAATATTCCTGTGCGCCGCCCTGGGTCCGTTTGGAGAAGGGCGGGGTATAAATTCAATAAAATCAAAATCAAATGCTCACCGCCTCCTGCAGCTCAAAAATAAGACCTCCCCAAAAATAAAGCCAAGTGCTTATTTTGGGGGGGGGGGGGTCAAAAGAAAATAAGACTGTGTCTTATTTTGGGAGAAACATGGTAGTAATACAATACACAATACTCCGACCCCTAGATAAGTAAAATAACAAGTATGGCCACACAAAATCATCTTTTGTCAACAGACACAGTGGAAACTCTCCAATGTTCTGTTTGGTGAAAGAAGCAACAATACCCAGGGGCAGAAGCTGTCTTTTTTTTTCTAGATTTGTGCAGTGCAGAACTAGTGTGTTCTCAAGAAAGTGCTAACCCTGAGTTTTTTAAACAAAGCTCTAGTATTCTTTCCGAAAACAACACTAAACCTGTTTTTATAAAGACCACAGAGAAGACCTGGTGAGCACTTTGGAAAGCACGAGTCAGGCATTACGTGGGGAATGGCCTCCGCCAAAGTCGGACTTCTCCAGTTCCCCTGCAGCCCAGCCATCCAGGTCACACCGGGCCGTTCTCAGTAACTGGAGCCTAAATTCCACATCCATAGCATCTAATATGAATACTCTATCAAATAGAATAAAACTAGAATAAGGCCAAATTAAACTAGATCAGAGGTTCCCAAACTTGGCAACTTTAAGACTTGTGGACTTCAACTTTCAGAATTCTCCAGCGAATTTTGGGAGTTGAAGTCCACAAGTCTTAAAGTTACCAAGTTTGGGAACCTCTGAACTAGATTATTAACTATAGACGCAACCACCAAAATTTCACAATAATTTATAATCCATTGCTAAACTTCCATAGCCCACTGTGGGGAAAATATAGATTCTGCAAAGTAGAAGAATGTTCAACTTTTACAATACAAGTGAAAGAAATACTTTCAGAACATTTACTCTCTCCCCGCCCTTCCCCTTTGCTATGTCCTGCCAAGATAGGAACATTCTGCTCTGTGATCAACTTCTAGAGTATTATGATATTTATGGCCAATGTCCTCACAAGGGTTGTTGGAGCTAAGACAAAACTAGTTTCCTTGGAGTTGCGCATCAACAAATGTCAATTTAATAATGCTGCAGAATGCAATGATGCCATGTTTCTCTCTGCAGAGTGCAAATTAATCTTAGAAGGTGCCTCAGTATCTAGGGAAACACTAGATCACAGAGAGAGGACACTGTAACACTTGTTGCCCAACCATTGTGCATACTTTTTTACAAATGACTGGGAGGGAGGGAGGGAGGGAGGGAGGGGGGATTGGTAACAGAACTGGCATTCAGGACATTGTGAAAAATATGTATTTTTAGGACAACCTAGCCAGGATAGACTAATTCTTGGTAACAGAACTGGTCAGCAACTAGTTAAAGACCACCCAGGAATGGGACAGAACCCCATATCCGATTCACCACCTTATTCCTTCTCTCCCAACACCAACACTCACCTCAACTCAGCTGGCAGCAGGGTTGGAACAATCGACCTAGCCTGGCAGATCATTCTGTCCAGGATTTCACCACTAACTCTTTGGGACAATGTAATGGGAGGTGGGAATGACCTTGGGCAAAGACCTGCAGCCATGGGAACAGTTCAGTAAAAGGCAACTTAGCCTGCAGCAGGCAGCCCTGCAGACAGGTCAAGTGGCTCAGAAGAGAGTCAAAAGACCCTCCCTCGTTTCTCGAGCTGTCATGGGGATCAGGAAAGGGAAGGTGGGGAAAGAGATATGTGTTACGTAGAGATATAGAGAGAGATTCTGCCAATGTAACCTTGCAATAAAGTAATTCTGCAATAAAGTAGAATGATCTGGCGGTGCTTCCTGTCTGCTCTCTCGCACGGCTGCCAGGCAGCGAGTCAAGATCGACCCCTTTCCCTGGACCGGGGTCTCTACGCGCGGGACGGGGAGGGGCACACTTGGAGAGAGACCCGGGCTGATCTCCTGCCCGCACCCCCCAAAGGGAGGCGACGGGAGCCCCAGGAGCGAATCGCAGGTGCGCCCAGGGGGGTGCAAGCGGATCGGGGGTGGACTCAGGGCAGAGGCTTCTGCGGGGAGCCCTACCTTGCCGGTAGTAGAGGCTGGTGACGGTGTTCCCGTAGACCCTCCAGGCCACCTGGATGCCCAGCAAGCTCACCACCAGCCAGAGTAGCAGCAGCTGGAAGAGGGCGGCCCGCAAGTCCTGGGCCTCCCAGTCCGACAGGAACTCCTGGCCGAGCCAAGTGAGAGCCCGCAACACGCGCGTGGGGGCCTCCCACTCCGCCGAAGCCGGGTCGGCCCCTGCCTCAGCCTCAGCCGCCATCCAGCCCACCCGCCGCTCGCACAATGGCGAGACCCACCGGGGCTCAGCGCTGCGCCACAAATCCAAACAAAACTGTCAGCGGCTCCTCGCCGCGCATGCGCTGGAGGCAACTTGCAAACCCCTCCCCGCAGAAAGAGCCGGCGTGTGTTCCTATTACACGCGCACTCCCAGTTCCTTAAGTGAGGCTCGTGGAAGGGAGCCAAGTCTCTTGGCCAAGACGCCGCGCGGGGTTCAGGGACCGGCACAAAAGGAGCCATAGGATGCGATCGCACGGCACACACAGTTTCCCCCAAGTTTACTTATGTCATTCTTGTCGTTCAGCGATTCCCTGTATTTTACACCGAGGTTTTTTTAACGCCGAGAAGCCGTGGGAGGAAGGAAGGCTGTGCGACCTTCAACCAAGAAAAAGGGGCCAAATGGGGTTCGTTGGGAGAAATGTTTACAAGAGAAAATTAAGCAACTTTAGTACCGCTAGGTACTACAGGTTGTCAAGAAAAAGGAAGGAAAGAGAGAGGAAGGAAGGAAGGAGAGAGAGAGAGGGAAGGAAAGAAAGAAAGAAAGAAAGAGCATTAAAGCCATTTTAAAGCACCGCCTTTACTCTTAAGAAAACTCCCGTTGGAGCTGCAACGCAAAAGAACCCGAGTAATTGTTATCTATTCCTGCTTAGTTCCCGAGAAACGATCGCTTTCGCTTTCGTTTTCCTACTCCTTGCCGAAAGGAGGCGGGCTTTGCCACATTCCCGGGTTCTTTCGGCCGGAGCTGCTGGATTTCGGGTGGGGAGAAGCACGAAGTGTCCGTGTGGGTAAGGTTTTTAATTTTCTCTGAATGGCAAAACGTTGCGCTCTGTTGCTGGGTAGGTATGAATGGCTGTGGGACGAGCTAGACCGAAAACCTTTCTCAGCAAACCCAGAAGCATCAGAGGCGCTCCCCGGAATCCAACTCAACCTCGTATTGAAATAACATTTAAGAAATTATCTGAAATTTGGGGTTATCTTAACATGAAGTTTTAATATCATCGTTAAATGATGTGTTAAAGAAGGGTAGATCTCTTTCTGTAAAGATGCATGATTATTATTATTATGATTATTCTTTCTTAATGATTTTATGCTGTGTTCATTATTGCTGTTGATATTTACAGTTACTGACCTGCAATGTTTAAAATAGTATAACTATTCAGGTAAACAACTCCAATGATAATTTTTTTTTTACCTAACCAATTTAATCCTGTTTAATTCTGGGATGGTGGTGATTTCCTTGTTTACTAATTATGTAGTATTTTCTTTTGGCTTTTATTTCTTGTTTGACTTGCTAATATTTTTTTGTTAATACTTTTGGGGACTCAAACCTTTATAGTATTTTTTTCAACTTCAGTCTCTTATATTTCTCTATCATTCCCGGGGTGTCAAACTCGATTTCATTAAGGGCCACATCAGGGTTTGTGTTTGACCTCAGGGAATGAGGTGAGCATGGCCAGCTCAATGTCACTCATTGGGGGTACCATTTGTAGTGGCCAGGCGCTAAGGCAGGACTTCCTTCAGACCCTGTCTCTCTCATTATAATCTTCCTTCCTGTTAATTTTAAATGGGAATTTTAGTGCAGGGATAGTTAAATTTAATTTGTTTTTATTGTATTTATTGTTTTCATGTATATATTTTATGCTATTTTATTCCTCCCTGTACACCGCTCCGAGTCCCCTAGGGGAGAGGACGCGGTTATACAAATAAATATTCGATATTCGATATTCGATTCCTTGGGCCCATCAAGTTCTGTTTTCAATGGCAGTGGCCCCATACAGGCCAGCTCTAAGCTCGGATCTGGCCCACAGGCCTTGAGTTTGAAGACTCTGGTCATTCCCATACAAACTCCATTGTTTCCTCATTTCACTTTCGTTTCTAATCATTTCAGTACTTTTTCATGACTCACTCTGCTGGAAACTCCTTATTTTTCCCTTATCCCTGTGCAATGACCATATTGAAATTACTCTTAGAAGGGCATTCTGAAACACCTGGGTTATCGTCTGTTCGTCAACTGAAGCAGGATCTCAACTGCTCTACTTGTCCTGTGCTTTTAAAATCGCTTGCCAGGCTGGTTGAGTAGTTTCCATATGTAGTCATAATCATCTGGGCTGAAAAATCCAGTTGACTGGAACAGTTGGCACAAAGAGACATAGAAAACACTTTTAACTTTTCATTGCCACTTGGTGTTTGTCCAGATTGACCATAATAAGCACAGTAGCCCCACCTGTTGAGGTCCAATAAGACCCTTTGTTTGTTTTAAAGATTACATGGAGCAAAGAGGAAGTTGGGGCAAGCCCCCTCTGCCAATGAACCTCAAAGTTGTGCTTCCCTTCCTTGATTGTATGGCACTCAGGGGAAGTAGAAGGGAAAGTAATGCCAGGCCTTAAAACTGCCTGAGAAACCTTGGTGGGCTGCAACACCCATCATAACCACCACTAGTTTTCTATGCAAAAGTTAGTAATCTGCCAGTACAATTAATGTTGCTACATTCATGCATTTTTCTTAGCAACTGTACAGAAGTGGCTTGCTACTGCCTTTTTCCACAATGTTTTTCAACTTCCCAGATCAGCCTACAAGCTTTAGAATTCTCTGGTGATTTTCACTCCAAGTATTAATTAGGTTAATTCCTGATTCTGTTGAACTTCTGAACCTAGACAAGGTCATTAAAATTTCTGTTTAAATTTAATTTATTTTAGTAAGCCAGTGTTTTTTTAAGAGTGATCATAAAACCCCTGGGAATCCCCAAGACCTCCTCAGGGGTCCTCAAAATCAAAATTATTTGCCAAATACTGAAAACGTGCAAAAGAATTAAAACTCTTCCCATTTTTTAAATAAATTGTTTTAAAAAATAGATTTCCCCCCAGGAAAAGCATTTTATTTATTTAGGTATTTCTACATTATTCAATGAATAAATATTGTATAAATGCATCAGTTTTCATTTTTAATGCCATGAATGGTAAATGCAAACAAATGCTATTTTGGGATCTTCCACAATTTTTTTAAAGAGTGGGATCTCTTACAAAAGAGAAAAGACCCCTCTTAAGGGGTCTTGAAAGAAGAAAATGTCAAGAAATATTTATTTATTTATTTATTTATTTATTTATTTATTTATTTATTTATTTTTATTTTTAATCAAATTTTTATACCGCCCTTCTCCCTTTCGGGACTCAGGGCGGTGAACAGGCAACAATAAAAACAACAATAGAAAACATCAAATACATTAAAATACGCTAAAAATACATTAAAAATATATTAAATGGGTGGCCTGTTCTAAAATCCAGATATTGTACTAGGTTACCCCAGTCCAGTCACGACTGAACAACTTGCATGAAAATAGTAATAGGGTTAAAACTAGACACAGCTACATAATCATAAAAAAATAACAAAAATGTGATCAATTGCATCTTAATGTATTAAGGAAGAACCAAAACACCATCCTCATTAGGAAAGGATTAAAATGGTTCCTTCAGCCCTTCAAAGGCCCTCCGAATAATCATGGTCTTAATGTCTTTGTGAAAAGTTAAGAGTCTTGGGGCTTCTCTGATATCACAGAGAATGATGTTCTAGAGGAGAGGACAATTCTCCCTGGCAGTTTAATAAGCACAGCCATGATTGATGCCTGGACAATAAGTTCATGGCTCAAGACTTTCCAATATCCTGATTCAATGCCTTGGTCCTTCCTTTTTTTGCCCCGACAGTACAGAAGCATCAGGATCAGAATGAGTGCCACGGATAACCTTCCGAAGATCGACGAGGAATTGTATTCCCGCCAACTGTGAGTCTGATAACATGCGACACAGAAGTGGGAGGAATGCGAAGAAATCCCAGAGGGCTATTGCTCGAGAGCTGGTGTAATAGAGACTCATTGCTGACTGAGAGTAATTGGATAATGAGTGAGCATCTGGTGGAATTTATTTTGGAGAAGAATCTGGGAATTAAGACAACAGTTAACACCACGAGGTAGTCCTGGCAAGAAGTGCAAGCAGGAAAACCAGCTCTATCTTTATTGTAAGGTTACATTAACAGAATTTTCCAAGATTGAAACCCTTTGAGCTGAGATACCTTTTACATGCTGCGTGTCCAGTTTGTGGCTCTCTTTCTGCCTCCTGAGGTCATTCCATGCATAAAATACATAATGATAGATGTAAGAGAAATAGAGAGTGGTAATTGGCAAAGGAAACCAAGATAAGGGTGAAAATGTTGAACAAGAACAAGAGTGCAGTTTGCTGTTTAGGCTTGGCATTTGCATCATTGTGATGTTTTTGTTCCAGCTATGTGCTCGGGCATGAGGCGATGCAGAAGATGGCCACAGCAACAGTGCTGATTTCTGGAATGACGGGGCTGGGGGTCGAGATTGCCAAGAATGTGATTCTTGCAGGTGTGAAATCTGTCACACTCCATGACCAGGATGATGCTCAGTGGAGTGATCTGTCCTCACAGGTATGAAGTTTCCTGATTTTGCCGAACAAATTTGAGAGAGCAATTGTAAGGCACCGAACAGGTCTTCCTTTGATTCTGCTCACACATTCTGTGGAGATTATATTCTGCTGTAGCTACCTATCCACAAGCCTATATGTAGTATATGTAGATCCATAGACACCATGTGTGCCTATACATGGATTCATCTATATGTTATCAATTTCTAACATCATTCCCTTGCAGAGAGTATTTCTTTCTGTGCAGAAGGTGGGGAATATTAAATAAATAAATACATTTATATGCCACCCACCTCACTATCCAAAGCAACTTTGGAATTCATCTCCTTTCTTAGCACAAAGGAAGTGGCACATTTCTTGTGCAGGAGAATTGGAGGTACCTTGTTCTCCAGATCCTCCTGTCTAAAGAAAAGTGCTCCATCTTCTTCAGCCCAGAACGGTTGTTGGTCTCCACTCAGATCTCCTGGGGGTAGATCAGAACCCCTGCAGATGGCTCAAGTAATCCTAGCCCTCTGCTGAACCCCTCCCCTAGTATTGCCATGTCATTTTCGCTTTGTTCATATTACCTTAACTTACGAATGGTGGCAGCAAGACAGTGTGATTCGCCCCTCCTGCCCATTCACCCTAGTTGATTGCGGATCTCACCAGATCTGCTGCAGAAGGAATAGACTTTCATACAGGGCAATTGCTTCCACTTCTCTTCTAGGCTAGAAGAAGGAGCATGTGGCAGATAGAGGTACAAAATTGAAGGAATACCCATCATCTAAAGAAAGTTTTCTAAGTGTGTGATAGGACCCAATTTCCCAACATGCCATCTGGATTCAATTAGTCCTGACTTGTGCTCATTTAATAACAGATAATTGTTGGTAATTTAACTCTATACCACACATGGCTGAATGAATAATATCACCATGAGATTCTAAAAGATTGCCTAATTTGTGAAGTTTAATGAATCAGTTGTTATTCACTCCCATTAAAAGTTGTCAGAATGAGAAATGCCACACTATTAGTGGCACTCTAACTTTCATAAAAGATTAATTTAGAATCGGTGGTAAGATATTCTAGGATAATGCTGTGTATCATTCTCTTTAGTATCTTATGCTCTTGCAGTATTACAGCTACTGTGTTTATGACACAGTGTATAGTGCAGTATTTCTCAACCTTAGAAACTTTAAGATGGACGGGCTTCAACTCCCAGAATCCTCCTGGCTGGGGAATTCTGGGAGATGTAGTTTATCTACCTTAAATTTACCAAGATTGAGAAACACTGCTGAATACACACATCATATCAGGGGTGGGTTTCAAAATTTTTGGAACAGGTTCTGTGGGTGTGGCCTGCTTTGTGGGAGTGGCTTGCTGGCCATGTGACTGGGTGGGAATGGCTTGCCAGCCATGTGACCGGGTGGGAGTGGCCAACTTGGAAAATGTGAAACTCACTTAACAATGGTCTTGGTTAACAACTAAACTTTTAATAATAATAATAATAATAATATTTAATTTTGTATATCGCGTCCTCTCCCCAAGGGGACTCGGAGCGGTGCACAGGGAAATTAAAACATATAAAAATATATACAAACAATAAATACAATAAATAAAAGCAGATTAAATTGATCGTCCCTGCGCTAAAAACCCCATTAAAACTAAATTCCCTAAACACCCCAGAGGTAGAGACTAACCAAGGCCGGCCAGACAGAAAAAGTGTGTTTTCAGTTTTCGACGGAAGGAGCGGAGGTCCGTAGTTGTTCTAATGTCGGGGGGGAGGTCGTTTCAGAGGGCTGGGCCCGCCACAGAGAAGGCCCTTCCCCTGGGCGTCGCCCGCTGACACAGTCTAGTGGACGGCACCCGGAGAAGTCCCTCTCTGTGGGAGCGGATCGGCCGTGAGGATGTATGGGGCAGGATCCGATCCCGCAGATAGCTAGGTCCCGAGCCATGGAGCGTTTTAAAGATGACAACCAGCACCTTGAAGCGCACCCGAAAGACGACAGGCAGCCAGTGCAGCTCGCGCAAGAGCGGTGTTATATGGGCGTACCTTGCGGTCCCCATTATTGCTCACGCGGCTGCATTCTGGACCAGCTGAAGTCTTCGGGTGCACCTCAAGGGGAGCCCCATGTAGAGAGAGTTACAATAGTCCAGTCGGGATGTCACGAGAGCATGAGTGACTGTGCAAAGGGCATCCCGATCCAATAGGGGGCGCAACTGGCGAACCAGGCGAACCTTGTAAAACGCCTTCCTAGCCACGACTGTCACTTGATCTTCCATGGACAGCCGGGCATCCAGGAGGACACCCAAATTGCGCGCCCCATCCACAGGGGCAAGATGTTCGCCCCCTATGGCCAGCGATGGAGTGAGCTGGTTGAATCGGGCGGCCGGAAACCACAGCCACTCGGTCTTGGTCGGGTTGAGCCTGAGTCCGTTACTTCCCATCCAGAAGGGCTCAACTGTGGTCATACGTTCTTTCTTTCTTTCTCTTTCTTTCCTTCTCTCTCTCTTTCCCTCTTTCTCTCTCTCTTTCTTTCTCTCTCTCTTTCCCTCTTTCTCTTTCTCTCTTTCTTTCTCTTTCTTTCTTTCTTTCTCTCTTTCTTTCTCTTTCTCTCTTTCCCTCTTTTTCTTTCTCTTTCTTTCTTTCTTTCTTGCTTTCTCTTTTTCTTTCTCTCTTTTTTTCTCTCTTTCCTTTCTGTCTCTCTTTCTCTGTCTTTCTCTCTCTCTTTCTTCTCTCTCACTTTTTTTCTTTCTTTCTTTTTCTTTCTTTCTCTCTCTGTCTCTCTCCCCTTCATCCGCCCATCTATCACTCTGTGTTTGTGTGTGTGTGTGTCTGTCTCGCATTCACGCACTTAATCACTTTCTGCGTCTCTCTCTTTCTCTCCCTCCCTCCCTCTCTGTCTCTGTGTGTGTGTCTGTCACTCTCTGATTCCCCCCTCCCTCCCTGTCTCTCTCTGTGTCTGTGCCTCTCTCTGTCTGTCTGTCGTCGTGCCCACCCGCCCGCCCGTCCCCCGCGGAGCCTCTTCATCCCGGGGCCGCTGTGCTCACTCACCTTAGCCTGCCCTCCCCGCCGCCCGGCCGCCTGCAGCTGAGAAGCGTGTGTGTGTGTGTGGGAACAGGGAAAGTTTTGCCGCGAGTGGCGGGGGGTGGGGTGGGGGTTTGCGCAGCTTAGCGCGCTCTTGTTCTGCTGCCCCTAGCCGGCAGGCTTTAAAGGCCGAGCGCTGGCTGAAGGGCTCGGCCTTTGAAGCCTGCCGGCTAGGGGCAGCAGAACAAGAGCGCGCTAGGCTGCGCGAACCACCACCCCGCCCCCCGCGCCAACAGGGAAAGCAGGCCCGGCAGCTTCAAAACTAAAGCGCCTGGGTCTTGAAACTTTCCCTGCTAGGGATACATGAGCGAGCCACGTGTTCCTTAGATACTTCCGGGTCCACGATCCAAAGGGCTCGCTTGGGATCCGGAAATTTGACGAAAGGGCTCGCGCGAACCCCTGCGAGCCCTCAGGAACCCACCCCTGCATCATATGCAAATACTGTTGGGAATGTAGATGTAAAAGTCAACTCCAAAATATGCTATTAGACAGTGTGGTGCATCTGACAGTAAAATAAGGCAAGAAAAAAGTAAAAATGCTGTTTTATTGGTGGCAAAGAATTATGTAAAAGACTTTTCTTTACGCTTAGCATTGCTGTGTCTCTATAGTTCTACCTATCAGAGAATGATGTGGGGAAAAACCGAGCTGAGATTTCCCAGGAACATCTCTCCCAGTTAAATATCAATGTTAAGGTGACCCCCCACACCAGTGAACTGACGGAGAACTTCTTGGCTACTTTCAAGGTAAGACAGAGTTTTATGTTTCTGATGCCATGGAGGTGAGAAATATGGAAGAAGAAGCAATTTCAGCGATGCTAGATAGAAGCCATGAAAGCTAACCATTAGGCAGGATCTATCTGAATGGATGGAAGTGTTCTTCATCCTGCAGTAGTAGCAAGCTTGTCAATCCATCTCAAATATTTCTGTCAGCTGTAACTTCCTGGTAAATTTTCCAAAAGAATTATAAGATTTTGACTAGGAGTCGCACCTGAAAACAAGTCGGAGATCTTCCCATGCAGTTTCCATGACTAACATGTCCAGAATGGATAGATGTGCGGTGTACATTAAACGGAGACTATGTTTGGAGAACGTCCTCTTGGTCATTCTCTGTGATTGGATATTGCTTAATGTGGCTTATGCTCTGAACCTCCACATCCAATGTATTCCAGGTTGTGGTCCTGACCAACTCATCCTTGAAGGAACAGCTGGATATCAGTGATTTCTGCCATGCCAACCAAATTTGCTTTGTCCTAGCTAACACAAAGGGCCTGGCTGGGTATGTATGGATGAATGGGTTGTCCTTTTTCTAGGAGGGGAATGAAGGAGATGGAAAATGCACATAAATAATGATGGAACATTGCAGAGATTATTATTTTTTTTGTATAGGAAGAACCTGTAGTTGAAAGTTACTGCCAGTCTGTATGTTTGCTAGGTATTTCTAAGGGTGGCACATAAGTTGAATGCATCATTTGAAGCAAGACTTATTTTTCTCTTTCTCTTGACTCCAGACAGATTTTCTGTGATTTTGGAGAAAAACATGTGGTGTATGATCCTTCAGAAGCTGACCCTGCATCTGCCACCATTGAACACATCACCTTGGTAACTTAATACAATAATACAATAGCAGAGTTGGAAGGGACCTTGGAGGTCTTCTAGTCCAACCCCCTGCCTAGGGAGCAAACCCTATACTTGTTTCAGACAAATGGCTATCCAACATCTTCTTAAAGACTTCCAGTGTTGGGGCATTCACAACTTCTGGAGGCAAGCTGTTCCACTGATTAACTGTTCTAACTGTCAGGAAATTTCTCCTCAGTTCTAAGTTGCTTCTCTCCTTGATTAGTTTCCACCCATTGCTTCTTGTTCTGCCCTCAGGTGCTTTGGAGTATAGTTTGACTCCCTCTTCTTTGTGGCAACCCCTGAGATATTGGAAAACTGCTATCATGTCTCCCCTAGTCCTTCTTTTCATTAAACTAGACATACCCAGTTCCTGCAACCGTTCTTCATATGTTTTAGTCTCCAGTCCCCTAATCATCTTTGTTGCTCTTCTCTGCACTCTTTCTAGAGTCTCCACATCTTTTCTACATCGTGGTGACCAAAACTGAATGCAGTATTCCAAGTGTGGCCTTACCAAGGCATTATAAAGTGGTATTAACACTTCACGTGATCTTGATTCTATCCCTCTGTTTATGCAGCCTAGAACTGTGTTGGCTTTTTTGGCAGCTGCTGCACACTGCTGGCTCATATTTAAATGGTTATACACTAGGATTCCAAGATCCCTCTCACAGTTGCTACTATTGAGCAAGGTACCACCTATACTGTACCTGTGCATTTTGTTCTTCTTGCCTAAATGTAGAACCTTAATTTTTTCACCATTGAATTTCATTTTGTTAGATAGTGCCCAATGTTCAAGTTTGTCAAGATCCTTCTGCATCTTAAGCCTATCTTCTGGAGTGTTGGCTATTCCTGCCAGCTTGGTGTCATCTGCAAATTTGATGAGTTCCCCATTTATTCCCTTATCCAAATCATTGATGAAGATGTTGAAGAGCACTGGGCCTATAAAACAGAGCCTTGGGGTTCTCCACTGCATACTTCCCTCCATGTAGATGCAGTTCCATTGAGGACTACACGTTGAGTGCGCTTGGTCAGCCAGTTGCGAATCCATCTGGTGGTGATGCTGTCTAACCCGTATTTTTCTACTTTATTTAATAGTAGGTTATGGTCTACTTTATCAAATGCCTTGCTGAAGTCCAAGTAAATTATATTGACAGCATTCCTCTGCTCCACTAATTTTGTCACGTTGTCAAAGAATGCAATAAGATTAGTCTGGCATGATCTGTTTTTGACAAACCCATGTTGACTTTTGGCTGTTACTTTGTTTGTTTCTAGGTGTTCGCTAATTCGTTGCTTAATTATCTTTTCCAGAATTTTCCCTGGTATTGAGGTCAGGCTGATGGGTCTATAGTTTCCTGGATCTATTTTTTCCCCTTTTTTGAAGATGGGAACCACATCAGCTCTTTTCCAGTCTTCTGGCAGTTCCCCGGTGCTTCAGGATCTCTGAAAGATATAGTTCAGTGGTACTGAGATCTCGTCTGCCAGTTCCTTCAGAACCCTGGGGTGTAATCCATCCGGTCCTGGTGATTTGAACTCGTCCAGGGCAGATAGATGCTCACTTACCATTGTCTTCCCTATTTCAACTTGTGTTCCTAATCTGATTTTTGTGGTGCTGTTTTTGATTGGTTGGACTGTTTTTTCCCTTTGTGTAAAGAGAGATGCAAAAAATGAGTTAAATAGTTCTGCTTTCTCCCTGTTGCTTGTCATCTTCTTGCCATTTTCTCCCAGCAGTGGACCAATTGTTTCCTTAACTTTTTTCTTGTTTTTAACATGTTGGAAGAAGCTTTTTTTGTTATTTTTTACTTTTGTGGCAGGCTTTTCTTCATTGCGAGCCTTAGCTTTCCTCACTTCATCTTTACAGGCTCGGGCTATTTGCTGATATTTTGCCTTAGTTATGTCCCCCTCTTTCCACTTTTTATATTTATCCTTTTTGTCTTTCAATTTGTCTCAGAGTTCTTTATGCAGCCATGCTGGCTTCTTTTGGGAGCTGTTATTTTTCTTCTTCTTGATATTGTGCTAGACTGGGCTTTTATAATCTCATTTTTCAAAATTTCCCAAGCTTCTTGAGTTGTTTTCCCCTTGAGGATTCTCATCCATGGAATCCTTCCCAAGCTCTCTCTAAGTTTATTGAAATTAGCTCTCTTAAAGTCCAATATTCTAGTTTGACTTTGTTCTACTACTTTTGTTTGCATAATGTTGAATTCCAGTATTTCATGATCGCTTGCCCCCAAAGTTCTGGTAGCTTCTACACCTTCTATCATTTCCTCTCTGTTAGTGAGAATTAAGTGCAATATGGCTGATCCCTTTGTGATCCCCACTTCCTTCCCTGTGATACAATGGCTGTTTCACCCAATATACAATCGCATACTGTGCAAACCAAGCTAATGTCTTTTCACAACCACTCTATTTTCTGTATTACTTTTCTACTCATAATTCCCTTCTTGTGCCATCTCCTTTAAAACCTGAATATAATGTATCTACCCAAGGCAACACCCATATTTATTTTTATGAAGAGATCATCAGGAGATGGTGTCTGATTTTGGTCAAGGGGAATCATCTAAACCAGGGGTCGGCAACCTTAAATGCTCAAAGAGCCATTTGGACCCATTTCCCACAGAAAAAACACTAGCAGCCACAAAAACCTTTTGACATCTAAAATGAAGATAACACTGCATGTATCATTTTTACCTTTACGCTATGTATAAAAAAAACTAGTGTATTGCAATTATGAAATCAATAAACTGCTACGGAGAAAACAAACTTTTATTCTGATGCAATAAAAACATTTTGAACTCTGAAAAAAAAGATGGGTTGAAAAGCTCAATAAATCACGTGCTGGCAGGTGTCTCACGTTGGCGGTTATGACGCATATTTTGAGCGACAGTGAACTGCAGCAGAGGGATGAAAGAGCCACATGTGGCTCCAGAGCCATGGGTTGCAGGCTCTTGATCTAAACAGTAAATAATGTCATGACGAGGGGCTTATAGTTATGTGAAATTGCAGCTCATTTCCACTATGGATGTGGAATTTCCATTTCAAAGCAACTATTCTCTCTCAAGCTGAATAACGGGGTGGTGAAGGTAAGCCAAGCTGTCTGATTTTTTTCCTATAGCTGGACTATTACTAATTAACCCTCGTCAATGTTATTAATATTGCAAGGTCAACTTGGAGCGTATTTTATATTGGAGTTCAGATGATTGGAGAGGGAATAGGTTGATTGTGCTGAAAGGGAAGATCAATAACTAATCTTGAATTTCTCTGTTTTATTCAGGGTAATCCTGGTCTCTTGACTATGGCCCATGATGATGGTGAGCAGGAACGTTGCTTTACAGATGGTGACTGGGTGATCTTCTCTGAGATTGAAGGGATGACACAATTGAATGATTCTGAGCCACGTCAGATTTGTGTGAAAGGTAACAGGACACTTTTTCTTTCCCTTCATGGCTCCATGTATCTTTCTTACTTGAATGCAGAATATGTTCATAAAGAACTGGAGAATTAACCCTTAACCACAGATGCATTATTTCGGCTACGCTACTACAGACATGAGATCATAATGACCTCAGTAGCAAAAAGATATTTGATGTTGGATTGATGTATCGTTCAGTAAGCCAAAAATGTATTGATCCCTAGCAAATCCACATCGTGCCGGTCACTTTTTATTTCTCCATCCTTGAACTTCCATTTTTCTTCTCTAATTTTTACATCGGTCCACTGAAGATGGCGCTAATTATTTCTTTAGAAAATATTTTGCAAATTTCTAGGGGAGTAGTTGAATTTCTAGCTGCTGGCCATTGTAATTGCACAGCAATATTGTGACTAGCAGTTTTGGATCTGTTGCTTCCAAAAGGTGCAGAAGACATTTGAACCTGTTCTTGCCATATAAATTAATGCATGATGTAGATTGTACCTGGTTATCAATTTCATTGGGATCTTCATCATCACTGATGTCAAAATTGGTGGCTACGGTGGGTTCATCATTCATTACAACATTTTCATCACCATCCGATTCCACTTCACTCAGATCGCTCTCTGCTTCTCCATCCCATTGTAGAACAGCTTCTTTGAAGTTTGGATCACCAAATCGCACGCTTTTTGGAAGAAAACCTGGCCCTGACATTATAAAAAAAATACGTTAACAAAGATGTGTGATCAGAATGGACTCAAATTCAAATGCCACTACGGAAAATGCCAAATAACTGATGCAATCGCAATGCTGCATACACTCTTATTGATGGGAAAACAAAAGCTATTCATAACTGGAAGGGTCCATTTCTAAAAATAGGGGTATTCCGAACATTTTGGAAAACTGTTGTGGTTCACAATGCCCGTGGGTCTGTGGTTATGGGTTAATATGGAAAATCCATCAAGAATTTGAGCTGGTGAATATACAGATAGTACTCAAGTTAACAATAGTTCATTAAGTGACTGTTTGAAGTTACAACAGCACTTAAAAAGTGACTTACGACCATTGCAGCATCCCCATGGTCACATGATCAAAATTCAGATGCTGGCAGCTGGTTCATATTTAAGACAGTTGAAGTGCCCCAGGGTCATGCAATCAGCTTTTGTGACCTGACAAGGAAAATTATTGGGGAATCCAGATTCACTTAACAATCATGTTACTAACTTAACAAATGCCGTGATTTACTTAACAACAGTGGCAAGAAAAGTCGTAAAATAGGGCAAATTCACTTAACAAACATTTTAATTAGCAACATAAATTTTGGGGCTCAATTGTGGTCATAATTCGAGGACCATCTGTATAAGAGAAAAATGATAGAATAGTATAGTAGTGGTGTTGATAGGAAAATTAAGGAAAGTTGTGAAACTCCAATGTGGAGGTTTAAAATATTTGTCAGGGAACTAAAACACTTCCAAACTCAGAAAAACCTGAATTGCAAAGGTTACATTTTTAGCAATTGAATTCACAAGTATTTATCTGACTCTGAAAATTAAACTGCTTAGGGTTAAGATCAGGGGTTAAACATACATTCAGAGCAGGAACTGAATCTTTTTGCTCTTTTTTTTAGAAAAATACACCCTGGAAATTGGAGACACATCTTCCTTTTCCCCATACAAACATGGTGGGATCATCACTCAGGTCAAGATGCCTCAAGAACACTCCTTTGTAGGTTTCCATTTCTATACATACTTTGCATATCTATACATATCTTGGGAATTTTGAAAAATGGAGTTCTTCTTTTCAGTCTACTTTACAGAAAGGACTGATTCTTGAACAAATATGTTGCTCTAGCTAAGGTTTGTGAGATGTACAGTATTATTTCATAGGGAAGAGATTTAAAAAAAGGTTCCCTCAACTTTTTATCTTCCTGTTTTTTAGAATATTGATGGTTTCATAATGAATTAACACTGTACATTCTCCAGTTGAAATGAGGCTAGGTGGCAGAGCGCCTGCTTGAGAAAGGTTGCTTGCTTGTGATATAAAATTATGTGTAGGAAACTGTACTGGTGAGCAACTCAGTAGTATAATACATGCTGCATGCAGAAAATCTCAGGTTTGCTCCAGGTTGAGTCAAGCTGGGAAGGACATCTGTCTGAGCTCAACTTAAAAGTCAGTGTAGATCAATGGCACATTTACCGTATTTTTCGGAGTATAAGATGCACCCTTTTTCCTCTAAAAGGAGGCTTAAAATCTGGGTGCGTCTTATACAATACAGCATTTTCTGCCTCCCGAAACCCTACATCCTTCACCAAAATGGCTGTGCCTAGTATTATGGAGGCTTCCAGAGAGCTCCTGGGGGCTGGGGAGGGCAGAAATTAGCCTAAATCGGGCTGTTTTTTGCCCCCCCCCCAGCCCCCAGCAGCACTGTATAAGCCTCCAAAGGGCTATGCATGCAATTTATTTGGCACAAAAATGGCCCGTTTTTGCAATAAATGGGCCAGTTTTTTGCTCATTTTCCACCACCCCTCCAGGAGCATTCTGCAAGCCCCCCCAAGGCTAGTCATGCTTTTTATTTGAAGAAAAACGGCCCCGTTTTTGCGGAGAAATGAGCAGTTTGGGGGAAGTTTGAAGTGCAACAACACTTTCGGAAAGCTCTTTCAGAAGGCTCTTTAACTGTTTCTGTGCCAGGAGAAACAAAGTCTTAAGGTTTGCCAGGGTTACACCTGGAAACATCAACCTACCTACCTACTGTGTCTCTCCCTACCTACCTACTATATTTCTCTCTCTATTTCTTTCTCCCTATCCTACCTACCTACCCACCCCCACACACACACTCTCTCCCTACCTACCTACTGTATTTCTCTTATCTCTCTCTATTTCTCTCTCTCTCTATTCCTTTATCTACCTACCTACCCTGTCTTTCCCTACCTATCTACTGTATTTCTCTCTCTGTCTCTGTTTCTCTCTCTGTCTCTATTCCTTTATCTACCTACCTACCCTGTCTTTCCCTACCTATCTACTGTATTTCTCTCTCTGTCTCTGTTTCTCTCTCTGTCTCTATTCCTTTATCTACCTACCTATCCTGTCTTTCCCTACCTATCTACTGTATTTCTCTCTCTGTCTCTGTTTCTCTCTCTGTCTCTATTCCTTTATCTACCTACCTACCTACCTACACACACACACACTGTCTCTCCCTACTGACCTACTGTATTTCTCTCTCTCTCTCTATTCCTTTATCTACCTACCTACCTACACACACACTCTCTCTCTCTCCCTACCTAGCTACTGTATTTCTCTCTATTTCTCTCTTTCTATCCCTTTATCTACCTACCTACTTTTTTTTGTAATTTGCCTCTTCAAAACCTTGGTGCGTCTTATACTCCGAAAAATACAGTATCAGTAGTGACATATAACAGAATGATTTCTCTCTTCTGCTCTTAAACACACACATACATATATGCACAAGAAAGAAAATGGCAAGATTATCCCATTCCCAGCGGAGAGTATTGAGGCAAAAGAAGCAAAGCATCTCATTCTTTCCTGGAGTTCAGGATTGGATCACTGTCTGAAAAGGTGGGGGTAGTTAGTGCACTCTCTCTCTCTCTCTCTCCTTATATATATTTTCTAGTTTGTACTTAGGAGAAAATGGTAAATGCATTTCAATGGTAAATGCAACCACAGCCCCATGTCTTGTTCATTATTGTATAACTATATTAGCAGAAATGAATGTCAACAATATTCTTCCATTTCTTTATGTACTTCAAAAGTACCATAGCTCAGCGGTCCCCAGCTTTTCCGGCTCTGCGAACTAGCAGCGGGATATAGCAGGACGGGGGAAGAGGTTTTAGTGCGTATGCCTTCCACTTGTGCAAATGGAACTTTGTGTGTGTCCTTGATTGCCACTTGCACAGCCTGGTTCCCAACAGCCCTTGGTCTGGTACCGGGCCACAAACTGGGTTTGGAGATCCCTGCCGTAGCTGATAAGCGTTAATAAGTAATTTGCTAGTATATAACTTCTTGTAAAAGAGGGCTTTTTGTCTCTGTCTGCAGTTCTTTGTTACGGTGATGTTGGATTTAAAAATAAAAAATCTGAGACTTGCTGAGGTAGACGTTCCTGAGCTAGCAGAGCTCCACATTTTCTTATGGCAGGAGAATACTTTCTTGAGATATGGAATCTGAGAGAAAGGAGGTGTTATTAGATACAGCTTCCCCTTTTTGCTTATTTCTCGATATTCTTAGGAGTCTCTACGAGCCTGCAAGGATAATCCGAAGATTAACACCCAAGATAGAAAGAAAATGTTTCGTTATCGCACTCTTCATGAAACCTTCCAGGCACTTCACACATTCCAGAATGAATTTGGTCGACTTCCTAGCCCTCAGAATCGGGTAAGTCTAGCCTACCTACCTGTTGTGGCCCAGCTGGCTCCGGATGAGCTGCTGATGGATTCCTCTAGTGAGGAGTCCTAAGAGTCGGCTCTAGAGGAGGAAACCCAGTTTGTCCCAGATGTCAGGCTAAGGATTGAGAGGAGGCAATTAGCAGAATGACGCCATAGGAGATAATCAGTATCAGCTGCCTAATTGCCTGGCCCTTCCCAAGAGGCTTTAAAAGAAATCCTCTGTGAAGAGTAGGTTTGCAGGAAACAACAGAGAAGCTACAGAGTCGGAGAATTGTGTCATGTAATCTTCAGGCCTAGTCAAGATCAGTCCGGGCAAGCTGCCAAGTATCAGTAAGTTTAGTCATTTGTCTTGTGAAGGAGGGAGTCAGAACACCTACCTATCCAGCTATTTACTTTCCCCTTCCCTTCTCTTCCCTTCCCTTCCCCAGCCAAATATTTTCTTCAACTTCAGTAATTATTCCTTGGCAGGTGGATGCAGACACGTTAGTAGAGCTGGTGAGGACCCCAGATATGGATCAGGAACAAGAGAATCTCATACGGACATTTGCGTATGGATGTATGGGGAATCTGAGCCCTGTGAATAGCCTTATTGGAGGCCTTGCTGCTCAAGAAGTCCTAAAGGTGAGTGGCAGAGTGGCAGGCAGAGGTGGACTGACTGATTTGATTGATTTAAAAAAAAAATATTAGAGAAACAGTAATTGAGCGTTAAGTAAAATATGGTTTTAAAAAGAAAATGAAAACAAATAGGAAAGGGAAATAACAAAAATGAAAGCAAAGTGGGAAAAGGAAAAAGGATTTGTGGTACGATAGAAAGTGAAAACATTGGAATATATGCACACTTGTATGGAGAAATACCAACATTTTAAACATTCACACTCATTGTAGTTAATCCTCCATTTAACCAATTAATTGGGGAGGAAGAATGTCAATTCAAGATGAATACCTACTGAACCAAGGATTTACTCTCATTCTTGACAAGTAGAACAAGACTTATGAGTAGGGTAAATCTGGTCTGTGTTACCCCCTTTTCCTTCCTTCAGTAACTCTTAGCCCAGCATTTCCCTGATGACCCCTTCAGCTTTTTTTCCCTTCTCTTCCTTGCTCCCTTTAACTGCTGCTAGTGGTATCACAGTATGGCATACAGCTAGTCTTTAGTCAACGATGGGAACCAGGAACAAAATCTCCATTGCTAAGCTATGGCCATAAAGTGTGGTGTCACACGACTTTAGCGCTTAGCAATCCCTTAGCACCTGCCTGAGGAACCCCATGCTTCTTACCTTACTGCACTGACTCTCTGCTTTGCTTTCTGTTCCTCCTTGTCTCTGGGGGCTGGCTGAAAGAGCTGTCTGCTAAGAAGTTCAGCTCCCCTCCATGCACGGAAGGGAACTCTTTCTAGACCAGTGTTTCTCAACCTTGGCGGCTTTAAGTCCTGTGGCTGGCTGGGGAATTTTGGGAGTTGAAGTCACCAAGGTTGAGAAACACTGTTCTAGACCATAATTAAGTGAATGGGCGTAAGACAGAGACTACCTGTGGTTTCCAAAAATTCTATCTACTAAAGGAATTGTAGTCCACATACCATCTACAATCATTTCTCATAGATATTTCTGGTGGATTTCCATTTTGTGTGTGTGATATTAATCATGTTATGCTAAACCGGATTTTTATCACATGCTAATAAGAAACATTGTTGTGCCCAAACCTTTAATTATTAAGAACATTTTATTAAGCATTAAGGAAATTCTGCTAAGACATGGCCTTTGAATAAAAAGCCAATGGTCCAGTAATTTAAAAAAACAACAACCCGGATTTGATAAACCCAGGTTCAAGTCCTCACTCAATAATAAATCCACTCTCTCTTGTCAACCTAACAAACTTCATAAAGGTTAAAGGCAAGGTTAAAACGAGAGGGGAAATATTAGAAACCTTGCCTTGAGCTCCTTGAGAAGTTCAATGTAGGTTATACCCACAATAATTAATAATCATGCTAGAGATGTGTAATATAAAGTAGCAGCTTAAAAATGCTATAAATCAGGAAGTAGGTTTCACCTCTTTGGGGAATAATTCAATATGTGCCCTAGGCAAGCCAGTCTTTTTCAACCTCAATATTCCTCATGTGCAAAAAGAAAGAAAGAAAGAAAGTAGGGAAACATGCCATTGACTTAACTTATATGATTCTTGAAAGGATTAATTAATAAATGTTTTGAATGCATGAAAGCAGTATACCATATTAGGAATAACTATGAATTCTTTACAAGAAACTAAAGAAAAAGTTTTGAAGCTGCATGAGAAGTTTTTCATCCATTGTAATGGCTCTGCTAATCATTTTGTAGCTGTACCTAAAGTCTTGGGCTTCCCATTGAGAATCACAGGTACCCTACTTGCTTTGGGCCCAATACTGAAATTCAACTTTCTGACTGCCATTAAGTGGCTCTGTATTAGGTTTGCCAGTGAAGGATGTCCACTATATTTTTAAGTAGAAGGATGATTAAGCAAGTTTAGCCCCTTTCAGTCTGGACATATCTTTTAATGTTCAAGATGTTTCTTTCCAGGGTGGATTTGATTTAAATCACTAGTAAAAAAGCTTGATTTAAATCATAGTTTTCTACATAAAGACTAATTCTTGCTGGTATAACTTATAATATGCAAGTAGATGAAGATTTTTAGAATAACAACTTTTCATATTAGTTTTTTTATCCCCAGTTTAGTAGGTTAATCATTCATATTTGGACAACTTTTCTGTTGTACTTAGGAAGGAGAAAAATAATCATTACCTTAATAATAACAATTTAAATAGATTTAGTCAACTGAAACAATAACATTACAGCATGTTATTTGCTTAAACAAACATCCATGTTTGTTAACTAATTTGGCTAAACAATATATATATATTTTAAGAAACTTAGACTTTCATTTTGTAGTACTGCTTGTCTGCTTGCCCCTTCCTCCTCACACTTAGTTTCAATTTCTTCTTGTGCAGATCTATTCCACTCCAAACAATCAGAAAAATATTGTTTCTATTCTATTCACTGAACTTATTGAAACTTAGCACTGAAGGGGTTGATTCTGTATTCATAGGTTTGTAGAAGTTAGGATTAAGGTCTTTTTTTCAACTCTGTTCATGTTATAACATTTTTGCTGTGAAGAAGAGGCATGTGATCTCTGATGAGTCAAATTCAGTTTTGAGAACTGCAAAAGTAAACCAAGCATCTGTGATAATATCTTGTAGGCAGAGAAACTGCCCAATAATCTTACAAAAACCTCTGGAAGAGCATGACATTATGAATGGATTAATGGAATTTATTTACCAAAAGAATTAAACATATACAGCCTTATTCTACATAATTAAAAAACTAATCTTTATTTCATGATGGAATAACCTTTGGATGGTAATATATTTTCCTCAAAAAGCATTTTATATAAAAAAAATCCAATTTAAATTAAAAAAATCAGATTTTTAAAAAAATAATAATCATTGATTTTATCCACCCTGTTTCTTTCACAATATTTAGCCATGATTTTGGAGTCAGATAACATGATATTCCTTTCCTGATCAGCTTGTAGTGTCTTTATTTTGCTTTCCTTCCTTGTTCATCTAAAGTGGTGGAGTCAAAGATCCTCTAGCGCAGTGATGGCGAACCTTTTTTGGCTCACGTGCCAAAAGCGGGAGGACCGCAGGGGGGTCGTGGGTGGGCGTGCCACACCCATAATGCTATATGCATGACCCCCTGCTTTTGGCATGCTTTTTTTCACCCTCCCCAGGCTCCAGAGGCTGTCTAGGAGCCCAGGGAGGGTGGAAACAGCCTCCCCCCCACCTCCAGAGGCTTCAGGAGCTTCCCTGAAGCCTCCAGAGGGCAAAAAACAGCCTCAAAAGAAGGCCTAAATCAGCTGGCCAGTGCACACAAGGGCGCTGGATTTGACAGGGCAACACCTCGCGTGCCCTAAGAAATGGTTCCGCGTGCCGCCTGTGGCACCCGTGCCATACGTTCACCATCACTGCTCTAGCACAATGGTCTCCGATCTTTCCGGCTCTGTGGACCAACAGCGACGAGGCGGCAGATGGCAGCAGTGAAGGGAGGGGATGGCTTCTTGGGCACAAATGAAGCTTCAGGCACCTACCCGCTACTTTTGTGGCCCGGTTTTCAGTGAACCATGAACCAGTGAAAGAGGGACCCCTGCTCTAGCACGAGGGCATATAAAAACTGGATTTTTCTAATCTGAGAACTTGATTAAAGAAAGTGTGTATAGTCAAGGCTATGGTTTTCCCAGTTACAATGTATGGCTGTGAAAGTTGGACCATAAAAAAGGCTGAGTGGCAAAAAATTGAGGCCTTTGAACTATGGTGCTGGAGGAGACTCCTGTGAGTCCCTTGGACTGCAAGGCGATCAAACCGATTAGTCCTAGAGGAGATCAACCCTGACTGCTCTTTAGAAGGCCATTTATAAAATGTCCACCAGATGGCAGCTTATGCCTTTAAACCGTCTTTAAGGAAAGCTGAGCTTCTCTTTTAGCGCCTCTGTTTCTATCAGTTCCACCAGTTAGAAGGAGGTTAGAGAAGAGAGAAGAAACTCTTCCTCCAGAGACTGTTGTTTAGAAGGGTGGCCACTTAAACATCACCCCAAAAGAAGAAATGCATTCCAAGAAAAAAAGCCTGCTGATTTGCATCATTTTGCATATGCTAATTTATAACTAAAACTAATTAGTACAATATTTTAAACAAAACTAATGTATTTTACCATAGTGGAAAGTTTGCAGCCACATGATAGATGAGCGACTTGAAGTCTGTATTTAAGGGCTAAAACTCTGAGCTGTTCGATCAGAAAGGTTGGCAGTTCAGTGGTTCGAATCCGTAGCGCTGTGTAACAGAGTGAGCTCCTGGTACTTGTCCCAGCTTCTGCCAACCTTGCAGTTTGAAAACATGTAAAAAATGCAAGTAGAAAAATAGGAACTACCTTTATTTATTTATTTATTTATTTATTTATTAATTAATTAAATTTATACCCCGCCCTTCTCCTTGTTAGGACCCAGGGCGGCGCACAGGGATGTTAAAATACATACAAAATATATAAAATATATGAAATTTAAAATACTTATTCTAATAAATAAACCCTGCGCTAAAAACCGAATTAAAATCCCAAGTTTAAAAACTATCTAATAGTCAGTATGGAGGTTACGCTAGGCCGGCTAGATGAAATAGGTGTGTCTTCAGACACTTGCGGAAGAGGCGGAGGTCGGAGATGGTGCGGAGTTCAGGGGGTAAGTCGTTCCAGAGGGCTGGGCCCGCCACAGAGAAGGCTCTCCCCCTGGGTGTCGCCAGTCGGCATTGTCCATCCGACGGCACCTTGAGGAGGCCCTCTCTGTGGGAGCGTATCAGTCTGAGGGATGTATGGGGCAGGAGGCGGTCTCGCATATAACTAGGCCCAGAGCCATGGAGCGCTTTAAAGATGGTCGTTAAAACCTTGAAGCGCACCCGAAAGACCACAGGAAGCCAGTGCAGTTCGCGCAGGATAGGTGTTATATGGGAGTGTCTAGGCGCTCCCGTAATCACCCGCGCGGCTGCGTTCTGGACTAGCTGGAGCTTTCGGGTGCACCTCAAGGGGAGCCCCATGTAGAGAGCATTACAGTAGTCGAGTCGAGAGGTGACGAGTGCTTGAGTGACTGTGCGTAAGGTGAGAAGATAACAGTGTTCCGTGCACTTTTGGCGTTTAGTCATGCCAGCCACATGACCACGGAGATGGCTTCGGACAGTGCTGGCTCTTCGGCTTTGAAATGGAGATGAGCAGTGCCCCCTAGAGTTGGGAACGACTGGCACATACCAGTCGTATGTGGAGGGGAGGGGAATCTTTACAGAAGTGGTTTTTGAAGAGTAATAAGAAACATAGCCCTCTTCTGCTTAGGCTCCATTTGTGCCTCGACATACAGCCATGCCGGCCACATCACCATGGAAGTGTCTTCAGACAGCGCTGGCTCCCTCGGCTAAGAAAGGGAGATGAGCCCCCTCCCACTGGAGTCAGACTCAACTGACTGGGGAAACTTTAACCTTTAAACCTAAAACCTAAAGGCCTTCGCTGTATGCTCTCTCTCCTATGCGTGAGTGATGCATTTTCAATTGGCCATAAGTTTGGTTTCATACTTTGTGAGGAAGAGAAATAGCTATAAATAAAGGCTTTATCATGTATTCGTTTTTGCACACAGCTGGTCCTCACCTCAAGACTGGCTGCTGTTTAATAATGGTTTGGAGTCAATGATGGCTGTCGTAAAATGTTGCAGGACCCCTGATCACTGCATTTCTGGCTCCTGGCAACCTATCCACATTTAAAACTAGCTGCCAAGTTCACTGGCTTTGTTCTCTCCTTGCTTCGCGGACTGCCTCTCCAACAGACGCCATATTAACGACAAAGACTTAAAACTTTCATTAGTGCTTTTTAAAAATACAGCTACATCAACTCAAGATTATTTTAACCTAAAGAAACAGAGATGGAAGATACGCAGTTTTCAATAATAGAAGGACATCTTCAAGATATTATGAAAGAACTTAAGGAAATCCGGAAAGATAATGTTAGATCAAAATCAGAACTTTTGGAGATACAGAAAGCGCTAATGGAAAATAAACAAAGAATTGATGGTTTGGAGGGGGGGTTGCCTGTGACAAGGGAAGAGTTTTTTAAAAATTCTAGAAATAATTCAGTATATGCCAGGATAAATGAAATACCCAGAGAGATACGCATTGAATTTGTGAGAGGGTCCACAGAGGGGGGGGGGGGACCTTGAGAGCACAGAGAGACGGTCCCTTAATTTATCAACAGAATGTGGTTGCCACCTTGAAACAGATCCCGAAAAAGATTATAAAGATGGGGGGGAAACAAAACGGCGAGCGAGCGCTAGGCTCGCCCGTCGCCGCTGGAGCCGGAACCGGAAGTCGAGGGAATGTTGGCGTTAAGGGAGGGGGGAAGAGTAAAAATTAAAACAATTGCAAAGGCGGATGTCTTTGTCAAGAAAAAAAAATATTCCCCTCTCCTGGAGGATGAAAATGGGGGAACGGAGGGGGCCACGGCTTCGCCCACTGGAGGTCAGGGAGAAGATGATACAATTGCCATAAGACTTAGATTTCATAAGTGACTTTTTTTATTGTAATAGTATAAAACTTATTTGGATGTTTATAAATGATTAATTGCATAGATCTTAAAATTGAAATATTCGTATATCTTTCCACTTTGTAGAAAAATGAAAAATTACTGTATCTGCTATTTCTTTTTATGAAGTCTCGGAGAGGGTCAACATCTCTGACATAGAGGTTCTCAATATGTCTTTCTAACTCCTTACTATCCCTTATCCTATTTTTATAAAAATCTGTAAAACCCAATAAAACTTTTTCAAAAGAAAATTAGCTGCCAAGTGCCCTGATGGCCATTTGCAATCTTCACTGCAAGGTTCTCCAGAAAGTCATTGAGAAACCAACAAGGAAAGCCACAAGTGAAGAGATGTTGGATTTGAGGTCTGGTCCTCCGGCACTCTGAGATTCCTCCTCTCCTTCATGCAGGGAATGAAATTCTCACAGGTGCTGGAGGACTGGACCCCAAATCAGATCAAAACACTAGCAAACACCATCATTCTCACAATTGTTCTCTTCCGTGGTGAAGGACAGGATCTGGGTCTCCTGGGGATGATGGCTGTACCATGCCCAGGAGGTCTGGGTTCTCTTCTTGGAGCTTCACTTAACAACCGCAACTGGGAGGACCGAGATTGTGGTTATTGAGCAAAGCAATCATGTGGCTTAATGACCGCTTCGCTCAATGACCAAGATTCCAGGCCCAATTGTAGTTGTAAATCAAGGATTACTTGTAAAGCTATGTCTTCCTCTTAACACCTTGTCTTACTACATGCTTCTTACTTCTGAGAAGCAAAGTTTGGCCAATGTAAATGTACTGTAATTATAGGACACACTGAGACTTAGGAAACCTCTGATTCAGACTGTAGGGCCTTTTGCAAATGATTACGAGGCAGCTTCTGATTCTACCAGATAAATGGCACAGAACAACTTTTCCATCCTTATCTTTTTAATATCTTTTTGTGATAAGCAAAACCTGGAAGGACTTCTGGAAAAAAACAGGAAAGTTAAGAAATAGGGGGTGGTGTCTCAACCATTACAACCTGGGTAAAATTCCATAAAGGAGGCAGACGAATTGCACAAAAGATGCTTCACCGAGAAGCAACCTAAGATCTTAGCTTTTATCTTTTATGAGTTGATAAGAGGTTTGCTGAAGCCATTACTCAGAGCTCTGACACATACTGACTACTGGAAGTCAAAATATATTGGTAACCAAATAGCTAAAATCTGGCCAGCTGTATTACTAATCACAAGACATGTCAGAGCACCTTAAGGGAAAAATCACTTGGGATTTTTCTAGCCGTTTCTCTAGATGTCTCAAACAACAGAATGAACTAAAGCAGGGGTCTCCAACATTTGCAACTTTAAGTCTGAAGGACTTCAGCTCACAGACTTTGCTGGCTGGAGAATTCTGGGAGCTGGGAGCTGAAGTCCTTCAGACTTAAAGTTGCAAAGGTTGGAGTGGAGACCCCTGAACTAAAGGATGTAACAATTGTAAGATTCTCCTACAATGGCCAAATGTTGACTTAAAATAGAAGAAGTGAAGAAGGGAGTTTAAAGATCAGCATTCGGATAACCCCCAGCTTGCCAGACAAAATGTATTGCAATATAATGATTACAATCTTGAGCTAGAATGGGTAAGAAGAGCAATGTCACGCTCTCATTTATTGAGATTTAATTTACCAGACTAAAACCGTGAAAACTTAAAAGGTGACTTTGGGCTTGTCACCCTCCCAGCAAATCTCAGATTTTTTGCAGTCATCACAATGAAGGAAATCCCCATGTAAGTTGGCTTCTGCTTCTAGAAGAAATACGGGCTGGATAGAAGTCTAATTATTTACATTTAGTACAGTCAAATTATATTTCCCTGTACATATCCTTTCTGCGTTGCAGTCTTCTTACACATAACTGGCTCCCTCCAGCTATCATTCTCTGTTAGGCTTGCTTTCTTCTGTGGCTACAATCCTGGCTCTTCAGTTTGTCAGTCCTGGAATTTCCCAATTTGATTCATGCTGAGCCATAATATGGTTTGTGTAGGTTTTCTTTTGAATATTTGGTTTAGTATGATATGTGAAAGACAGCCATTATAGTTTGCAGACAACGACTTACAGTATGATATTATGCTTGGTTGAACAGTCAGGCAAGTATTTAGACTGTGTGTCAACCTACTGAATCCTTCCTAAGGACCTGGGATAGGCAAATATTGTTATCTGTTAAGCGTTAAAGATATGGTAGCGGGATGTAAGCTGTTCCAAGCAAGCTGCCTTTTGCAATTGACTGATGGTGATTTTTGTCAGTGCCCATGGTCTTCAAATGATGCTCCAGATTTTTTTGGGGATTGCACTCCAGGCACATGTTGGCCCTATTCTTTTGCCATAATCGTTCTACTTTTCTTTGCAGATGTTTGTATTTTGAGATTTTTCTCCAGTTCTTTTTTATCTCTTATTCTACTGTTTCTGACTATTGCAATGTCCACTATCTAGATTTTTGGAGTATTTCTTGTGCATATTCCAATGCACCATTGTTGCTACTTTGTCATGCCGTTGTTTGTAGTCAGTCTGTGAGATCTTCTTGCAGCGACTAACTAGGTGATCCACTGTTTCTCCAGCTTCTTTGCAGAGGCAGCATTTGCTGACTTGTTGCTTTCTTCTCAATTCTGGCTTTGTATATATTTTTCTTAAGGCTTGGTCTTGTGCAACCTGAATTCACCCCTCTGCCTCTTATCTTCAACTTTCCTGCTCTTAGCCATTTTCAAATCTTGTTTTTGTTATTAAAATACAATATATTATTTACTTTATTCATTAAACATGAAACTCAGCCAACTGAACATTTTAAAATGCATCACAAATACCATTGACTGGTGCTAATGATTGATACAGTCTGTTGCCAACGTCCTAGGTATCAACCAAGCACCTTTTAAAAATATACAATGTTCCCAGTAGCGCAGTTTTTTGCAGTTCTGCTGGTGTTATTGTAGGAAGCTGCAATTTGTTGATGTATCTTGTAAAATTCTTGGACATGGTGCCAAGTGCCCCGATGACAATGGGTATCACTGTGACATGCTTCATTCATAGCCATGTAGTTTCGATGGCCAGGTCGCAAGATTTCATTATTTTTTCTAGTTCTTTTTCTTCGACTGTGGCATCTCCAGGAACAGCGATATCAATAAACTGCACACTTCGGCCCTCTACAACTGTGATATCTGGCGTGTTGTGCTCCAAATGACGATCCGTTTGTATTCGAAAGTCCCACGAGTTCTTCACCTTCTCATTTTCGATAACTTTTTCCACTTGATGTTGTTGTTGTTAAAATATATATTCCATCTGTCCTTAAACAATTCTAGGTGGCTACAAATAAAAACATTAAAAAGATGGGGGGAAATACAGTGGTGGACATAGGCATTATACCTGAGCACATGTAGTTTAAAAAAAAATCTCATTTGGTAAAGTGGGTTAAGTTTCAAACTTTCCTGTATCCCTTTTGGCCCTATGACTTCCACTCAGATGTACAGTGCACATTGCCCAAGTAGACAACATTCATGACAAATAACCCCCTTAAATGAAACAGGGAATGGGAATAGATTGTATTCAGTGTGTAATAATATTGATAATATGTATGTCAATGAAAGAATAATTAACTTTAATAGAATGTAATATTGCTCAGTTAGATAGGCAGCAGTGTGTGTATTATTCAGGGGCAATGCCAAGGCCTTTGCAGTTTTGCCTTCTGTAACAAGATTTCGACTGATGAAGCTTCATCATAGAAGGTTGATGAGACCATTCCCCACAAAGTACCATAAATGACCAGTTGTTACAAGTGACAAGTGCAGAAGGCTGGATTAATGATTATTTGAATCACATTGAAATTAATCTCATGTGGGATGACTCCAGAGTACAGGAGCCCAGCCTGTCTTGGGTTGGTAGTGACTGCAGGCATTCCATTTTCTCTTTTCCCAAAGTAATTTATTTTCTGCCTGTTGCAGTACAGATGAGCCACTCTGTCAACTTCCTCCTGGATGAATTAGTGCTCAACAAGATTAGTGAACTGACTAGAATGGTGAAGACGTACCAATCTTCCCATTCCCCGAGGGGCTTTTGTGCCTTTAACAGTGGAGTAGAAGATGTGATTTTTCTGAATAATGAGACACAATAAGCAAAAACATCACCTACTGAAACTTGGCCTGCTTTACAGCTTGAGATCGAGATGTGTTGCACTCCAGCTTTCACGGTGTTCATTATAATCTTTTGCTTGAGCAAAGCTTCTACGTTATTTTGCTTGCAGGCTGTTTCAGGGAAATTCACCCCTTTGGATCAGTGGCTGTACTTTGATGCTTATGAATGCCTGCCTGAGGGAGAGCAGCTGACAGAGAAAGACTGTGCCCCAGTGAGTAGTTACATTCCATCGTTTGCCTCCCTCCCCCCCCCTCCCCTCCAAACTACTCAGGTCTGACCCATCACAACTCTGTTTAGAAAAGTTTCCACTAGTGGCTGTCAGAAACATTTTCAGAGCAGTATTCCGGTATTTCATTTTCATTTCATTTCATTTTCATTTTCATTTTATTAAATTTGTATACCGCCTCATTCTCCCAAAAAGGGACTCGGGGCGGTGCACAGGAGAATAAAACCACGTATACACATAACACCGGTAATTTGAGGGGCTGCCACAAAGAAGAGGGGGTTAAATTATTCTCCAAAGCACCAGAGGGCAGGAAAAGAAAAAATGGTTGGAAACTAATCAAAGAGAGAAGTAACCTGAAATTAAGGAGAGACTTCCTAACAATGAGGACAATTAACCAATGGAACAGCTCGCCTCCAGAAATCACAGGGGCTCCATCACTGGATGTTTTTAAGAAGAGTCTAGAGACAGTCACTTATCTGAAATAGTATAGGTGCTATAGGTGCTACCCTGCTTGGGTAGGGGGCTGACTAGAAGACCTCCAACGGCCCTTCCAGCTCATTCATTCATTCATTCCTGTTCAATCTGTTCTCTTGCATGATGCCAAGTAGACTTTTCGAGAATGCCCTTGAGAAACTGGGCTGGTTTCATTTTGTTTCCAGTCTGGAATTTTCCTCTTGGGGGTTCTAATGCTTGTCATCTCCATCTCTGACAGCGTGGTAGTCGCTACGATGGGCAGATTGCTGTCTTTGGGGCTGACTTCCAAAAACGACTTGGGAAGCAGAAGTATTTCCTGGTGAGTAAGGCATGCAACTTGTGGGGACCACATGAAACAACATTCTTACCGCACACTAACTAGGTTCATTATAATGTGTGTATTTGGTTTGGGCAAATTATGCTGTGTTTGCTAAGTTCTTATTTTTGTTGTCTGTTGTCTCTCCAGCTCTCATTTACCTTCTCTTATCTGGGATGATAGATCTACAGCTCTTCCAAATGACCTTTGTGGGTCCAATCATTAAAACAAAAGAAAACTTTTTTTGATGAGCTGATTTCCCATTGCAGGATGGGAAACCACGCATTCACCCAGCAGCTATTGAAAGAGAATGGATAAACTTTGGTAGCTTTTCTTCCCGTTTTCCACAGCAGAGGGAGCATTTGATCATTTTTTTTTAGCCTGAGGGGGGGCACCAAAGGAAGAATTATTATTTGTCTATGATGAGGCTTAGATTCTTCCTGCAGCTGTTATTGGTTTTGTTGGGTTCTGGGTTTTTTTGGGTGGGGGAGATGGTGGTGGTAACATCGTTTGCTGGCAGAACTGCTGCTGTAGATATCAGATTTTATCCTAATTAACAGATTCCTGACTATCGAAGAAAGACTCCAGATGTTGAAACTATTCCCATTAAGATGATGGGAAAAAATTATTATTGCAGTAGTAACGACGTCTTAAATTATGGCATATCACTTTTTGCAGATGTGACTACAAAGATTTATGGGAAATTCAACATGGATCCCTAAGTAATTTAGACCAGGAAGGAAACAAAAAGCCTAGAAGGATTGATATGGATCACATCTCTAGCCTTCAAGAGAATATTTTGGAAAAATAGAAAGGAACCAAGATACATATTTTTGCCAGACACATTCACATTTTGCAAAAAAATTTCCTTTTCTTCATTTGCATGACTCTATTATCGAAGGGAGTGTGTGAGATCATCACTATAAAACAGGCTTTGTGCTGCTGAGTCACATTCTGGTAATCCTTGACTTCACAGCCATTTTAGAAACGACTGGTAAATAGTTGATTTATAAGATAAAAGAGGGTTGGGTTGAGGTTGCATCCCGGTTTTACTCCTTTTTCTTGTTTTAAGGCCCTTGCATAGTTCTTATATGTTTCACACAACAGATGAATTGGCATATGGATCCCATGAATTTGTGGAGTTTCTTGTCTTTGCTTCTTCCATGGCAAAATTAAGAGTTAGTCTAGTGCAGGGGTCTGGAAAGTCGGCTCTTTTAAGACTGGTGGACTTCAACTCCCAGAATTCCCCAGCCAGCTATGCTGGCTGGGGAACTCTGGGATTTGAAGTCCACCAGTCTTAAAAGAGCCGACTTTGCAGACCCCTGGTCTAGTGTACCAGCTATAATGGAAACATGCTAAAATCATGTATTTCTCATAGGTTTTTTTTTTTTTTAGATTTTGGACTAATTGATATCAATAATATAAAATGTGAGTTTTATTTTCAAAAGGGGAGAATCCTTCTGTATGTCATTTCTATCCTTTTCCCAGAATTGTATTCAGAAAGTTTTTGGACTTCGATAGCAATTTTCTTGTATGAATACTTCCATCCAGGCTTTATTAATTGCCACACATCAGTGGTGGGATTCAGCCAGTTCGCACCACTTCAGGAGAACCGGGCAGTTTGGTGAACTGGTTGTCGGAAAAAATTATTAGGGCAGAAAACCAGTTGTTATGTTATTTGAATCCCACCACTGCCACACATGTTTTATTGAAATCACATGAGGATTAGACTAATAGCATGCAGATGGAGAAAAGATATATGGGAAGTGTGGATAAGAACAATCATATATACAGTAATTTGAGGAGCTATCTCCAGTTTCTGATATTGTTCCAAAATGTCATGGGGTCTCAAACAGTCTTATTATGAACAACTTCTTTAGGTAGGAGCAGGTGCGATTGGCTGTGAACTCTTGAAGAATTTCGCAATGATTGGCTTGGCTGATGGCAAGGGTGGGGAGATCACTGTGACAGACATGGATATCATTGAAAAATCCAACCTGAACAGGCAGTTCCTATTTCGACTACAAGATGTATCTGTAAGTCATGCAGGCAAGATGGCGGGGGCGGGGAGTGGGGGGAGGAAATTGGGAGAAGGAAGAGTGGTAACTTTAGAAACTCTGAGATTTGCTGCAAGTCCGAATACTAGCAAATTGACTTTTAATGTCCTGTGCACCGCCCAGAGTCCGTCTCGACGGAGATTTTTTATTTATTTTATTTTATTAAATTTATACCCCGCCCTTCTCGGTAGGACCCAGGGCGGCGCACAGGCATCATTTAAAAACACAAAATACAATAAATATCAATTAAAATATATTAAATTAGTAAACCCGTGCTAAAACCAATGTTAAAACCCTTACCAAATTATAAATTTTCTTAAAAAGTCAGAAACGGGGGGCTATCCTAGGCCGGCTTGTTGGAATAAATACGTCTTAAGACGTTGGCGGAAGAGGCGGAGGTCCAAGATAGTGCGGAGGTCGGGGGGTAGGTCGTTCCAGAGGGTCGGACCCGCCACAGAGAAGGCCCTTCCCCTGGGTGTCGCCAACCGGCATTGCCCCGCCGACGGCACCCGAAGAAGACCCTCTCTGTGGGAGCGGATCGGACGAAGGGATGTATGGGGCAGGAGGAGGACATTGGTGCGGTTAACAAATCGAATAAATAAAATAATGTAAATGAAGAATGTCTGTTTTCTGACCTGACTTCTATTTCTGCCCGTTGGTCAATGACTAATTTTATTAGGTCTAATCATGTTTCCTTTGTTTCTGTAGAAGCAGAAGTCAGAAGTGGCTGCAGCTGCCATAAGGCGTATGAATCCCAATATCAATGTGATAGCTCAGCAAAATCAGGTTGGGCCTGGCACAGAAGACTTCTATGGGGATGACTTCTTCCTGGGCTTAGATGGTGTCGCCAGTGCCCTGGACAGCTTTCAAGCCAGTGAGTCCTTCAATCATAATGGGGATGAGTCTCCCAGGGTAAAGTGTTCCAGACTGCCATAGCATAATTGCTCCTGGATAAATGGGGAACTCTCTAATGCCACTCATCATCACCAATGACCATACTGTACTGACTGGGAAACTTGAAAGTAGCAACTCCTGCACGTTTCCTGCAGACATTTCATTATTCAGACTAGGTAACATCATCAGTGCTAGTACTAGAATGATAGATTTGGAAATGATTACTAAATGTACCATGAACTGCAAGAAAAGTAATAATAAATTAGCCCTGGGCCAAATAAAAACTGACTACACCTTTGAGACAGTGACCCAGAAGGAGAAACCCAAATATGTTTGCATGGGATGGCAGTTGATGCTTGACTGAATATCTGTCTCTCACACACATGCACACATATCCCTGTTAAACCTGGAAGGAGGAAGGAAAAACAATGGATCAGGTAGTTGGACAGTCAATTACTGCAAAAAAAATATTTGAAGAACTCTAGGATTTTTATTGAAGGCAGATTGGTGAGCATTGTCTATGGCAGGGGTGTCCAAACATGGGAACTTTAAGACTTGTGGACTTCAACTCCCAGAATTCCCCAGCCAGCACTGGCTGGGGAATTCTGGGAATTGAAGTCCACAAGTTTTAAAGTTCCCAAGTTTGGACAGCCCTGGTCTCCATAATGGAGTCATTAGCAGTCCAGGCTGAATTGAGGGCACGTAAATAATCAAATTTGCATAATATTTATCCATCACTCATACCACGATTCAGAATATTCAAAACATGGCCTTTCTAAGGAATGCTTATTTCTAAATTTATAGCATTTATATAGTTTGAATTTTGTCTTTTCTTCTAGTTCTCTTCTTCAGAGAATGAGGGAAGACATGAGACAATCAGTACTTTTTTTGCGTGCAACTTTGATTTCCTCAAATTTTCAAGGGAAAGTGGCTTCAGCAAGCCACAAATGGTTGTTCTTCTGTTTCTTGACTTCTTTCTCTCCTAAGAGTTAGTTAGCTGGAGATTAAAAAATGCAGAACAGTTGCAGGATTTGGCTAATTTAGAGAAAAGAAGGACTAGGGGTGATCACAGCACCTCAGTACTTCAAGGGCTGCCACTAAGAGGAGAGGGTCAGCTTATTTACCAAAGCACTTGTAGGCAAGACAAGAAATAATGGATGGAGGCTACGTAATCAAGGAGAGAAGGGACCTGAAACTAAGGAGAAACTTCCTAACAGGACAATTAAACAGTGGAACAACTTGCCTTCTGAAGTTGTAGGTGCTTCAGCACCACTGGAGGTTTTTAAGAAGAGGCTGGACAGTCACTTGTCTGAAGTGGCATAGCATTTCCTGCATGAGCAGGGGGCTGGACTAGAAGACTCCAAAGTCCCTTTCATCTCTATTCTGGTTGACTGATTGGAGCTTTGGAAGTAGAATCACCCAAAGAGATGTGCAAGGTTTCCCCCTTTTCTTTCCCCTGCAGGAACCTATGTGGGCGAAAGATGTGTGCGCTACTGCAAGCCTTTGCTCGATTCTGGGACCGATGGGACCAAGGGACACACCCTGGTCTTTGTGCCTTACCTGACAAAGACACATGAACCAAGTCAGGATAGGGACAGTAAAGAGTTCCCTTTCTGCACTCTGCGCTATTTTCCCAGCACCATCCAGCACACCATTCAGGTACAGGTCCACGTTACTCTTTCTTCTAGTGAAATTCAAATGTTCTGTGCACTTGACTTGGTCGGCGTGGCTTGGTGGACGTGGCAAGGGAAGGATATTGCAAAATCTCCATTCTCACCCCATTCCAGGGGGAGGATACTGCAAAACGGGTTCTCCAAACTACTCAAAATTTCTGCTACCTATTCTCTGAACTACCCAAATTTCCACTACCGGTTCTCCAGAACCTGCTGGTTTCACCCCTGTTCTGCCCCTCATCAACTCTGCAGCTCCTGCTCCAAAAGGACATTTTCCCTTCTCTTTCTCTCCAGTTGAGCCATCCATGAAAGAGAGGAAACTCCCTTCTACTGCCTGGCCCTTTTAGCTTCATTTACTGTTTCCAGGCAGCTGGACAAAAGCTAGGATGGCTGTTAGTGGTGTGATGACAGGAGATAGGGCCCAGCTGTTTCACCCATAAGCTAAGACAGAATTATTCACCTCAAGCAAATCTTCAGCTGTTTCTTCCCAGTTCACAGAACAGAGGCAGCAAGGGCAGCCCTTTCCAGATTTCAGGACCCTGAGGCTTTTCATGCCCCTGTTTGATTCCCCTTCGCCTCCAATGGAGGAAATTTCTGTCTGGCCATTTGATTGGGGAGCCTTTATTATCTAGATCAGAGGAGTAAATACCAGCCTTGAGGGATCTGTGGTCTATGTTGGTCCACTTAGCCCAAAAACTACTGGCAGGCAAGATACTCAAAGCCTGCTATCCAGTACTAGCTATTTGGGAGTATATCTTGCCAATCGTAACTGCTCTTGCTTCTGAGTCAATGCACAGGCTTAATGCATTTACAAAAAAAGCAAAATAGATTCCTGAACCCACTTCATCTCCATCTTTTCCAGTGGGCCCGAAATCAATTTGAGGATCTTTTCAAAAGAAGAGCAGAGGTTACTAATAAATTTCTGAGGTGAGTAAAAGTCTAGAGTGTTGGGGATCAAGTTGATGTTTTATTCTACTAACGGGTACAGACGGGATGTTTAATAGATACTTTATCACTAAGCAATAGTTTAGTGATAATTATTCTTAATTATTCTTAGAATAATTAAACAAGGAGATCTGATTGTTTTGAGAGGCCCATGGATATTTTAACCACAAAATTGGTGCAGATATCCTAGGGGTCTGCAAAATTGGCTCTTTTAAGACTGATGGACTTCAACTCCCAGAATTCTCCAGCCAGCCAGACCCATGTCTTATATTTAAGAAATAAAACAGCTGAATACTTTCTTTAGTCCAACCACAGTGTGTATTTTTAACTCCAGGGATCCCACCTTCTTTGAGAAAGAAGGCATGGAAACTTTGGAGATGCTGAATCTAGTGGAGATGAGTCTTCAGGAGCAGCCACACTGCTGGCAAGACTGCGTGGCCTGGGCCCGGAAACTTTGGGAGCGTCTTTTCTATCATGACATCCTGCAGTTGCTGGACAACTTTCCACCTGAATATGTGAGACATGAGCATATCCTTTTTACCCTCAATTACTTCCTAGCTTCTTGCCCAGCACAGCGCAGCAAGTGAAGTGGGAACGGCTCAAGATCAAGAGAGGATCCTCCCTCTGCCTGTCTTTGGATGGATACAAATTTCTCTTGCAGAGGCTTCCAACTTAATCAAAACTCATTCCAGAAAGTGCTGGTCTCATCTTGGAGGCATTGCTTCTTACAGACTTAGCTCTGCAAACATTTACTCTTGCTGCTTCTTTGAGTAGAAGCCCAGGGTCATGAAATAACTCATACACCCTAGTTCAGTGGTGGTGAATGTTTTCAGTACTGAGTGCCCAAACTGGAATTGGCGTGCATGCGTGCCCATGCCAGAGCCTCAGAAACCCAAAGACTAACTGGCCAGTGCTTGCATGTTTGTTTTTGGCACAACTTTCAGGCCATTTTTGGGTGCTCTGGTGCTTGTGAAGACCAGATGGATGCTTTGGCACCCGCGAAGAAAAACAGGCTAAAAACGGCCCAGAAACCGACCCAAAAACAGCCCGAAAAATTGCCTGCTTTTTGGTCCGTTTTCAGGTTGTTTTCCGGCACCCGCAAAGACCAGCTGGCTGGCTCACCAGAAACCAGAAGAGCAGCTGGTGATGGCACGCATGTCCCAGAAAGGGCTCTGTGTGCCACCTCTGGCACACGTGCCATAGGTTCCCCATTACTGCCCTAGCTGGAGATTCTGAAAATAATTTGCCTATAGTTTTTCAGACAAACTTCAGAAGAATAAGAACCTAACAGGATCTGAATCAAATGGCAAGCAGTAATCAAGAGTCCACAGAGAGAGAAGTAGTACTTTATATTCAAAGCAGAGAGTCCAGATGCTCAGGCTAAGGACTCAACCTAGAACAGTTTCCATAGTGGTCCTGCATCTTGCTGTCTTCTTCTCGTCACGGTGAAGCAAAATTCAAGGTAGCCATTCCCTTTCTATGTAGGATGTTCCGGTAGTACGGAGAGAGCCCTCTTCCCACATTTCCTACTTCAGACCTTCTGAGATTAGGAACAATCTGCCTTGTATGTAGTTAACACATAATCATTATATATATCTCCATACAATGGTGATGGTGTAATTTTGCAGATGGTGTTAACTCTAAATAGAAAATAAAATGAAGCATTTTTCAGCCTGGCAGGAACGCACACGCTCTATGAAAAGAATTTGTGCTGCTTCTTTTTTCTTTTAGTTATACTAATACCTAAAACACAGAAAGTGATTTTGTTGGCTTGGCAGAGAGGAAAATCAAAAGAGAGAATCATAGGGAATTACCCTACATTTTTGTGGAAACCCAGATGCTTAATGTAAAGGTGGCTTCTTTGATACCTGCGAATTCCACTCAGGATTGAAAATGCCATTGAAGGATTACTGTATCCGTGAATTATAATACACATTTTTTTTCATGGCTTTTCATAAATAGATTCAAGGAAGGGTAAAAAAAAAAAGGGCCTATTTTATGCATTCAACTTAGAGCTCTTTGGTAGCTCAATGGCCTCAGTTGCAGATTCCATTGCATTTTCATTCCCCATTTTTCCTCACTGTTTACATTATATTACTGAAAGTGATACTACCATGGGTATATGTGTCTTTATCTTTTGCATGCTAAAGCATTGTTCTTTTATATAACCTTTTTTGGCCTTTAATGGAATGTAGCAGTATTGTCAGAAGGAAGCCCTGGATGTTTTGGAGGAATTAAAATATATACAAGTAAAATATACAGATGGTAGAGATAGTTCCTTCCAGCCACATCTACTATTTCTGAGCCCTTCACTTATTCTCTTTTCCATAGCTAAACCTTCTTACTTCAGGCTGCAAAACTTACCTGGCTCAGTTCCAGCCTTTGATCAGTGGCGTTTCCTTCCTCAAACTTCTTTCCTGCACCCCATGTGGCTTCCTGACTGACCCCATCTACCTTTGTCCCCAGGAGACAAGCTCTGGACTTCCTTTCTGGTCCGGATCCAACCGATGCCCCCAGCAACTCCAGTTTGATTACAATAATGTGAGTGAGTTGTTCAGCTTGGGAACTGGGGATTCTAGAAGAGAGCAGGCTTTGCCTTCTCAGTAAGCATCATCAAGGGAAGGTCAAGACATTTCCTCTTTTGGGTGACCATTTGCATTTTAATGTTAAAAGGATAAAAGTAAATGTTAAAATGGATATTAAAAGTAAAAGTTCACATTCACTCTCATGCACATACATATTCAATGAATGAGAATTGTTTGTTTTTATTATTTCCTAGAACCAATGGCAAACAATTCACAATAAATACCGTATTTTATGGATTAGAAGATGCAGCAGACTAGATTTATAGGAGGAAAATAAGGGGGGGGGAAAGATTTTGGCCCAAAATGGGTCCGTTTTTGGCAAAAACAGGACGTGCAGACCACTGCAGAGTGCTTCTGGGAGCTGGGGAAAGCAAAAACGTAGAGGGCTTGGGAGTCCCAAAACAGGCTTGTATTTGGTCTATAATATGATGCACCGAAATTTTCACTCACTTTTAGGGAAAGGGAATGAGTGTCTTATAGTCCAAAAAATACGGTACCTTAAAAAGAGTAGTCTAGAGCAGGGGTCCCCAACCTTTGCAACTTTAAGTCTGAAGGATTTCAGCTCTGCTGGCTTTGCTGGCTGGAGAATTCTGGGAGCTGAAGTCCTTCAGACTTAAAGTTGCAAAGGTTGGGGACCCCTGGTCTAGAGATTCTCAGTCACCCAGGTCATGGTTGTCCTAAAGGTGCTTTTTTCAGGAGGCAACTGGACTTTCTTGATTTTTCTTTTGAAGACATTTTGCTTCTCATCCAAGAAGCTTCTTCAGTTCTTGACAGGATTGTGGGGAATGGAAGGATTTCATAAAAAGTATGAATCCAGAAGTGTTTAATCAACAAGAGAAAGAAGAGAAAGACTAGTTCATTTCAAACTTGCCTTGGATATTTCAAAGTGAGGATTGGAGGATGCCGTCTCTGAACCCATTGGTTCTCACAGCCATAGTTGAAAGCTGCATTAGGTGATGTGATGTGATATACTGATCATATAAGAGGGGAGGGTTTGTTTAACTGAATGGTAGGGAATTTATTTTTGGAGGGTCACCCAATGCTTTCAGTTGCTGATCATGAGAAATAGGAACTTAGGGTTTCAGTGGGGGAAAGGGATATATTGGATACTGACTCTGCTAAAGCTATCTTTGGATTTTTATAGACCACCCACAAGACCTTCATTGTGTCTGCCAGTCGCCTCTTTGCCGAGACACACAGGCTGCTTGTTCATGAAGATGAAGCTACCACTTCCCAAGTTCTCCTTGAGTTGCATCTCCCACCCTTCCACCCACGTCATATCCCTACTACGGATGAGGAGATTCCAACCTTACCAAGTGCCTCTAGTAAGAAACCGATGAGATCAATGATAGTCAGAAAACTAAACTGCTCCCGTTAGCTCCTAAAGTTCTTTCTGTTGATCTTAATCAGAATGTGGGTGGAGGTTATCATTGAACTGTAAGGGTGATATAAAGGACTTTAAACAAGCAGATGTTTTGTTCATTCCATATCACTCAAATTATCTCACTTGGACTAAATATGTCTTTTAGATCAGACGATGTTGGTAGAACTGAAGCAAGAATTGGGAAGGCTAAGAGAGGAGTTTGAAATAGACAGTGTCGTCTTATCTGGTCATATGGAGCCACTTCACTTTGAGAAGGTATGGCTATGCTTGTTTATTGCATCTTGCTATGTATTTCTTTCTATCTAGATCTTGAGTGAACCATGTGACTCCACTATTCCAATTGTGACCCCCTCCCTCTCCAGCAGTTCTGACAATCCTTCTTCATCCTGGACACAGGCAATCTCAGTTTAGAGCTAAAACACTTTAATGAGATGACTCATGAACTGATTTTCCCATTGTCCCGGTATCTGTAAAGGGCAAGTATGAACAAGAGCCACACGATTTTTTAAATATTCAGTGCTCAAATGCTGACTTAGAGAAAATACTCCCTTTGTATCACGTACACAAAATGTAGGATTATGACTCAAACTCTGAACTACAAATTGAATGGCTCCTGGTTTTGAATCTCACCTTTACTGAGAGCTCATTGGATAGCTTGAAGTGGGCTGAGCAACTTCTTTTAGATTGAAGGAAATGTTTGGACTTTAATGATGTGCTGGGGCCCTTATTCCCAAAAGTGGGTGAGGCCAGGGCATGTTAAATGGGCAGAAACCAAGCAAAACCCAGATAAGGCTAAATGTAGGTCAATTTGACAGCACAACTTCCCACGTACCTAATGATTTCCTTAATTTATTTGTCAATGAAATGTGTAGGTAAGTTTTAGATGGACTCCGAGGAAATATTAAGGCCTTCTTTCCAGAAGAAAATTCTGAAGAGAAAAAAGGAAATAATCAGGTTTTTGGCAGCTGTTACATGCTAAATTTGTGGTGGAATCCCACAAAAGAGAAAGATGGGAACTTGTGACCTCAAGACTCAAGGCATGCTACTTAGAACAATTGCCTTTATATCAGACCCAAACCATATCTGGATAAACTGCTCTTTTGAGTTGATAAAGCGACACTCCTGGCCACACCTCTCTAAGAACTAAGTTTTCTTGATCGCAGACTTAATTCTGAGCCATGCGTAAAATGAAGACAAAATAAAGTCAGAAGGATTGTTGGTCTACATTCATTCTTATCTGGGTCTGGCGAATGAAAATGACGGAGATTGGAGAACGGGGAGGTGCTTGAATGTGAAATGATAAGGATGTGGAACATTTAGGGAAAATGGTGGGTTCGTGCCAAGGGTTTTGCTCACCCTTGCTATCAGAGACTCTTAAAACGAAAGTTAAGCTGGATAATGAAAGCGGAGCTGACTTTTCTGTGTACAAAGAACACCCTTCAGCACTGAGTTACGGCCTTCCTCCGCTTGCTCACATCTTGCAGTAGGAAGTCTGCTTTATTTAGTAGGGGAGAACATTGTTATTGAATGATATTCCTTGTGTGCAGAGCAGTATTGGAACAGGCCCACAGCTGCTATGAGCCAAACTCTCTGCATACAGTGGGCATTTGTCTGCAGAAATGCAGTTGTAATGTAGGAATCTTGTGGGGATTATATCCAAATATGTCATCAGCTGCCAGGATCGGGGTCCAGATTTTAGTTAAGGTGGAATATTTTCCATATATTGCCATTTCAGTTGAAAGTTGCTGTCAAATGCTCCTAATAGAAATCTCATTTACCAGTCAGGCTTAGTTGCTTTGACCTTTTCCACGTTTTGGAGGCTACTGTTTCTGGAGTTTTGAGTTATAATTGAGTTGACATTTAGGATTTAAGTTTCTAGAAGAGAGAAATATCATTATTTAAAAACACAAAATGACATGTAACTCAGGTTAAAGGGCCTAACCTGAGTTACACAAATAGTTCTATTACACAAATAGTTTAAAATTGTAGATATGTGTTTCATATTATTTATAAACCATCTCAATGAAGGGTTCTGGATGCATCACAACATAAAAGAAAATATAAAATGTAACTGTGTATATTTTGTAGCCAGAGTTTGGATGCTCTCAGTTCAGGCCAACTGGGGCCAAAGACATCTTGATTAGCTCAGATTTGAATTGTTAACCTAAGAAGGTATGAATTGAAAGAGGGTTTTCCAAAGAAAGAGGGGTACCATGAAGAAAGCATGTACACCAGGATAGCCCTTAACTTATGACTATTCATTTAGTGACTTTTCAAAGTTACAAGAACCCTGAAAAAAAGTGACTCATGACCAATTCTCACATTTTTAACCATTGCAGCATTCCCACAGTCACATGATCAAAATTGTTTGGCAACTGGTGGTATATTTACGATGGTTGCAAATTCCCAGGGTCCTGGGATTGTCTTTTGCAAACCTTCCTAGAGAATCACTGATAAGCAAACTCAATGGGGAAGCCAGTTTCCTTGAACAATCACGTGATTTACGTAACAACTGCAATGATTCACTTAACAACTATGGCAAAAAGATAATAAAATGGAGCGTGACTCACTTAGCAACTGCCGTCCTTAGCAACAGAAATTTTGCTCTCTATTACAGTCTTAAATTGAGGGCTACGTATAATCTGGTCCGCAGCCATGTATTTGTGACACCACCTACTGCCACCGGTAGCCTCCCACCGTCCAGTACAATCCCACAGAGTCGGGCTTCTCAGGGTGCCGTCAAACAGAGAGTGTCGGCTGGCGACCCCCAGGGGGAGAGCCTTCTCTTTGGAATGAGCTGCACAATTCCCGACCTCCCATCCTTCCAGCGCACCCTAAAAAGCTGGCTTTTCCAGCAAGCCGGCTTGGCCAGAATAAAATAAATTATTAATTTTAATTGTTAATTTATTTTCAATTTAACTGTAAATTGTTAATTTATTTTTATTAGATTCTCTATTTAATCTTTTTTTTAAACTTTTGTATTATGTATTTTTATGTTGTACGCTGCCCTGAGTCCTTCAGGAGAAGGGCGGCATACAAGTCCAATAAACAGTAAAGCAGTAACAGTATTTCCTGTGTGGGTCTGGGCCCTCAACAGATGCGGCCATTGATTGCCCCTAGAAAAGCAGATACATTTTGGCAAGCAGTTTCCTGCGTATCCTAATGCTGCGTCATAAAAAGTTTTTAAAAATACCATTCAGACCAACCGATCAAAAGTGTCATTGTGGGTCTTCTGAATTTTCTGGAAGTCTATCAGCCATTAGTAGCCTTAGACTTAGACTTTAATTCGACTTATTAACCGCCCCCTCTCCCCGAAGGGACTTGGGGCGGTGCACAGGAAATATAAAAAACACAATATATCACAATAAATTACATAAATATTTAAAACTATATTAAACTAACTCCTATGCTAAAATCTTCCCGTTAAAATTACCATAAAACCCAATATAAAAATTTCTCTAATAACTAAGGCTAAGTACAGTAGGTTAGGCCAGGCCGGCCTGTTGGAAAAGGTAAGTTTTTAATTGCTGGCAGAAGGAGCGGAGGTCCGTGATGGATCTAAGTTCGGGGGGGTAGGTCGTTCCAGAGGGTAGGGCCCGCCACAGAGCCTTGGATTTAGCTAAAGTGCAATTATGCCACAGCGGTCTAATTGCATTTTGCATCAACTCCAGCTTCAGTGTTGTCTCCAAAGGCAACCTCAACCTACAGCGTGTTGTGAGGATCCAGATTAAGATGCAGAAAATTCTATCTGGGTTGAATCCCAAGAATATATGGGATTGAGATTTTCGTCCCTACTGAGCCCTGTCATTTCCTCAATTGGGTTAGGATTGAAGAGATTTCGAATAGTTAAGTTCCCTCCCCAATATTCCTCCCTGGAATCGGGGACCAGGGTTGTCTCCACATTTGAATTGCAAACTTGCTGACTATGTGAATGGCATTAAATCTAGTTTGGCTCTAACCACCAATCGTTTCAGCAGAAAGGATTTAAACATGTGCTTAAATTTGTACAATGTTGTATAGATTATTGTCGCTATTTTGGGTTTTTTTTCTCCATTTGGGCCCCAAATTACTTGATCACTTTACAGTCTGTTGCTGCTGTTTATGAAATCATTCTTCATAAACCTGTAAAAAACATTATCCTATCCCTGTGTTAGTGAAGAAACTTGGGCCCAGATTAAGGACAGCCATTCAAAGACAGATGTGCAGTTCCAAAAAAACAGGACCATGGACATTGTTGTGAGTGTGCATCTTGACTGTATTCAGACAATGCCAGGATGTTGGGGATGAGTTGTGGAGGATCCTATTTCTCATTATCTTTATGATAACTCTTCTTCTGTCACTGCATACATGATCAGACCTAGTTATCTGCTTGACAGAGCAACACTGCATACCAGGACTTCCTGATTGGACTACTATGATGTGCTCTCCATAGAGCTACCCTCGAAGACCATGCAGAAGTTACCATAAGTCCAGAATGCTGTGGTGTACTTTGATTTGCTCATAGTTGCACTGGCTATCATGTTCTTTTGGAGTGCAATTCAGGCTGCTGTTCTCTTTTAAAATCTGCAAGGAAAAAAAATCAGGTTATTTGTAGAACTGCCTCTCCCTGAGATTATTTGCCTTCTCCACTAGATCAGATTGGGAGGGCACGTCCCCTTCCCCTGGATCCTGCCATCTAATAAGGCCTTTTCCATAGCAGCCCCTGCTCAGTGGAGTGTCCCTCCTGGGATCCAAATTTTAGCCTTCCAGAAAGCTGCAAAGAGCTGGGCTTTTCCCTCAGGCATCGGAGCTTGGTGATCACATTGTCTGATAGATTGGCTATTGTTGATTAGGGAACTAGGATTTTGGCTTAATTGTTGCTTTGGTTTGTAATATTACTGTAAGCGTTGTGTTTCATTAAAATGGCTGGCCTTATAACTCTTATCAATTAATTATTAATGAAACAGACCACCATCCTATTTTTGCAGCACTTAGACGACTGTTGTATTTTTCTACACAGTTTCATGGCTTACAGTTCCTGTTTTCACTTTTTCACATTCTCCCATCTCATACAATACAATACAATAGCAGAGTTGGAAGGGACCTTGGAGGTCATCTAGTCCAACTCCCTGCCTAGGCAGGAAGCCCTATACCGTTTCAGACAAATGGCTATCCAACATCTTCTTGAAGACTTGCAGTGTTGGGACATTCACAACTTCTGGAGGCAAGCTGTTCCACTGATTAACTGTTCAAACTGTCAGGAAATTTCTCCTCAGTTCTAAATTGCTTCTCTCCTTGATTAGTTTCCACCCATTGCTTCTTGTTCTGCCCTCAGGTGCTTTGCAGAATAGTTTGACTCCCTCTTCTTTGTGGCAACCCCTGAGATATTGGAACACTGCTATCATGTCTCCCCTGGTCCTTCTTTTCATTAAACTAGACATACCCAGTTCTTGCAACCGTTCTTCATATGTTTTAGTCTCCAGTCCCCTAATCATCTTTGTTGCTCTTCTCTGCACTCTTTCTAGAGTCTCCACATCTTTTCTACATCGTGGTGACCAAAACTTCCCACTGGAAGCTGCCTTGGTTCTTCCCAATTCAAAAATATTCCAGAAACATTCAGCCTGAAGTGCCTGTAATGTAACGATGATATAGGTTGGATAGACAAAAGGGGCAGCCATATTTTTAAAAATTGCGAAATAGGTTTGTCACGTGGGAAGAAAGAGGATAAGAAGGGAGGGGAAAAGGCTTGAAGGCACAATCCCTTAACCAAGTCAAGGGCAACCTTTGTATTGCAGCTGCTCCGGGCTGTGGAAACTTATTTAGCTACACACTGTTTTCCAAAATTGCACAATGCGTTGCACGCACGCTGTTTTTTGCAGTCATTGGCGTTGTTTTCCTTTACTAAAAATAAACCCTCCAAACATCATATCTACCCAGCATTGCCACATTTGTATGCCTTTTCTTTACAGTCTATCCCAACCCAACTGTTCTTTGTTTTTCCTGATTTTTGTAAGGATTACAATCACTTTTGTCTCTTTCCCATTGAGATCCGTTTCTGTGACTTCCACCACTTCCTGGTTAGGACTGATTTTACCATTGTTGGGCCCTCAGGATAAGGACTCCCATTTGGATTTCATCACGCATGCAGCCAATCTGCGAGCTGAGAACTATGGCATCTCTCCAGTGGATAAGCTCCAGGTGAGGCCAGTGAGAAGGCTTTGTTTCTCCCCTGCCCTCCCTTGTTAGTTTACTTCATTGTCATTGCACCTTGTACAACAAAATTACATGCGATCTTCAGCGTACAATGACAGTTCAGGTTGTGGATGTTAAAGGTTATGTATTGCCAATAAATGACAGACAGAAAAGGGGGAGTTGAGAATGGGGATATTGGAGTGTCTTCTGGCTGTTTTAGAAGAAGTCCATGCAGCAAGGCTGCATTAATTCTTCACAAGGCTAGTCAAGAGCGGGAGGGCAAAACAGTTGGAAGCTTGGGGAGAGAAGAGCTATCAAGGGAATGGAGGTGGTGGAGGCTACCAATTCCTTAGCCAAGGCTCTTGAGAAAATCCTCCCCCAGTGCTTGCCACCTGCAGAACGCCTTCCTGCAAGAAGCGGCTTTCTCTCCCATCATTTCCATGGTGTCTGTCCAACTTAATTTCAACAGGCCAAGAAGATTGCGGGCCGGATTGTACCTGCTATCGCCACCACAACAGCCGCTGTAGCTGGCCTGACCTGCCTGGAGCTTTACAAATTGGTGTGGCAGTGCAAGGATCTCAGTTCCTATCGCCAGGGCTTCCTCCAGCTCGCTGAGCCGTCCCTCGATCGCTCCCAGCCTGTGCCATCTCCACAAGGGTTCCAGGTGAGGGCTCTGTGGTGATCCTATTATGGGCTCTGAATTCATCATGGTTGGAAAACGGGAGGCGATTAGATGGGTCTCTTTTTGTGTGCAAGTCAAAGATGAGAACAAGCAAGAAGGAACGCCAGAGGATATTCTGCTGGACTACCTGGATGTCTAAAAGGCTGGAACAAAGGGTTGCTGTAGTGCTGGGAGCTAAATCATTCCGGGCAGAAATCATTTTGCTTTGTACTAGTAAACAAGTAATTTCTGTGGCGCCATGGATGTTGGTAGCCATCTTAGTTTACAGTAATCTCGCTACAGTGAAGGATGGAAGGAAGAGCAATGGGTCGCTCCTGTTTCATGCTCAAAATAGTCCTACAGGTAGCTTTGGCATTAAGCACCTGTGATCACTTGGATATGTGGGTGATGCACCCTCTATTCCTGCACTTTTGCTTAGAATGTTTGAAGACACTAAAGCAGTATTTCTCAACCTTGACGACTTTAGGTCCTGTGGGCTTCAACTCCCAGAATTCCCCAGCCAGCTCTGCTGGCTGGGGGATTCTGGGAGTTGAAGCCCACAGGATGTAAAGTCATCAAGGTTGAAAAACACTGCACTGAAGGCTCTCATGACAGAGTGGCTGATTTTTCTGGCTCAAGCCTGTTTCCAGACATTGCAGCAGAAGAATGAAAACCGGAAGTCTGAAGCCCTTGATCTTCTGGCCTGTGTTCCTGTTCTTGGCTACAGCTTCCAGCCACAGTTCCCTCCTGGAAGTAGGGTTTATCGCATTAATTAGAGATAGTGCAATTGCTCTGGGTGTTACTGGCAGCAAAGATTCAAGGTAGAATGGCTGCCTTGTATCTTTTAGTGCCGTGATAGCAAACCTATGGCACGGGTGCCAGAGGTGGCACGCGGAACCGTTTCTTAGGGCACGCGAGGCGTTGCCTTCTCAGCGCCAGCGTGCTTGTTTGTGCTGGCCAGCTGATTTAGGCTTTCTTCTGAGGCCGTTTCTCGCCCTCTGGAGGCTTCAGGGAAGCTCCTGAAGTCTCTGGAGGTGGGGAGGGGAGGCTGTTTTCACCCTCCCCAGGCTCCTCGAAAGCCTCTGGAGCCTGGGGAGGGCGAAAAAAGTGTGCCAAAAGCAGGGGGTGGTGCACATAGCATTATGGATGTGGCATGCCCACGCATAACCCCCCTGTGTGAGCCAAAAAAGGTTAGCCATCACTGTTTTAGTGGTTTTTTTTAAAAAAAATGTAATTTATTTATTACTAAAATTTATATAGCCATCTAAGGTGACTTTTTAGCATGGGGGCAAGAATGGAGTCCAGGCTGCAGATGCTGCCAACCTATTCCTCGCAGTGCCATCTTGTCCCTCCTGTCTGGGCACCAGAAGTGAGTTGCTTGACGTGAGGGGGCTCCAGCTCTGCTCACTTCAGCTGCTGCTGACCCTGCCTTTCCTGAGCCCCTTCTGGCAGACAGACGGTGAAGGAGATCTAGTTTCAGAAGCCGATGCCTGGAGTGTGTATCAAGCCAGCAGCAGTGCAGAAGGAGAGGGATGGATAGGTGCCTGAGAGCTGTCAGACACAGGAAATGGTCTTTAACCTGCAGCTGACATTCACAGCTGGGGCGAAGCTGCACACCAAGCCGGAGCGCCAGTCGCTGTGTTTTCTTTTGGCAGAAACCACGGAGGCCAGCCCTGAATCTCTCCACACCTTCATTTTCTCTCCAGGTATGAGGAAGAGATTCAGTAAAGTCCAGGTAAATCCGAGCTGAAATGGTGCTGTGACTGAAAGGGAGAATCATAAAATCATACAGCTGGAAGAGACCTTGGTGGGCTTCTAGTCCAACGTCCTGTCCAAGGCAGAAGTCCTTATGCCACCCTAGACATCCCATCCTTATACCATTGCCCAGTCTTTGTTCTGAGACAGAAGTCACAGAAGTCTCACAGACATCTTCAGAACAACCTTAGAATTCAGAGGTATCCTCTCTTGCCATCAAAGTTGGTTCTTGTGGATAATAATAGTAGAATAAATGATATTGCTATAAAAAACACACCTTCTTGCACTGAAAAAGTAGAGGGCAAAGTATAAGCTGTGATGGGAAACTATTTCATTAAATCAAAACGATCACTAAGGTATTGAACGTATGCCACTATCCTGTCACTGTCAATGAAAGGATCCACCACCCGACAGTTTGTATATGAGGTTTGTTTATTATATCTTTCTGATGTTCTTATTAAGCTGAATTTATTAAAATTTCTGCAGGATTTTTTCTAAATGCTGACTAGCTTAGATTGAAGATGGAATTGCACATTCAACTCCCTTCCTTTCTTCCTTCCCCTGCCTCCCTCCCTCCCTCTTTCCTTCCTTCCCCTCCCTCCCTTCCTCCCTCTCTCCATTCCTCCCTTCCCCTGCCTCCCCCCCTTCCCTTTTCTCCCTCTCTCTTTTCTTTCCTTCCTTCCTTCCCCTGCCTTCCTCTCTTCCTCCCCTCCCTCTTTCCTTCCTTCCCCTGCCTCCCTTCCTCTATCTCCCTTCCCTCCCTCCTTCCTTTCTTCCTTCCCCTGCCTCTCTCCCTCCCCTCCCTCTTTCCTTCCTTCCCCTGCCTCCCTCCCTCTCTTCCTTTCTTCCCTCCCTCCCTCCCTCCCTCCCTCCCTCCCTCCCTCCCTCCCTCCTTCCTTCCTTCCTTCCTTCCTTCCTTCCTTCCTTCCTTCCTTCCTTCCTTCCTTTCTTCCTATTGAACGGCCAATTATGCTAGGGCATGACTTCTTCCTGGCAACTCTTTTTAAAGCACTTCGCCATTCTTTTTCTCTTTTTCTCTAGCATGAATGCAGGGGAGGTATATTTATGCTCACCCAGAATGCACACGCTGGGACTTTGGGGTTGCCTCTACTGTTGTCCCCCCCCCAGGAAATCGCCTTGGCCCTCTTATGGCTTGGGCTGCGACTATTCTTGGCTTCTTTGCAATAGCTCCCTTTTCTGGAGAAAGAAACCAGAGCCAGAATAGGGTGGGGGGAGAGTGGAAAGAGCAAGAAGCTAAATTAAGAGCGTCTGTTTGAATAGAGGCCTTTTTGTCTTGAGTTTATGGAGTGAGAGGCTGGGGCTTCCTGCTACACAGGAAGCACAGATTGGAACCAGATTGGTAGGAGAAGGGAGGGCCAGCAGGAAGGGAGAAAAGGGTGGGGGGGGGGCTCAGCTTTTCAGGGCTTGAGCTGTCAGGCCTCTGTTCCTTCCCTCCTGGTTCAGATCATGCTGCATGGCCCCAGGGCTTGGTTACACCCCCGCCATCTAGCATTGCCAAATGTTGTATATTTTTAAAGGGTATCTCAGATTTCTAAACAGCACAGCTCTGCAAATGGCCCCTGCAATGACCAGAGATCCAATACTTCTGTGCTGAAAGGGGGTGGGGGTGGCCTTGGAAATGAAAGTTTGTGACATTTTGCATTGGGAAAAACCCTTGCTCTGCCGCCGTAGTTGATCCAGATGTGGAGGGATTGTGCCTACACCAGGGGTCTGCAAAGTTGGCTCTTTTGAGACTGGTGTACTTCAACTCCCAGAATTCCCCAGCCAGCTATGCTGCCCGGGGAATTCTGGGAGTTGAAGTACACCAGTCTTAAAAGAGCCAACTTTGCAGACCCCTGGCCTACACCAAGCCTAGCAGGATCCCTCAAGGGGCCTAGAGGCTGTGGTGCTCAGGAGGCAGATGGGCAAGCGATGCTTCGAGCTGGGCGATTTTGAAGCCTCCTTTGCATAATTTCCCATAGGGTTCAGGGAAGTTTGCCTTCCTTTTTTAATTGTCCATTGGTTTTGCCATGGCCACCTCTTCACTTTCTCAAAAAGAGATTTGATAGGAAAAAAGATGGGACAGAGAGGCAACACCTGCGATGGCCAGAGTTGGGAGCCTCCTCCCTAGATCCGTGATTTATTTATTTATTTATTTTATTTTATTTATATACCGCCCTCTTTCCCGAATTGGGACTCAGGGCGGTGCACAGGGATAATAAAAAGATAAAATACATATAAATACAATTTAAGATTAAATTAAATAAGTTTAACCCGTGCTAAAATAATTTAAAACCCTATTAAAACAACGATAAAAACAAACTATGCCAGGCCGGCCGCATGAAACAAGTAAGTCTTTAATGCTCGACGGAAGAGGCGAAGGTCCGTGATAGTACGAAGGTCGGGGGGGAGGCCGTTCCAGAGGGCTGGACCCGCCACAGAGAAGGCTCTTCTCCTGGGAGTCACCAGCCGGCATTGTCCAGCGGACGGCACCCTGAGGAGGACATCCCTGTGGGAGCGGACAGGTCGGATGGAGGTATGTGGCAGGATGGCGAATCTATGGCAGGCATGCCACAGGTGGCACACGGAGCCATTTGTTAGGCACGCAAGGTGTTGCCCTGTCAACTCCAGTGCACATGTGTGCACTGGCCAGCTGACTTCAGCCTTCATTTTCAGCCATTTTTAGACCTCCAGGGAGGCAGGGCCGGGCGTCTTCGCCCTCCCCAGACTCCTAGAAAGCCTCTGGAGCCTGGGGAGAAGGAAAAACAGGTCCATTGCATGCAAAAAGTGGGAGGGGGGAGGGTGATGGTTGCGTGCACATGCAGGGGGTTGTGCGCATAGAATTATGGGTGCGGGCATGCCTGCATACTACACCCCCCCATGCTCCCCCCGCTTTGGCATGCAATGGAAAAAAGTTAGCCATCCCTGCCGTAGGTGCACCCCTGGATCTTTGGCCTGTAGGAAGCTCCCTTATACTGAGCCAGAGACCATTGTTCCCTCACGCTCCCTATGGCTGGGAAGGATGGGCTGCTCTTCCCCTGGGTTTGAGAGTGGAATCTTTCTCTGCAAATCTAGCGGAGAGGGACACTGAATCCCAGGCAATCAGCTAGCCAATGTCAGCTGGCGACTCCCAGGGCAAGAGCCTTTTCTGTGGCTGCTCCTGCCCTCTGGAATGACCTACCCCCTGACCTTCGCACGATCACGGACCTGTGCCTTTTCCGCCGAGCTTTGAAGACCCATTTATTTCATGCGGCTGGCCTGGCGTAGCTTTTAATTGGTTTTAGATAGGGCTTTTATCAAAATCAAGCGTACTATTTAATAGATTTTTAATTGTATTTTAATTGTTTTATATTAGTGATTTTATACTTGTTGATTTTTATTGAGGCCTGTACACCGCCCTGAGTCCCGCTGGGAGAAGGTGCGGTATAAAAATTCAAATAAATAAATAAATAAAAATAAATTTAAAAAGTTCCCCTTTGAGGCCCTGCCTCCAAACACTGATAGGTTCAGCCGGGATTCTCTTCTCGTCAGTGGAAAGTCTGGTACAGAATCATGGAAGTTAGAGTCAAAGAAGTCTGGGAGACACTGGTGGTAGAAAGGTTTATGGAGCTACGCTCCTTCCTTGGGATGATTTGCAGTACAGCCACAAAGGTTCCCGACTGAACTCTTTACCCTCAGAGTAATTAGGTTGAGTCCATGATCAGAGGTCTCATTAACCGTTTTCACTACCATCACTCCCACTCAAGCCCTACCCTTGACAGCTGTTGATGGATTTCAAGGTTCTGTTAACAAAGTAGGTCCTACAGGTCTGAAATCTTACCACAGCTTTTTCTCTGGCACTGCCAAGGTATTAGAGAACGGCAGCAGAGAAGACAGGGTGGCAAGTCTGCACTAACGCCACAGGGCCATTTAGGAACATCCATCTCGCTTCTTTTTCAGGCGTGAATAACACCCCCCCCTCCCCCCCCCGGAGTTAAATCCTGATTTTATTCGTGACGTCCTCTATGTGAAATTGGAGTGGAAAGGGAGGAAATGGGGGAGAGGAGGGCCCAGAGAGGGAAAAGGAACAGCAGCACCAGGAGATGGGAAGGGGGATAGATTTGCAAAAGGAATGGAGAGCTGTACAGAATCCAAGAACTTGTGGAGTTGATTAAGCCGCATATGGGAGTCATTAGTTAGCAAGGGCTGGTGATTGGGGGAAGGCAGCTCTTATCCTGGCGCCAAAGGATTCCTCTCCCCCCCCACCCCAGATTCATTGGAAATTTGTTTCTCATCCGAGAGCAGATTTTGGGAGGGGGATGGTCTAGGAAACAACATTTCAGAGAACTGAGTTGAGTGGGGAAAATCAGAAAGAACAATGCTGTGGCGTGGGAATCGAGAGTTTTGGGAGCAGTGGTTAGCTTGGAACCTCAATATTCTCTCTTCCTATCCCCACACGATCCACTCGCTCACCTTGTAGGCTTTGAAGAGTGATCTTTTGACAGGAACCAAAAAAAGAAAAATCTCCCAAGGTCCTTCCTTGACTGTGGATGGGACTGTTTGATTTGCACTGTCCCTGCTGTCTGTGGTTAGTCCCTTGGCTGTAGAAATAGAGAGAGAGGCAGGGAAAGGAGAAGAGGAAGAGATGAACAGGAGGTGGAAAGGTTTCCCAGCAAGGGTGCGTGAAGAGGCCAAGTGGCCATATGGCACCCAGGAAAGAGGAGAAACCTGTTCTTGTTACTAGCAACGTAAAGGAGCAAATGGAATAGGCCATATGGCCCCAAATGGTCAGGAGAAGCTTAATTAGCCTCATATGCATTTAAGGATTATTTCCTACAATTTGGAGACTCTATTGTATACAGGGGTTTAATCTAAGTTACATGAATGGTGGGAGTTTTTTTCATTTACAACTCCCTGTTTGATGGTGTTGTGCATGTGATTAGGGGACTGGAGACTAAAACATATGAAGAACAGTTGCAGGAACTGGGTATATCTAGTTTAATGAAAAGAAGGACTAGGGGAGACATGATAGCAGTCTTCCAATATCTCAGAGGCTGCCACAAAGAAGAGGGAGTCAAACTATTCTCCAAAGCACCTGAGGGTAGGAAAAGAAGCAATGGGTGGAAACTAATCAAGGAGAGAAGCAACTTAGAACTGAGGAGAAATTTCCTGACAGAACAATTAATCAGTGGAACAGAAGTTGCCTCCAGAAGTTGTGAATGCCCCAACACGGGAAGTCTTTAAGAAGATGTTGGATAGCCATTTGTCTGAAATGGTATAGGGCTTCCTGCCTAGGCAGGGGGTTGGACTAGATGACCTCCAAGGTCCCTTCCAACTCTGCTATTGTATTGTATTGTAACTTGAGTTCCCTTTCCTTCTACCCATTCCTTTTATATTTGCTTCTATGGGGGTTTGAAATAAAATAGGTAAGTGTTCTTACCTATTGAAGTTGTAAATCCAGGAACCGTTGCTAAGACAATTCAGTTACTAGTGAAAGCCATAGATGGAAGAGGGATGATTCTTCTGAAAGGAATTCCTGTCTGTCAACTATATATATTTGTATCACCTCCTTTTGTGTGGACAGAAGTGCTCCAACCACCGGTCCAAATTGGTCTCAGAATTTGTGTGTGTGCAAGCATATGCATAGAGAAAGCGGTTTTAGAATCGATGGGTGCGTGGAAGATGGGAAGTTGTGGCAGTGCTTGATCTAGTCAAGAATCTAGTCAAGGAGGAAACATGTGGGTGCCACGACTGTACAGGACTTTTTAAAAGTTCAAGTTCACATACACACCAAGCTCAACTCTATATGCATTCCACCTGAAGGTCCTGCAAAGCTGGCTCTGTTTTGACTGCTTCCTGCACCAAATTGCCTTTGCAAGCAGCCCAGTGGAGCACTTGTGGATTTCCCCCATTTTGTACTTCACCATTGAGGATAAGAACAGGGACATGAAAGGAGCCCCCAACTGGGCATCCCCAAGGCAATGGTGATGTCACCGGTTGATCCTCTCACCATGGAAGAGCTTCCAAAATGGAAGTATAGTATACGGAGGGGAGGGGGGGAATGGACTACCCAAAGTGATCTCTTTCTAATGTTTACAAAAATGGCCTTGCTTTGGCTGCTATGTGCTTTCTAGTGGGAAGATGCAGGAAGACTGAGAATGGCTTTAGCCATCCATACTGTATGGATCATCTGTTGGAGCATGTAAAAATGGCTTTCGGCTCCCCCCCCCCCCCTTTGTGTGCCAGAGTAGGGAAGAGAACTTCAAAGTGTTCTAGGACATGGGTCTGCAAAGTCGGCTCTTTTAAGACTGGTGGACTTCAACTCCCAGAATTCCCCAGCCAGCATAGCTGGGAGTTGAAGTCCACCAGTCTTAAAAGAGCCGACTTTGCAGACCCCTGTTCTAGGAAGTCTTACAACACCCCAGGAGGAGTCTTGGATTTTAGTCCACCTGCTCCAACTGAAATCATCCAGCCTGAAAAAGAAGGCTACAGTAAGGTCTAGTTTTTGGAAGCAATCCTCATCCTTACCCATGTCTTATATTACTTTGTGACATTATATTAATATACCATCTGCTTTCTTTAACCTGGATATTATAATCCCAAATCATCTGGAAGTCACGGCACCTGGTACAGGAAACTTTTTAAAGCCTTCTCAGACCTTTTGTGTGTTGCTAAGAAAAGCTCTGAACAATAATGTTTGGGTTTGTGCTGTGGGTTTCTTTTACGGTTAAAATTAAAAAGACCAGTGACCTTAAATTGTGCTAGTCTTAAATAACAGTAAACCTGACATGCCTTTTTGCATTGGGAGGGGGGGGGGGGGTTGGGTACAGCTCCATCTTCAAAAAAGTCCTTTAGCAACTTGCATATATTGGAGGGGGAGAAGCCTTCATGCTCACACAAAAAAGAAATCAACCTAAGAAAACAGTAAACTAAACGCTCAAAAAAAGAGAGAGAAAATGTCAAGAGATTACAAACTATGCATATTTCCATTGAACCATGTTTAGAAATCTAAGTAAAGAAATAGTAAATGAGTATACTCTTTTATTATAAAACAACATGGAAGCTACATTACCCCATCCCACTGAGAAAGAGTTGATTGAACTGAGAGATGGAATATAGTTTTTTAGGTAGTCACAATGAAGAAGTCACCACTTTCATTAGAGCTCTAAGCAGGAATCTAGCAGGTCATCCTAGATGCCAATGCAAATAGTCCTTGACTTGCAACCACAATTGATCCCTAAATGTTTGTTGTTAAGTGAGACGTTTAAGTGCATTTTGCTCCATTTTACGATCTTTCTTGCCACAGTTGTTAAGTGAATCCCCACAGTTGATAAATTAGTAACATGGTTGTTAAGTGAGTGGCTTTCCCATTGTTTTTGCTTGTCAAAAGGTTGCAAAACGTGACCATATGACCTCAGGACACAGCAAAGGTCACAAGTCAGTTGCTAAGCATCTGAATGTTGATCACATGGTCATGGGATGCTACAAAGTTCGTAAGTGCTAAAAATGGTCATAAGTCACTTTTTTTCAGTGACATTGTAACTTTGAAAGGTCACTAAAGGAACTGTTATAAGTCAAGGACTACCTGCACTCTTGGATTTAGATGGGGGAGGTGGAATTGTCCATATCTGCCATTTCTAAAAACAAAGAGGATTTCCTTAGGAGGCTTAGAGAAACGATGCAGTCCAAGCCAGCTCCTCCTTAACTGACCAGTCAGCTTGCCCAGGACAGTCTCCCTTTGTGCCGCCTGACCCCCTCAAATGTCCCTCCAGTCAGGGCACTTCCTTCTATGAACTAATAATCGGCTCCAATGGCTCCCTTGTTACTGGATGGGGTGTTTCTTGCCTGTTTTGCCTAGGGCCAACAATGCAAAGAGCAAAGGGGTCGGCAAGTTTTGGGGCCTCTTATGAAGAAAAGGATAATTGTATGTTGTCAGGACATCCATTCAATGTGCCTTTGTGTGATAGAAAGCTACAGAACACGAACAAGTAAAAGAGGACGCTGTAGGGTCCTCTCCCTCGACTCTCTGCATCCAGTTTGTGTTTCCAGAGATGAGAAGACAGACTGGAATGAACCAGATTCTCCAGCCTTGGCTTCCCATGGGAGATGCAAGAGGAACGACTTCCTCTGCTCCACATTATGGCATTTCTCCCCCCCCCCCCCCCCCCGCTTGGCTTTAAATACATTAAGCTGCCTTTTCAGGAGGAGGACTGGTTTTCATTGGAAGCCTGCCATTTTTGTTTATCAGAATTCTGTTCTGCCTTTCCTCGAAGACTCTCAGATCTGTGTGTTTTAGTCTTAATGATAACCTTGCGAGGTAACTGAGGGAGTTGAAAGGAAAATGACCTTCTTGGCCGCTCTAATTCTGGTTTTCCTTATCCTAACCAACTACAGCATCGCCGTGGCTTTTGGGGTGGCAATGATTAATTTTCCTTGCGGTTTGAAATGCTGGGTCTGATTAGAATTAGTCAAGTTATTATCTTTTATTTGTATTGGGTTTTTTTTTTATGTTCCCCTTGGTTAGATTAAAGAGCCGCTGTTTGATACCTAAAACCTCTTCTGTGAAGGTATACGGCAATCCGTTCACCTCTTAACCTTGGTTTTGATAAGATGAGCAGTCTGAATTTCTAAGGTCCTTGGCTATAAGAGTCTCTCCCAACAGCTATTTTTGTTATTAACATCTCACTAGAAAATGAGCAACAGAGCCTGAACTAGACATAAGGTTCATCATTTTATTTATTTATTTATTTTTATTTTATTAAATTTATATCCCGCCCTTCTCCTTGTTAGGACCCAGGGCGGCGCACAGGGATGTTAAAATACATACAAAATATAAAATATATGAAATTTAAAATACTTATTTTAATAAATAAACCCTGCGCTAAAACCAAATTAAAATCCCAAGTTTAAAAACTATCTAATGGTCAGTGTGGAGGTTACGTGTGGAGGTTATGGGGGGGGGGGGGGGAATCCTCCTGTGTATGCTCTTGTTTTACTAAAATGATCCAACTGGTCTAGTGGGGCTAACATTTGGGATCGCTGAATTTACCAATCCACCAGTAAGGTTCCTTCAAGCTGCAATGTGAAATATATTCACTTAGCACAGTGTTTCTCAACCTTGATGACTTTAAGTCCTGTGGACTTCAACTCCCAGAATTCCCCAGCCAGCTGTGCTGGCTGGGGGAATCCGGGAGTTGAAGTCCACAGGACTTAAAAGTCACCATAAGTTTCCTCATTTCAATGGATCTTATGCCCTAGAAAATATAGTTGGGCCTATAACTTTGGTTATAGGTAATGTCCACGGGGATATACTTCCAAATGAATCCAAGGCTTCACCCATTCTGTTCTTTAAGATATGGCTTTTCTGAAAGCTGCCTGTTGCAATTTTCTTGAAGTCTACCAGCTGGGATAGGGTTGTTCACACAGACCTTTAAAAACAAAGATCTCCGTCCTACTGATAAAGTAGACTTCACAAACGCTTATACTGTAATAAACGTCTAGCTTTAAAGCGCCCCGAGACTCTTTGTTGTGGTAGGTTGCAAAAAGACTCAACTTGCTATTTCTCTGGAAATTTCTTTCTTCCCAGTATCGGCAGAAGACGTGGAGCTGCTGGGACAGAATTATTGTGCCTGGTTTTAATTCCGAAGGAGAAGTTGTTACCTTGAGAGAGATATGTGATCATATCCAGGTAAAGGCAATTGTTGCAATTTCAGGAACAAATTCTGGCAAGTCCCCAGGGGCATATCGTGGGGTGTTCAGTCCTACCTCTACTACTTCTTGTAGTAAGAGGGTTCTCCTCTTCCTTCCTTAATAGGCAGGGTTGCCTTTTCTGTGCAGAGGAAAAGATCTCTGTGCATAGCTCCCTAAATGTGTACAGTTGGCTTTCCAATGTTACATCCAACCTTATTTGTGAACAAACATAAAGATGATTCTAGACTGCATAAACAGAGGGATAGAATCAAGATCACGGGAAGTGTTAATACCACTTTATAATGCCTTGGTAAGGCCACACTTGGAATACGGCATTCACTTTTGGTCACCACGATGTAGAAAAGATGTGGAGACTCTAGAAAGAGTGCAGAGAAGAGCAACAAAGATGATTAGGGGACTGGAGGCTAAAACATATGAAGAACGGTTGCAAGAACTGGGTATGTCTAGTTTAATAAAAAGAAGGACCAGGGGAGACATGATAGCAGTGTTCCAATATCTCAGGGGTTGCCACAAAGAAGAGGGAGTCAAACTATTCTCCAAGGCACCTGAGGGCAGATCTGTGGGATCGGATCCTGCCTCATACATCCTCACGGCCGATTCGCTCCCACAGAGAGGGACTTCTCCAGGTGCCGTCCACTAGGCTATGCCAGCGGGCGACGCCCAGGGGAAGGGCCTTCTCTGTGGTGGGCCCGGCCCTCTGGAACGACCTTCCCCCCGAAATCAGAACAACTACGGACCTCCGCTCCTTCCGTCAAAAACTTAAAACACACTTTTTCTGCTTGGCCGGCCTTGGTTAGTCTCCGTCTAATAGGGTGAAAGGGATTTTAGGTAATTTATATTTGGGGATTTTAGCGCAGGGATAATCTAGTTTAATCTGTTTTTATTCATTCTATTTATGTATTTTATAGTTATTTTAATTTCCCTGTGCACCGCTCCAAGTCCCCCAGGGGAGAGGATGCGGTATATAAATAAAAATTATTATTATTGTTATTATTGTTATTATTGTTATTATTATTATTATTATTATTATTATTATTATTATTATTATTATTATTATTATTATTATTATTATTATTATTATTATTATTATTATTATGAAGCAATGGGTGGAAACTAATCAAGGAGAGAAGCAACTTAGAACTGAGGAAAAATTTCCTGACAGTTTGAACAATTAATCAGTGGAACAGCTTGCCTCCAGAAGTTGTGAATACCCCAACACTGCAAGTCTTTAAAAAGATGTTGGATAGCCATTTGTTTGAAATTGTATAGTGCTTCCTGCCTAGGCAGGGAGTTGGACTAGATGACCTCCAAGGTCCCTTCCAACTCTGCTATTGTATTGTATTAAATGATTTTCATCCAGCATTTCACATTCAGAGACTTTATCCTTATGGAATGTCCCCATTCTATCCCAGTGCCATTTTCTTGATTAGCCAATATTGTGTTCAATATGCTTCCTGCTCCCAGGACACTTGTGTCTTGCAGCCTAGTTGTCCCAACTCATTCATATTGCTTGTTTAATCCTTCTTCATTGTTGTTCATTTTCATTCCAATAATTGGATGTCCTATATTGTAAACAACTGTCCCTCATTGCATTCTTCCAGCTCAGCCTTCTCATACTTGGGTACCCTCCAGATCAGAGTTGGTATTCAGCAGATTCTGACCAGTTCTGGACAACCAGTAGTGGAAGTTTTGAGTAGTTCGGAGAACCGGTAAATACCACCTCTGGCTGGCCCCGCCCCCATCTATTCTCTGCCTCCCGAGTCCCAGCTGATCAGGAGGAATTGGGGATTTCGCAGTGTCCTTCCCCTCGAGTGGGGAGGGAAGGAAGATTTTACAGTATCCTTCCCCTGCCACACCAACCAAGCCATGCCCACAGAACTAGTAGTAAAAAAATTTGAATCCCACCACTGCTCCAGATACAGTGGGGCAAAAAAGTATTTAGTCAGCCACCAATTGTGCAGGTTCTCCCACTTAAAAAGATGAGAGAGGCCTGTAATTGTCATCATAGGTGCACTTCAACTATGAGAGGCAAAATAAGAAAAAAAACCATCCAGAAAATCACATTGTCTGATTTTTAAATATATAACAAAGTATTGAGATGGACTTTTGATATTGACCAAATACTTATTTTCCACCATAATTTTCAAATAAATTCTTTAAAAATCAGACAATGTGATTTTCTGGATGGTTTTTTTTTCTTATTTTGTCTCATAGTTGAAGTGTACCTATGATGACAATTACAGGCCTCTCTCATCTTTTTAAGTGGGAGAACCTGCACAATTGGTGGCTGACTAAATACTTTTTGTCCCACTGTAGATGTTCCGTGATTCCCCAAGAGATAGCTAGGCTAGTTTTTCATTATGTACAAAGTACAAGAACATGAAGCATTTTGAAGAGTAGTCCACTCTTAGGTATAAGAGTTTCAAACACATTTAAGGAAGACTATTCTAGATCCTTTCTGTGTTCTTCTGAGCTGTTGCAACTTTATCTTGATTTAGTGGTCTTCAATTAAAGGATTTTAATGTGATATTGACTGTGTTGACTGTTTTCCATAGAGGGAGCATGACCTTGTGCCTAAGAGGTTGCTATTTGGGACAGTCACTCTCTATGATAAGGCATCTGAAATCAAAGAGCAACAACCTGCTTTCAGGTAGGAATTTAACAGAAGTATATCCTTAAGAATTGAATAATAACTTGCAGCCTGAGTGATACACATTGTCCCCAACCCCCTTTTTTGTAGCCTCTGGTCCTCCCTTTCTCCATGCTGCCTAATTTTAGATTCCCAACACATACAGTAATAACTTGGTTGAGAAGTAATAGGTTTAATATCATTAGTTAAAGCCATTTCTCAGACTTCACTTATTTGCTGTATATCATCAACCAATCCACTGGAGATTTGGGCCCTTAAAAACCTGTTATGTGACCTCTCTGACTTTAAACCTTTTTTTTAACACATCATAATCAAAGATGGGAGTCTTGAGATTGTCTCCCTGCATGAACAACATTTCAGAAGGCCTCCTATGAACCATAGAGAGATATTATAGAACCCTTGTCATCATAGCTTCAGTCTCTGGTCCCTAGAGCAGAGCCATGGGTGAAGCTGTATCTAACCAAGGCAGGGAAAGCTCTTAGGAATTGAACTAACAGAAAAGACTTCTAATTTGGAGGCCCATTTGTAAAAGCTGTACCCAGCTTTAAATTCTAGATTCCATTCCCTGTCTTCCAGTGTGTGTGTGTGTGTGTGTGTGTGTGTGTGTGTGTGTGTGTGTGTGTGTGTAAACATACGTGAGGCTTTTTTTCAGTCCTATAAAAGGCTTCTATGACAGTTCACTTATTAAAAATGCTATTTTTAAAAGCAGAAAAACATAAAAACAGACCAAATGAAACAAGTTCAATCTGAGTTTAATATGAAACATGAAACAAGGTTCCCAGGCTATCGGAGTCTCTTTCCATTAATCCTACACAAAGGGGGGCTGTTGGTGCCCCAGCAAAGGAGAGGCCTGGTTAGCCAATCCTTCCATCCTCCTTCCTTCTGGGATTGCTGAGGTTGAATATTTGCTCTGTCTGGGCCTCTGCTTGCCCAGTTTTGTTGGCTGGAGAGCAGCCCTCTGTCCAGCTGTGCTTAGGAAGCCGGTCGACAGAAGGATCCTCCGGAGTGAAGGATAGGGAGGCCATGGCTACCCCATTGCAGGGCCCCTACAAGTACAGCCTGGGTCCTGTATCTGCAGCAGCTGCAAAGCCTCTAATGTCCCGTCTCTTCCATGCCGGGTAAACATCCTGCTGTCAGCACCTCCTCCTCAACTTCCTGGGGTAGACAAAGCTCATCCCAGCCTCAAGCAGGCCCTTCTGGGCTTCTGCCAACCAGAGGCAACTGTAGCCTCTTGCTCTACAATCTTTCCAGACTCCCTGGCAGCTCTCCTGCTTTCAGCACACTCACTCTCCTTCTGTCCACACCCCCTGTGCAAAACCAGTCCGTAGATTCTCCCAGGCAGAAGCTCCGCTCTCCCTCTGCTTCCTTCCCAAGGAGAGAGCGAAACGCCTTCCTTGCGTTCTGCTCCAGAGGGCTGAGGTTACCCGGAAGAGAGCCTGTGTCTGCTTTGAGAACCTCAGCTGGCCTCTGGCCAAGGTAGGGGATCCTGGGAACTGTGGTTCAAAAATATTCCCTGTCCATGCTCCAGTATAAAAGCTTGGGGAGTAGAGGGTTCCCACACCTCTCCCAATGGAGGCTAACATAACTTTAGCCCCTAATTCTGGAGCACCGTTCAGGCCATGCTTTGGGAACAAATGCAACCAGGAACAGGAAGCACGCTCCACATCTGGCTAATTGGATGCATCACGTATTCCAACAATCACTTGCTAAGTAAAAATAGAGGGAGAAACTGCCTTTATTTCCTGCTTGCGGCTTTCTCAAATGCATTCTGTTGACTACTGTAGGTGAAGCAGAATATTAGACCGAGATATGACGAATTAAGAAGCTTTGATGCGTTCCAGGCTTATGCCAAAAGCAACCCATGAAATCAAATCCCTATGTAGCACCAGGTATTTCCCACCACAGCTCTGACCACACTTCCCATACTGATTCCACCAGGCATTTATGACAAACAGATGCTTTATATTTCCACTACATCAAGTGACAAAGGCCACCCGTGCTTTCTGACTGCTCGGTCCTTCCCCTGGCACCCTATTCACTTTGGTTTTTTTTACTTTGGCAGCCTGATGGAATCGATTCGTGAAATCACTGGAAAGTCAGTCCCCAAGGAGTGCCGTTTCTTGGAATTGATCATGGTCTGTGAAAATGAAGAACCCGACGAAATTTTACCCCCTGTTCATGTCATGTTTCAACCAACCAGGAGTCAAAAATAAATAAATAGGCCAACAGATCGGAAAGGAAGCAATCTCGTTAAATCAGACAAGCCCTGAAAGTGATTGCTCTAAACACAAATTAATGCAAGAATGTGCTTTGATGAAGGTGATGTGTCCTCTCCAGTGCATCAGCTTAAATTTGCCTGCAGGAGTTATCTTACCCCTGAGGGCCATGAACAGATAATTTGTTGGAAATGACTGTGAAGTGCAATCTACAGAACTTCTTTTGTCATACCCTGAATCTCACTTCTCCTTATGTTCCTATGTCACATCAGTTGGGTGTGTGGCAACATTACACTAGTCTGCTCTGCTTTGTCAGAAAGTTTATTGAACTGGCACCCTCCTTGATGGTTGGTCTGTGATTTTTGTAGGCGCACTGCAAATGTGGGTAGGGATTAGGTTCTTGGTAGTCCAACACAGCTGGAAGGCCCCAAGGTAGGAACATCTGCCTTAAAGGATGGGATATTTTCATTATCTCAGCACCGAAAGACCGAATCTTCAATGTTCAACTAGTATCTCCAATTAGATGAGACAGCTTGAGGGACACGGTAGGAGAGGTTTTGGAAAGCCAGTTGCAATTAGAGCAGACAACGTTGGGCTAGATGTAGCAATAATTAACCAGAGTACCTTCAAGCTTTCAGCTGTCTCTGTATTTTGAATAAGTGCAATGGTATAAGAGAGACATTGGGAGTACTGTGATATATGTGAGAGGCACTAAGTTGTGCTGTAGCTGAGGGCAAAATCTGAGTTTAAATGCCTCGATTGTTGATCGGGCAGCATAGCGCAAACCATTATCTTTTTTCTTAGAGTAAAGTGAGATTATCATGGGGATGAATGAGACTTTGTAAGTCATTCATTATGCATGCCGAATGGAAGATCAGAAGCTGCCTTAATACAAGGGCTTCATCTAGCTCACTACCACCTCCGTATTTAACCATTACGGATGGAGTTCTTTTAAGCCTTGGGTGCAGAACTTGGGTGCAGCTTTGCTGGCTGAAGAAGTCTGGGAGCTGAGGTCCTTTCAGACTTAAAGTTGCAAAGGTTGGAGACCCCTGGTCTACCTATTAGTTTAGTTGTTCTGTCCACTCAGGTCCACCTTTGTTGTAACAGTTCTATAAATACGGTTAGTCCTGGACCTATGACTGTAGTGAAGTCTGGTAATTATAGTCCTAAGTCATAATGGCTATAAAGCAGGTTATCATGTGATCAAACTAACCAACCCAAAATGCAAGCTATTTTTTTGCAGCAGTTAAATGCAGCCATTATTCACTATGGAGTGTTTTGGCCAAAACGCAGAAGTAAACATTGATTTTCAGCAAAAATATAAATTGTGGGTCGCATGGCTGCAGGATGCTGCAAATGGTCATAAATGAAGGTCAGTTGCTGAGGACTCAAAATTCAATCACATGCCTATGGAAGGGGGCCACCCTTGTAACTTTGGAACTAAGTTACAAGTTTTAGGGGAGACTTGTAATGTTGAATGGTCACAAGTGAGCAGTCATAAGTTGAGAACTAGCTTATTTGTAAACAGGGAAAAGGGGTATATAGGGTATACAATATACATTTTAGAGCTTCCATGTCAGGGGTGGTGGTTGCATTCGGGTTTTCGCGCAGAATATTGTTAAATAAAAAGTGGTGGGAGATACATATATATTACATTTTAAAATTCATACATTCAGTCTTTGTTTTGTATTAACATCCGTTCCAGGAATTACAGTAATTAAAAATAAACTTAATTTTGAGATCTGAGTCTTTTTGCTATTGTGTCTTCTTCCTCCCTCCCTCCCACGGGCGGGGCCATGGCCCCTCCAGTTCCTCCTTCTTCATCTCCCAGGATTGAGGAATGCTTTTTAAGAAAGGCCTCCGCCTCTCCTACTGTTTTAATTCTAATCCCACCTCCATCCCAGAATACCAACATTCCTTCAGGCACCAACCATTTGAACCAAATTCCGTTTTTATATAATTTTTTTGACAAGAAGGAATACTTCCTTCTCGTTTCTCTAATTTTTTTTGGAATTTGCTTCAATATAGTAATGTCTTTTTGCTGGTACTTCAAAGGACCTTCTTGTTGCACCCTCAGTATCTCATCCCGTGCGGACCTTCTTAAAAATTTAATATGGATCTCTCTAGGGACTTCATTTATTCTAGCATATGCTGAATTGATTCTATAAATCAGGTCTATTTCCCCCCAAAGGTATTCTTTTGCTACCTTGTAAATTCTATCATCTTCTTTGTGCCCCAGCTACTGAAATGTCCAGCTCTTTGAACTTGGTTTCTCATAACATTTGATTTCCCTTCTGATAAGAAAGATAAGAGTGTTCCTATAATGTTAAACAGTGTTAAGAACAACTTGGCTGAAAATTCTGTGTTTGTGGTTTGATTTTTTTTAAAGAAAGAGAGTGAGAACTTCACTCCTTTGAAACTTCTAAAGCAACACTAGGAATAATATCTGATGAAGATAACTGAGTGGCTTTCCTTTCTTCCCTACTAATTTAAATCAAATGCTTTAGATTAGATTCATTCTGCACCTTATGGCAAATTGCCCTGTGACAAATAGCATATTCTGTTTACAGTAAACTGCTAGCAACACATTAAAGTAATGAGACAGAGTTGATGATGAAATTATATGCCTTGTTTGTTTCCGCAAAAGCCCTGCTCTGAATAAAATTGCCTTTGAATCCCAGGCAAGGCAGAGAAATCCTCTGCTCTTCCAGCTTTTTTTCCCTGTTCCCTTCTCACTGACTAAGCCAGTTTCATTATATTCACAAGATTGAAGTCTCTGGATGCATTCACACAACATGCTAATACAGTTTTCTAATTACAAACAAGTTACATTTTAAGACACTGTTTGTAAATCTGTTTTGTTTGTAAATCCATCCAGATATTTTTTTTAAAAAACTTGCACAGTCCATTTTCTACCTACCATGTATAAATGGCACTTACACTTAATTCCAGATGTTGTAATTCATAGTTACTACAGAAAATAAAACTTAAACACAAACTAAACACCATAAGATCAGCAAACAAATAGGATGAGATAGCATCCAAAATGGTGTATCTCAGCCTCCCTATCTGCGACAGTGCTGTGAAGCATACATATGTAACATGCTGTAAACGAACACTTTGCCTTCTCCCACCTGGGATCATCTAGTTGGAGATGTGAATAGGTTTGTTTCAGTGGTGGGATGCAAAAATTTTACTGCTGGTTCTGTGGGCGTGGCTTGCCTTGCCTTGGAGGGTGTGGCAGGGGAAGGATACTGTAAAGTCTCCATTCCAGTGGTGGGTTTCAAAATTTTTTAGAACCTCTTCTATAGGTGTGGCTTGCTTTGTGGGAGTGGCTTGCCAGCCATGTGACCAGGTGGGAGTGGCTTGTCAGTCATTGACTAGGTGGGCGTGGCCGACTTGTAAAATGTGGTGAAACTCACTTAACCACGCTCTTGCTTAGCAACCAAAATGTTGGCGCGGGAACTCTGGCATTTGAAGCACGCAAGTCTTAAAGCTGTCAAGTTACAAGACCCTTGCAGCCCTAACACTTTAGGGGAAAAAAAACCTGGGGTGTTCAAACTTGACAGCTTTAAGACTTGTGGACTTCAACTCCCAGAATTCCTCCTCTCGCTCTTCATCTTGATGATGGGCGGATGCGCGGGGGGAGGGAGCTGGAACCGGTTCTAAACGGCACTGTAGATTTGTGGAACCTCTTCTATAGGTTAGAACTGGCAGGAACCCACCCCTGCTCCATTCCCTCCCCACTCCGGGGGAAAGTTATTGCAAAATCCCCATTTCCTCCTGATCAGCTGGGACTCGGGAGGCAGAGAACAGATGGGGGCAGGGCCAGTCAGAGGTGGTATTTACCGGTTCTCCAAACTATTCAAAATTTCTGCTACCAGTTCTCCAAAACTGGTCAGAACCTGCTGAATACCACCTCTGGTTTGTTTGTATCTAAGTTTGTAACTCGAAAACTTCAGAAGTACAGGTAGCCCTTGACTTACGAATACAATTGAGCCCAAATTTTCTGTTGCTAAATGAGATGGTTGTTACGTACTTGACTGTTGCCCCATTTTAGGACTTTTCTTGCCACGGTTGTTAAGTGAATCACTGCAGTTGTTAAGTTGGTAGTTAGGTCGCTGCAACTGTCATAAATATGAGTCAGTTGCTAAGTGGCTGAATTTTGATCACATGACCGTGGGGATGCTGCAACAGTCATAAGAGTGAAAAACAAGTCAGTTTTTGTTACTTTGATCAGTCACTAAATGAACTGTTGTTAATTTGAGGATTACCTGTACTGTCTTTATTGGCTAGTTTTAACCTTGTTTGTTTGGCTTCTTTATTTACACCAAGTGTTTTTTTTTTGTAAACTTAACACTCCTGGTAGAAGATGTGGTGGCTAAGTGGCTAAGACGCTGAGCTTATCAATCAGAAAGGTCGGCAGTTCAGCGGTTTCACTCCCCAGCGCCTCATAACAGAGTGAGCTCCCGTTACTGGTCCCAGCTTCTGCCAACCTAGCAGTTCAAAAGCATTTAAAAATGCAAGTAGAAAAATAGGAACCAACTTTGGTGAGAAGATAACAGCGTTCCGTGCACTTTTGACATTTAGTCATGCCAGCCACATGACCACGGAGATGTCTTCGGACAGTGCTGGCTCTTTGGCTTTGAAACGGAGATGAGCACCGCCCCCTAGAATTGGGAATGGCTAGCACATATGTGCAAAGGGAACCTTTACCTTTACCTAACACTCCTGGCCAGTTTTAGAGTCACTGTATCATGTGAACCCAGAAAGTGAAATAGATAACCAAATCAAGAATACTGCAGAAAAAGTATTTTACTTCAACTCCCATATTTTCCTAACAATGCCGACTGGCGACACCCAGGGGAAGGGCCTTCTCTGTGGCGGGCCCTGCCCTATGGAATGACCTACCCCCAGAACTCCGTACCATCACTGACCTCCGCCTCTTCTGCCAGTGTTTGAAAACACATCTTTTTCATCAAGCCGGCCTAACATAACATAACCTCCGCTGGGACTAATGTAGATAGTTTTAATTGGGGATTTTAATTGGTTTTAGCACAGGGCTGATATTTAATAGGTTTTTTAAATTTTTTGTCTTATTTTGTATGTATTTTAAATTCCTGTGCGCCGCCCTGGGTCCTTCTGGAGAAGGGCAAGATATAAATCAAATAAATAAATCAAATAAATAAATAAGTATGGCTGTGCTATCCAGGAGTTATGAAAGCTATCTGCCAATGTCTGCCAATGTACCTGAAGAGTAGAAGGCTTCAGACTAGGCAATGTAATTAACCATTTAAAACCTTCCCCGGGGATTTCTCTTGTGAATCAATTTACTTTCTATCTCATGAAACTCTCTCTTGTCTGCCTGGATAGGAATAACACCATGCACCAAACTCAGTGGCCTTGTAGCTGCCATGAATCCAGATTTATCAGAACTGCTATGCTTCTGCTTTAAAAACAACTTTTGAGGGAAAAATCAAGGATGTACAATTTGGCTGAGTAGGATTTAAATAGCATGCCAGAGCTTTTGCCAAAAAGTGGTAGGTGAGACCAGAACAAAAACCACATTTCATTTAATTTCCTACTAACTGAATTAGACACATTCTCTTCCTAGTGTAGTAACAATTATCATTTTAGAAACAGCTGTTGGTTATCTCTGGGAGCCACACACAAAGTGTTAACGAACCGCAAGAGACCCAGGGCTATACAGTTGTTCATCTTTGATGCAAATGGTTTCAAGCTGTCGAAGATGCTATTTCAAATACCACATAAGCTTGTTTTCCTTTTCTCTCTTACCTTTATTCCATGAAAGGCATTCTCCTAGTGACGGTATTTGAGTAACTGCTATAGAAGTGTCCGTGTTGAATTTTAGGTTCCTTTAAAGCAGGGCTGTCAAACTCACGGTCCATGGGCTGGATGCGCGGGCCACATCCATGCCCGGTTTAGCAAAGGGGGGGAAAGTCGCGATACATCGCATGATGACACCTTGACACCAGGGGTGGTATTCAGCAGATTCTGACCAGTTCTGGAAAACCAGTAGTGGAAGTTTTGAGTAGTTCAGAAAATTGGTAAACACCACCTCTGACTGGCCCTGCCCCCATCTATTCTCTGCTTCCCCAGTAACGGCTGAGGAAATGGGGATTTTGCAATAACCTTCCCCTGTAGTGGGGAGGGAATGGAGATTTTACAGGATCCTTCCTCTGCCACACCCACCAATTGAATCCCACCACTGCTTGACACCCCTGATTTAAAGCCTCGCTACTCAGAGTACTATGTTTTGGACTTATATTTTTGCATATTTACCAAAATACATATTGTATTGGCTATGTGTAAATGCTATATATGCATCTAGTTGTAACTGCTCAGGAGTGGCAAAAATGGGTCAGCTTTCAGGATGCAATTCGATGGTTCATTGATAGGGCAAATTTAAGGGCAGATCCTGATTTTGTTCTCCGCAGTAGCTTTTGTAGCATATTGGGTATATTTATCAACAGAGTAATTCAAGTTTGTTGGAGAGTCTTGAAATTGCACTCACTTTCTTAGCTTGCAATGAACGACTTGTCTACTGCTAAAGGAACAGAAAGCCCTCTGTTCAATGCTGGCTCTAGTTGTCAGTCTTCAAGGAGCCTCGTTATGAACCCTCCTCCCCTTCCATGTCAATTTTAATACCAGATCCCAGAACAGGACATCATTTGCCATTAATTAGTTTCTTACTGAAAATCGTGGTGTTGAATTGATGGCACAAATACTGACATAGTGCCTGAAGAGCCTGGAGGAGGGGGAAAGAGATTTACCTCTTTAGTTCTGTCCAGAAAGCCTCCCACACATGCCCAACATAAAGCAGACCCTGGAACTTTTGCCTCAAGGGCCAAACTAGACATAATGACGGGAACATGTTCTGATGTTAAAAGCATGGATCTTCTGCAATCACGTAGACCTAGAGGTGGTATTCAGCAGGTTCTGACCAGTTCTGGAGAACCGGTAGTGGAAATTTTGAGTAGTTTAGAGCAGGGGTCCCCAACCCCTGGGCTGCGGACTGGTGCCGGTCTGTGGCTTGATAGCAACCGGGCCGCAGGGCCGGAGAGGAGGAGGAGGGAGGAGGGGACAGCCCCCTGAGCAGAGCGCGCGCCGGATGCGGGAGAGCGCAGGCGCAGCCGTTCGCGCCATTGGAGGCCCTAGAGCAGTGGTCGGCTCTTTGGCCCCTCAGGTGCGGCTCTTCCTTTCTCCCTCCCTCCCCCCCCCGAGGCAGCCTAGGGGCCGGCATGCCGGCTGGGGGGTCTGTGGCTGCCTCCTCCTGTAACGAGCGAGCGGGCGGGGGGGTGCTTCCTGAGTGCCGCTGGGGCCGTCCGGGCGCCACACGCCCGCCTCCCTCCCAGCCTCATGTGGCGGGCAGCCCTGGCCATTGGAGGGAGTTGGTGGAGACGCGCCCGGCTGTCCTGCCCGATGAGCCTGCTGGGTGACCTCGGATGGCAGGAGCTGCGTGTTGCAGGGCTTGGGGGCAGCAGCAGCAGCAACAGCCACCTGAAGAGACCATCTAGGCATGCTTTCCGGGGCTGGCCGCCACGTGAGGCTGGGAGGGAGATGGGCGTGCAGCGCCCGGACGGCCTCGGCAGCGCTTGGGTGGCCGCAGCCTCGGGTGCTCCCTCCGCCCGCTCGCCCGCTCGCTGCGGGAGGAAGAGGCAGCCGTGGCCTCCCCGGCCGGCGTGCCGGTGCTTTCCGCTGCTTCCAGGGGGAGAGGGAGAGACTGACATGCAGAGAGAGACAGAGGGGGAGGGAGGAAGAGACAAACAGAGAGAGACACAGAGAGAGAGGGAGATAGAGAGAGACAGACAGACAGACACACACACACACACACACAGAATGACAGATGGGTGGAGTGAGGAGAGAGACAGATAGAGAGATAGACAGAGACAAAAAGAAAAAGAGAGAAAGAGAAAGAAAAATAGAAAGGAAAAGAAAGTGGGAGAGAGATAAAGAAAGGAAGGAAGGAAGGAAGGAAGGAAGGAAGGAAGGAAGGAAGGAAGGAAAGATAGAGAGAGAGAGAAAGAAAGAAAGAAAGAAAGAACTTATGACCACAATTGAGTCCAAAATTTTGGCTGCTAAGCAGGACCGTCGTTAAGTGAGTTTCACCACATTTTCCAAGTTGGCCACGCCCACCTGGTCACATGACCGCACGGCGGGCGGCTGGCGGGGGGGGGGCAGGCTAAGGCGTGCACCAAGCAGTGGTGGGTTTAAATTTTTTAGAACCTACTCTGTAGGTGTGGCTTATTTTGTGGGCGTGACTTGGCAGTCATGTGACAGGGTGGGAGTGGCCACCTTTTAAAATGTGGTGAAACTCATTTAACAACGCTCTTGCTTAGCAACCAAAATTCTGGACTCAATTGTGATGATAAATTCTTTCTTTCTTTCTTTCTTTCTTTCTTTCTTTCTTTCTTTCTTTCTTTCTTTCTTTCTTTCTTTCTTTCTTTCTTTCTTTCTTTCTTTCTTTTCTTCCTTCCTTCCTTCCTTCCTTCCTTCCTTCCTTCCTTTCCTTTCTGTTGGGTCACTGGCAGCGGCGGGCCAAATTTACTTCCAGGTATGCCGGTGGAACCCCCTCTCACCGGTTCTCTAAATTTCACCAACTGGCTCTCGCGAGTAGGTGCGAACCTGCAGAAACCCACCACTGCCACCAAGCCACACCCACAGAATCGGTAGTAAAAAAAAATGAATCCCACCACTGCGTAGACCAATGTGTTTTTCAAGCTTGGCAACTTTTAAGTGGTGTGGACCTCAGCTTTCAGAATTCTGGGAGTTGAAGTCCACACTTGCCAAGTTTGAACAACACTGAACTAGACAGCAAAAGAGAGAAGGAAGAGAATGGCTTGGAGCATCTCTTGATTGGGAGAGGAATGTTTAAGTGTTTACAGTTGTATTGGAACTGAGGTGTAAATGTATTGTTGTTAGTTGCAAAGTCGTGTCCAACCCATCACGACCCCATAGACAACGTTCCTCCTGTCCTTCCTGTCCTCTACCATCCCCCGGAGTCTATTTAAGCTCCCGCCGACTGCTTTGGTGACTCCATCCAGCCACCTCATTCTCTGTCGTCCCCTTCTTCTTTTGCCCTCAATCGTTCCCAGCATTAGGCTCTTCTCCAGTGAGTCCTTCCTTATCATCAGGTGGCCAAAGTATTTGAGTTTCATCTTCAGGATCTGGCCTTCTATACAGCAGCCAGGGTTGATCTCCTCTAGGACTGACCGGTTTGATCGCCTTGTAGTCTAAGGGACTCGTAAAATGGGTAAGCATCATGAGAAGGGAAAGAAGATTGACTTTGGGAACGTTCTCTATTCCAGATTTAAACATGTCTTTCATTGCCATAACACTCCACCCCATATCTTTATCTACAGTCTATATTTAAATACAAAGATCTATTTCTGTTATATCTAGTTTAGCCAGCATGATGTGGCATTCCAGTAATTGATACTGGGTTAAGATACTTGAAATCATGATTGCAACACTGATCTGAAAGTGGGGAGAGACCATGGCTGAAGAATAGTATACAGTGTAGCTTGTATAGTCAAGATTCTTGATTGAATGCTTAGCAATTATCCTTTCTGGGATGCGAGTGGCAGGATGGGAGCAAATCAAATTACAGCTTACCTGGTTTATCTTAATTTACGACATAGTTGGCTCTCACTTTGCACTAATCCATAGTTTGTTTAGCCATTATTTATTGAATAAACTGTTGCTGAGTTCATAAGAACACCTTCTCAGCAGAATTAGCTTGAGCTATATCACATGGGAGGATGCTTAGGTGTTTCCCCCCTGGGTATTGTGGGATCGGTTAGCAGTGTAGGTCTGGCACTCCCCTCGGTCATGGAAAGATGATGCAAAGGTTGAAGCCTGAAAAGGCTCTTGATGTGCGAGACAGACGGCACCTTTTCAAACGGTGTAGCTTATGCAAAAGATAAAGGCCAAACAGAACACCTGGGAAATTAAGCCGATCAAGTCTGCTGTTTTTAAAGGTGCTATTTTTAACAGAGTGGTGATTAACCCTTCAGAAAAGCCTCACAAAAGCATGTAGTTTGTTTCCCCTTTGTGCCACGGTTCATGGCTGCTCGGTAACTATCATGAGCAGTCTGTAGCAATGGAGAAAACCTACCCAACACAGCCTACATGCTGCCGTTATTGTAAATAAAAGGAGAAAAATCCCCTTGGCTTTTCTTACATTGAAAGCAGATAGTTTTTGGTAATCTTTTAGCTCTAGTGATTAGAGGTATAGGCGTGTGTTAACTAGAAGGCGGCTTGCTGCTTTTTTCTTCTTCTCTCTCTCTCTTTTGCTGGCTTATGATGCAACTTCCAGAACAAAATTAGCAGGATGATGGCTCATAAACCAATTGTTTTAGGGCTCATTCACATAACTGTGCTAAGAGGAACAATGCTTGCGATAAAGAAGGGGATTTGTCACTTATCCCTTAGTAGCATGTTGGTGAAAGACCACAGTTCAAAAGGAATGGGCTTAGAATCAGCCAGACAGGCCACAGGGTTTACCACATTACTGGCAGCATCGCAGTCTCATGTGGCTTCCATTTCATGAGGGAATTTTTATCCCCGCTTGTCAAGGGCATTATAATATCATTTCTCTGTGTGGGGAGTACGGGTAGCCCTCAAGTTACGCCCGCAGTTGAGCCCTACATTTATGTTGCTAAGTGAAACATTTCTTAAGTGAGTTTTGCCCCATTTTTAAAAAACTTTTCTTGCCACAGTTTATTAAGTGAATCATTGCGTTTGTTAAGTTAATAACCTGGTTGTCAAGTGAACCTAGATTTCCCTTTGACTTTGCTTGTCAGAAGGTCGCAAAAGCAGATCGCATGACCACGGGACATTGGAACCATCATAAATATGGACCAGTTGCCAAGCATTTGAATTCTATTTTGATCACATGAACATAGGGATGCTGCAATGGTCGTAAGTGTGGGAAATGGTCATAAGTCACTTTTTCCAGTGCCGTTGTAACTTTGAACAGTCACTAAATGAACTATTTGTACACTGAGGGCTGCCTGCATATTTTGTGTGCTGTCATTGGTTCTGTGATACATCTGGCTCCTTCCCAATTGAGAAAGAACTCTGAAAGTGTAATAATATTTGAGTAAACCCCCCTCTTGAAGCACTCTTCTGTGTATTTCTAATTTATATATTTTTATAATGAACATTGCTGGATTTATTATACTTGCCATGTAGCGTTACCTTAAAGCAGGGGTCTGCAAAGTTGGCTCTTTTAAGATTGGTGGACTTCAACTCCCAGAATTCCCCAGCCAGCCAAGCTGGCTGGGGAATTCTGGGAGTTGAAGTCCGCCAATCTTAAAAGAGCCAACTTTGCAGACCCCTGCGTAAAATCAGTATGTAAGGAGAGAGTCAGTCAGAGTTGAAATCCAGAGATGGCCGAATAGCTTGGAATTTTCCATGCAATATTCACTTAAACCAAGGTGGGCGATATTATATAATTGTGTTGGAGACCCCCTCCCCCCCCCATCAGCCTTCCCATAATCAATGCTTTTTAAAAATTATTTTCTGATTGCATTTCAAATATATTGTGCTTGAGCATTTTACATTCATATGGCATGTTATTCAGCCAGCATAACTGGATGAACAAGGAAAGGATGTGGTGCTCTACTTCACACACTGCTCGGTCATGATTTGTTGAATAAGTCACAATTGAATGAGTTCAGGAAGCATTAGCCCGTACGTTCTTTCTCACAAACCGGTGTCTGAATTGTCTTGGGACACTGTGCCAAACCAACAATTGTTAGAGGTGGTGACAGTTGTAGCTGGAGGCATCTGTTCAAGCCCTGGCTTTAAGAAAATGATGATCACAGCATTGTGAGCATTGATACTATTTAACAGATTAATAGAGTTGGAAGGGACCTTGCAAGTCATCTAGTCCAACCCCCTGCCCAAGCAGGAGACCCTACATCTGCCTCGAACCCACAACTGATGCAGAGGTGGGTACTCAGCAGGTTCTGACCAGTTCTGGAGAACCAGTAGCAGAAAATGTGAGTAGTTTGGAGAACCGGCAAATACCACCTCTGACATCTATTCTCTGCCTCCCGAGTCCCAGCTGATCAGGAGGAAATGGGGATTTTGCAGTAACCTTCTCCTGAACTGGGATGGAAATGGAGATTTTACAGTATGCTTCCCCAGCCATGCCCACCATGCCACGCCCACCAAGCCATGTCCACAGAAACCGGTAGTAAAAATTTTTAAATCCCACCACTGATCTGATGATGTAGCCTTTAAAAACAACAACCAGATCTTAGGGGAGGGATGTTGGTTTCTGATGGCCATTCGCTCGAACATGACATTTCAACGATTCTGGATGATGGCATTTGTAATGCAAGAATAGGGTTATATTACTTTTCACAATGACTATCTTCTGAAAGCTCATCACAAATTAATTTAAAATCCAGCTTCTAAAGAGCTGCAGTTTCTGTTCCGGTAGGTCGGTTGCTTGCAAGAGTCATTTGCAAAGGTAGTTAATGAAATTTCCACATGCTGAGGCAAAATATCTTTGTATAAAATCCAGGAAAGAAAGAATAACAAAATCCTTTAACTCCCAATGCCCTGTTTGTGTACATCTATGCATAAACCAGCTGGTCCTTCCTTTAAGAAAGGAAACCGTGGGCCCAACGAGCCTCAGCTTGAGCCAGGGAGGAGATTGCTGTATTTTTGTGTTTTGTAGAAGCCAGCCTGGGATGCTGTAGGCATGCCACAAGATGATGTAGCCATAAAAAACACGAGAAGTTCATTATAAACATCAAACAGAAAGAACATCTGGGCTACATGGTAACTCTAGAAAGCCATTCCAGCCCCTCCCTTCACCCGACGTCATTTTGTAGAAAGCTACTGTTACTCCACTCCCGCGGAATATGGCAATTTTATCTGCAGAACTGAAAAGGGCTAGTTTTTAGTTTTGTTTTTAATAACATCTGCGTTGTCAACATACTTGCAGACAACCTAAAAAGCTGTAGGATTTGGCTGCAGGGTGCCTATTTATCAGGAAGCAGGATTACTTAATGTTACTTGCGAGAGATCAACTACTACTTAAAACAAAACAAAAACAAAAAAAACCCCACTCCTCTCCCAACCCTATCTGTCTTTGGAGTGTCTGGAAAACTCCCACTAAGTACTGATCAAAACAATTGCACTGTACAGTCATGTAAATTAAAGACACCGATTAAAGCCACATCACTTCTGTGACTTGCTTGCCTGATTAATTTATGGAAGTCATTATCACAAGTTCTGGCTTTTCTCTTTTAGAGAAAATATTGGCACCTCCACCCCTGCAAGAAGTTCATTTTAGAATTGCTGGACTTTCTGTCTAGCCGTTTTATTTTTGTTTTGCTAGTTTAGTACCCCTTTTTGGGGGGTGGGGGGGCAATGGTGGTGTTGGTTTGAAGTTGTTAAGACATTCGTGTACCTAGTAAAAAGTTCATTCCTTCTTCTTGATTCTTTCTGTCTGACAGCCTTCTTCCCTCCTGCCCCCTTCCTCTTTGGTCTCTTAGCCAGACGGTGAGAAAAGCAACTTTAGCAGATCGCTGTTTAGGAGGACAATTAGTAGCTTTTACCTGTCAATTGCCATTTGATAATCTGGCTCTGATCTCCAGGGCTTTGATTTCCATGCAAAAAACCAAGTACCCACTTATTTCTCCCTTTGCTCATGGACCTCCAAGAATGGAATGGACTGATTCGATTATGTATTATCAACTCCTATCTACTACATGGAATAAGGATAATTGTTGAAATCAGTTTATGGAGGAGAGACCAATTGATAACTTCCAGCCTTGGGCCCTAAATGGAAATGCAGATTCTCACTGGTCACTTGAGTAGAGAGGCTAAGTGACTGGATTAAATTTCATTCATAGTAGGACTCCTGTTTCTGGGCTGCACAAATCCACATGGCCCCTAGATGGCAATAAAGAGACACAGAAAACCGTACTTTCAGTATACAACTACTAGAATGCCCTAATACAGTGATGGCTAACCTTTTTTGGCTCGCGTGCCAAAAGCGGGCGGAGCGCAGGAAGGTCGTGCATGGACATGCCACACCCATAATGCTGTGTGAGTGACCCCCTGCTTTTGGTGTGCTTTTTCCACCCTCCCCAGGCTCCAGAGGCTTTCTAGGAGCCTGGGGAGGGTGAAAACAGCCTCCCCTCCCCACCTCCAGAGGCTTCAGGAGCTTCCCTGAAGCCTCCAGAGGGCAAAAAACAGCTTCAAAAGAAGGCCTAAATCAGCTGGCTAGCGCACACATGTGCGCTAGAGCTGACAGGGCAACGCCTTGCGTGCCCTAAGAAATGATTCTGCATGCCACCTGTGGCACCCGTGCCATAGGTTCACCATCACTGCCCTAATATATGATCCCTTTAATTTGCCAAGGAAATTGGAGGTAATGAACTCTGGATTCAGTGCAATTTATCTGGTTCAATACGCTAATGTTTGCAAATGTTTAAAACCATATTTCCTTTATGATAATCAAAACTGAAGTATTTCCTTCCTGATTGTAGCAGACTGTACTTCAGATCATATTCTTACAGGAGGATCCCTACATATCTAGATGCTTCCTATAATGCCTGTAACTGCATGCCACAGATGTTATCAGGCTCATTAATGCTATTACAATCTATATCCACTAATCTCAAAAAGTACCGGACCGATTTAAACCAAACTTTCACACAATGTAGCGAAGCACTTCGGATAATAGAATACCAAATCATTTTGTGCCTAGCACACGTGTGTTGTGTACAAATTACACACAAAAAAATGTACTCACTGAACACGGTTTAAGCTCCGTGTAACTCCTCCCATCCGGCTGTACGTCATGGACACGTAACGGCAGAAAACCGCCTTGAAGGAACGTTGCCAGGGGCAACGTGGAAAGCAACGCATGTGCCTCCCTGTCTGCCTGCAGCCGCTCTCTTCCACACACACACGCACGCGCACACGCACGCGCACGCAGGGCCACAGGATCAGAAGCGTCCGAGCCCCGTGTGGTAGTCGCCTAGCGGGCGTGTCGGGCGGGGCAGCCGGACGCGTCTCCACTAGCTCTCTGCGATGGCCACCAAGGTGCACTTTCCGGAGCCGTTGGAGAGAGCTGGTAGGGGCATGGCCGGCTGTCCTGCCCGCGGTGCGCCTGCCGGGCAGCGGGGGCTGCGTGTCGCGGGGCTCGGGGTCGGCGGCGGCGCGGGGCTGGTGGGGGTGGGCATGCAGTGCCCGGACGGCCACGCTCACTGTGGGAGGAGGCAGCCCTTGACTCCTCAGCCCGATATGCCGGCCTTTTCGCTGCTTGCGGAGGGGAGGGGGGGAGACTGATACACAGAGAGACAGAGAGAGAGGGAGAGACGAACAGAGAGATAATGAATGAGAGAGATCGACAGGCACACACACAGTGACAGAGAGAAAGGGAGGGGAGAGAGACAGACACACAGAGAGAATGAGTGAGGGAAAGATAGACAGGCAATCATACGCAAACAGAGTGACAGAGATGGGGGAGGAAGGAGAGAGAGAGACAGAGAGACAGAGAGAATGACAGAGAAAGACAGGGAAGGAAGGAGGAACAGAGGGACCAAGAGACTAATGACTTTGCCCACCACTGTGTTAGGCACAAGGGAGGAAGGGAGGGGGGGCCTGGAGGGGGTTGACTGAGGGGGTGGTGGTCTGGGGAGAGGAGGGCTATTTATTTAGGTAGAGGAATATGGAGAGAGGAAGAAATACAGTAGGTAGTTAGGTAAGTAGAGGGATAAACGAGAGGGATGAATACAGCAGGTACAGGTAGATAGGTACAGGTATATAGAGATACATACAATAGGTAGGTAGGTAGGTAGAGGGAGAGAGGGAAGAATACAGTAGGTAGGTAGGTAGGTAGGTAGGTAGAGGGATAGTGGGAGAAATACAGTAGGTAGGTAGGTAGGTAGAGGGATAGATAGAGGGAGAAATACAGTAGGTAGGTAGGTAAGTACAGGGATAGATAGAGAGGGAGAAATACAGTAGGTAGGTAGGTAGGTAGAGGGATAGATAGAGGGAGAAATACAGTAGGTAGGTAGATAAATAGAGGGATAGATAGAGAGTAAGAAATACAGTAGGTAGATAGGTAGGCAGGTACAGGGATAGATAGGGAGAAACACAGTAGGTAGGTAGGTAAGTAGAGGGATAGATAGGGAGAAATACAATAGGTAGGTAGGTAGGTAGAGGGATAGATAGGGAGAAATATAGTAGGTAGGTAGGTTGGGGGTTATACGGTGGTTGTGTGTATGTATGCAGATTGGTTGGCCATTTAACCAGACTGGGCCACAGCAACTCGTGGCCGGGTATAGCTAGTAAGGAATAAATGTGAGGTAAATAAAATGGGTCTTTTGGCTTCTATCTACTGTATCTAGAAACTTTAAAAACAAAACCTAGCTGTATTGTTCTTTAGTGTCCCTCATTTTTCATTCTTCGCAGATATTTGAAGCTGCTGATGGGACTGATCATCACTGTTATTATATTTTTACATCCACATTTGCTTTTTTTTTAATCTTAAAGTGTACATGATGATAAAGCTAAAACAAATTTATGTACTAGGTCCAGGTGTTTTTGCTATTGCACAACACAGGGTCTTAATACCTAACTGAAATTACAAACATATTTATTTGGGTAGTATCCACCTGGTATCCGATCTGTTTTACTTCCAGGTAATAAGTTGCACTAATTTGTGACATTTAACATTGGATGCTTGTTTGGATCATTGATGCTACTTAACAGAACACCAGTTGCTACTCTGACCAAACTTAGTTTTCCTCTGAGGATTATTTTAGCCATGTATTTTTGGCCACCAGAGCTGTTTTATTCCGGTCCCAACTCGACAGCACCTTTGTGCATTATATGCCAGAATGCAACTCCTGCTGCCATTTAGAATCCTTTTTGAAATCCCCATGGGTGAGCAACTGAGAGTGGTTCTCCTCCTGGCTACTTCCCAAATTTGATACTGAAAACAAACAGATTGAGCACAATCTGTTCTAGGTGATCTAACCTTTTTTCATTAAGAAGTTGGTATTGAGACAGTTAGTAAAAACACACTAGTTTAGTCTTGCCTGTAAGACAAATAATCTTATTTCCACATTCTTTAGGGACCAATAAAGAAACAATTCCCTCTAGGCAGGTCCTCAAGATTTTGGCCATGTCTCTCATTTCAAACTTTGTACTCTCTAATAATAAAACAGGCACATTAATATTTATCAAACTAACTCAGAATGATAGTTTAATGATTAAGAGCCCTGCTGGTGCAGTGGTTAGAATGCAGTACTGCAGGCTAACTCATTGCTCACTGCCAAGAGTTCGATTCTGACCGTCTCAAAGCTGACTCAGACTTCCATCCAACCAAGGTCAGAAAAATAAGAACCCAGATAGTTGGGGCAATATGTTGATTCTAAAAAAACTACATAGAGAGGTCTGTAAAGCACTTTGAAATGATATATATGTCTAAGTGCTTTGCTTTTGCTATTGCTATTAAGGCTAATTTAGCTCAAAGGATCAGAAAGGGACATAGCCTTAATTCTTTAATTCCTTAATTCATAAAGATGAAACTTTAGGTTCAAAATTAGTTGTTGCTTGCTTTTTATTTTAACTCTTCTTATAGCTTCATTATGGGGGAAATTGATTTAATTAATTTTGGAATGAATCAATTGGATCACAATTATAGTATCACTTGGGTCAAGCAGTCACATTTAAGACACCATACAGCTATGATGTAGAAAAAAAGGCATTTATTTATAAACAAGCATTAAAAAAAGGCAAGCTAGATGTAGCCAATCACATCGTTGCAAATGATGGGCTGCCGACTTCGGCAGTTCATTAGGGCAGCAAAGCTGCTGCAGTCTGTAGAAAGCTCGCTGATGTTGGCGTGGGACTGGTGGAAGTAGGGTAATGAAGGGCGCCCACCCAGACCGGCAGGACAAGAGAAGCGCTTGGTGCCGTCCCGATCCTGCTTGGTGCGCTCCGTGCGGGAGATGCCAGCCAGCCTGCGACGAACATTGCCTGAGAGGTTAAGTAAGAAGCCATGGGGCTTGGCCAGCCAACGCTGCAGCCACCCCCGTTCCCCGCTTTCTTCAGGCAAGTCCATCCAGTTCTCCACTAAGTCAGCAAAGCAGTTGTCCCCCAGCACAAGGGGTTGCCGGTTACGACTCTGAGACAAGAGGGACACTGTCCAGTCACCCGCATCGGAGGGCTCGCCATCCCGCCACCGCTCTAGGCAGGCATCTGAAGCCGATTTTGGCCGGGGCCTCCTGGCTGGCACCCGACGACGTAGGAAGCCTCCTGAGGAGAGCTTACTGGCTCTCAGGGGTGGGGGGCCTTCCTCGTCCCGCCAGCTGTTCCCGGATACTTCTGAATAGCCTGAATCAAACTCCAGGCTCCGCTCGCTGCTGGGTGGGGAGAAAGCAACCTCTTCTTCCACGGTCCCTTCCAAGCAACAGGCAGAATCTGCTTCCGAGATAGCTGATATCCGTGGGTTGATACAGGACTTTGAGGAAGGCAGAGCCGAGGGCAGCCGTATCTCCTGGGGTTCCAGTCGCAGCTCTCGATCGTGAGCCCTCTTGAGATCGTGGAGAGTCCGCATCATGCACTGCATCTGGCCTCGCAGCACCTCACTCGACTCCTTCATGCACAGCTGTGGGGAAGGAAAGCAACCCTCTTTTATTCTCTTGAAATGATCCACCCAAGAAAAGCCCCAGGTGAGAGCCATGACAGCTGGAGATAGCTAGCACATATATACCCCATAAATGACATCTATGCCCAAACCCTCCAGCCAGCTTTGTCTACCGTGTGCATCACGAGCTTAGTGCCACAAACATCCATAAAAAGCCACGTGTGGGTCATGAGCCCAGACAAACACACAAAGATCAATGTCTCCATGGATCGGAGCGGGTGACCTCACACGACCCAGGCCCCCTCAGGCAAAAGCTTGACACAAACCCTCCGATGACGGTCTCTGACACAGCTCCTTCCCTGCCCCCTCAGCCTTCAGAAGGCACCACTGGCGCTCCTGGCGCTCAGCTTACCTGCTCCACATATTCTAAAGAGTCCCACACATCAAGGATTTCCAGGGCCGACTACGTGCCAAGAATCCCCCTCCAGCTCTAGAGCCGAGGCACCTTGTCAGGCGAGGGGCACCAAACCAGCCTTAGCTGAGGGGGTGGAGTTGGGAGCCAGAGCCGCACGCGCAAGCCCTTGCCCCGTCTCGTCTTGGCAGCTCCCCCCAGCCCCGAGGCGGCAGCTTTTCAGCAACATCTGCACGTTCCAAGCCCATCCCCGGCCGTACAAGCAGCAGCTTGTTGCAGTGGGCGAGTTGCCCCACCCGGCAGAGGATGACACAAAGGGTGTGTGAGAGCCTGCAGGAATTACACAAGCAGCCATTCAAGGGAGGAAAAGGCAGGCGATAAGGCCGCCACCGTCACTGGCGGCAGAGGGGGAAGACTGGACCAGCTGCAGGGTAAGCAAAGGTGAAGTTCATCTGAGAGTTAATGAGCTTTAGAAATCCCAGAGCAAGAGAGAGGACTCTGCACAGGAGAAAGGACAAGCCGGAATAAGGCCAACTGGCCTTTCTTGTAAGAACTCTCTATGACCAGAGTGACCAGATGAAGTGGCCAGGAGGAGCACTTTCCATTCTAGGTGTTCTAAAAAGGCAGCTCAAAGGAAAGAAGGCCCTACTCTAATTGACACAAGGGGAGGAGGGAGAGATATAAAAGCTAGGCTGGCTGGTTTTTTCATAGCAAGTAGGACATGTTTGAGGGTCTTCTCTGGACTGGCAGGGAAAATGTTTTGTCACAAGCCCATAAACTTGCTTTGCCTATTTCTCAATCCGAAAGTGACCAAGGGAGAATTGAGGGCTCAAACACAAAGACTGCAGAGTCCTAGTATCTTATTCTAGTTTCCTCTCCCTTCTGCAGACCCCCTTCCTGTCGCTTTCTGAAAGACTCTGCAGTTCAGATCAAAGATATACCAGAGGCCACTGCTCCTCCAGGCATAATTTGGACACAGTGACAAGAAATGATTCATTTTAGCTGCTCTGGTGATACAGCATACAATAATCCTCAGTGCCTGGCTCAAAACCAAGAACAAATGTGTCTTGGTGTGATAGTTCGGTCACAATTCCAGGGCAAAAAATGTACTCTTTTTTTTTAACAAAAAGTAGTTTACATATCGTTTTGTTTTGTTGCATACTCCCTAGATCAGTTTCACTTCAAGCTTAGGAAAAATTCAAGCTCCTTTCCTAGTAACAGCATCAATAAACTACAGAACTGAGTCAGCAATTGGTGGGATTTTAAGAGAGAGAAAAACATCCTCTTTTCAAATCTAGCATTGAAGAGATTAAGAAACAAGGCAACTTCCGTATAATTCCAGCTGAGTAGCAGCTGGAAAGAAAAAGGAATTCTCCTGGTCTGACTAGCATCTCCTGTGGAATATGACTCCATATCCTGTCCCAGCCTTGTAATAACACAGGACCCCGAGACCATCTCAAACAGGCTGCTGAAAAGCTTACTAAATATGTAATCAGACAGACTCTATTCAATTCAATTGAATTATGCAGTAATTCAATTAAAGTGTTAGTTTTCTCCTGGTGTGCAGGCCACCCAAAAAATCAAATGCTGTCCTGAGTTCAAAAATCGAGACTGAAACAATCCGAAGTTTTGATGGCTGCATTAACAGAGGGGTAGAATCAAGATCACGTGAAGTGTTAATACCATTTTATAACTCCTTGGTAAGGGCACACTTGGAATACTGCATTCAGTTTTGGTCACCACGATGTGGAAAAGATGTGGAGACTCTAGAAAGAGTGCAGAGAAGAGCAACAAAGATGATTAGGGGACTGGAGACTAAAAGATATGAAGAACGGTTGCAGGAACTGGGTATGTCTAGTTTAATGAAAAGAAGGACCAGGGGAGACATGATAGCAGTGTTCCAGTATCTCAGGGGTTGCCACAAAGAAGAGGGAGTCAAACTATTCTCCAAGGCACCTGAAGGCAGAACAAGAAGCAAAGGGTGGAAACTAATCAAGAAGAGAAACAACCTAGAACTAAGAAGAAATTTCCTGACAGTGAGAACAATTAATCGGTGGAATGACTTGCCTTCAGAAGTTGTTAATGCTCCAACGCTGGAAGTTTTTAAGAAGATATTGGCAACCATTTGTCTGAAGTGGTATAGCGTTTCCTGCCAGAGCAGGGGGGTGGACTAGAAGACCTCCAAGGTCCCTTCCAACTCTGTTATTCTATTCTATTGGTTCCCAAGACCATTTCAAAGTTGGGAAAGGTGGGTTCTCAGCTGATAACAGGAGCAAAAGCCCAGAGCTTCTGAGTCCCAGATCCCCTGAGAAGGCTGCTGTGCTCTGATCCATGCCATACTGCCTTGATAAGCTTGGGAAAGAGAGAATAAAAGATGGAAACAAACAAGATATTTTCCAGAACAGCTATGACTGAGAAGCCTTGAAGCCACGTGTGCACACTTGGCACAGAGCACTTCCCACACAAAGGCCAAAAAAAAATAAAAAATTACGTGTTGTGCCCTGGGCTTAAAACAGCCACATGGGGCACAACAAGCTGCAAACTGATTGGCTGCCCTTGATCTGATAATTTCATAATTAGATTATCACTAAATAAATCACAGATGTAAAACTGGTCTCCAAACTGAGTTTTTAAATAGTTACCTAGAAACATGTCTTGCCTATGTGCAATAGCTCCCAGAAACTTACTCAAACTCAAACTTTGATGTTTTAACATCTACCCTGATTTATTAATTCATGGTATGTATATGGCATTTCCCCAAAACCTCAAGCCAGCTTGTTACAAACAAAACAGAACAGCACCAGAATGTTGTCAACTAAAACCAAATTAAGCTCTAAAAAACAAACCCAAAGTACCAACTACCCCAACCTCAGAGATGGGCAGAGGGCCAGTTCATTGTTGGTAGGACTGTCTATCCTCATGGCTGTAGAGATGGAGAGAGGGCCTGCTATTGTAGGCTTTTCTGGCATATGGGCTCCTTGCAAGGAGAAGCAGCCCTTGTGTGCATGGCTCTTGAGTGGTGAATTCTTAAAGATACCCTTTAAAAAAAGGTTTAAAAATAACCTACCATGCACACCTTGATTAGAACAGACTTTGGCATTCAGCCTCCAGGTCTGTTGAGACTACAACTGTCAGAAATCTCAGCCAGCATTGCCTTTTTGTTTCCCCAACGTGAAAGCCTCTTTGGTGAGGTCGTTAAGTTGCTAAGACCAAGAGGTTCTGAGTTCTAGTCCTCCCTCAGGTACGTAAACAAGCTGGATGAGGTTGGGACAAGTCACACTCTCCCAGTTCAACCCAGCTCAAAAAGTGGTTGTTCTGGAAGAAAACAGGAGGTGTGAGTGTTAGGTATTTATGCCACATTGAGCTGACCAAAATAAAAGTGGGACAAACCTCTAATACATAAATAAATGATTGGAGAGCATAAGAAGTACTCATTCCTCGGAGCAAGTAAATATTAAAGAAACAATTTATAAGACTAAGAAACATACGGGTGGGTGTGTGCGCGCGACGTAATCAAACTCAGAGCCTTCCTGAATTATACCACATTGCCTAGGACAGGACTGTAATGGTGAACCTATGGCACGTGTGCCACAGGTGGCACGCAGAGCCCTCTCTGCAGGTACGCCAGCCGTCGCTCCAGCCCAGCTCCACTGCGCATGCGTGCACACTTCCCACTGGTCAGCTGGTCTTCGGGTCTGCTCGGCATGCATGGGTGGGTGGGTCAGGCCACATGTGCAGGGGGTGCTTGCATTGAATTTTGGAGCCTCGTGCAGCACCCTTGCACCCTGTTTTGGCTTCTAGGTTGGTGCAGGAGGCTTTGGGCCTGGAAAGCCTCCTGCACCCACCTGGAAGCCAAAAATGGGTGGGTGGGGGACACAAGCGCGGGAGGCAGTGGTGGGTTTCAAAATTTTTAGAACCTACTCTGTAGGTGTGGCCTATTTTGTGGGTGTGGCTTGGCAGTCATGTGACAGGATGGGAGTGGCCACCTTTTAAAATATGGTGAAACTCATTTAACAACGCTCTTGCTTAGCAACCAAAATTTTGGACTCAATTGTGATGATAAATTCTTTTTCCTTCCTTCCTTCCTTCCTTCCTTCCTTCCTTCCTTCCTTCCTTCCTTCCTTCCTTCCTTCCTTTCCTTTCCTTTCCTTCCCGTTGGGTCACTGGCAGCGGCGGGCCAGATTTACTTCCAGGTATGCCAGTGGAACCCCCTCTCACCGGTTCTCTAAATTTCACCAACCGGCTCTCGCGAGTAGGTGCGAGCCTGCAGAAACCCACCACTGGCGGGAGGGCAGGGGATTGTGCATGCATGTGGGGGGGGAGGTGCAAGCATGGAGATGCCTGGGAGAGGCTTGTGCACATTGCAATACGTTGCTTTCAGCACGTGATGACAAAAAGATTAGCCATCCCTGGGCTAGGAAATATGGTAGATGCATCCCGACATGCCTGGAACCACCAAGGTAGGAAGACTTGCCTATGAAATGATGTTTGGACTGGCGCATGCTGAGGGGCTACAGGGACCAGAGTTATCACATGCCTGTTTCCAAAAGAAAAATAATTCTGCTGCTTATTTCTCAATATAGTTCTGGCAGCTGCTCAGCCCCTTACAGGGACCCCATTTGTGGTGACAGTAAAGAATGAGAAGAACTCTGCGTCGCATATAAATACAAAGCAGAGATTGCGCTAAATGTTATGGGGGTTTCATCGTCCATTACATCTCTCAGACTAATTTATCTACAGAGCTCCTTCCCCCATGATATCACTTTTCCCCTTTATGTTTTTATGCTCATTACAAAAAATGCAAGTGACGACTATCTTCAGTGGGTGCCACTAACTTTGGACAACCGTCCTAGGAGTTTATCAGACTAATAGGATCCGAAGCTGCATCATCTTCATCATCACGTTAGATGGTACAGAATATCCAGCTTCCTGCATTAGGCCTGCCACAGCCCTCCGTGGGGGCACTAAGTCAGTTTCTCCTCTCCCGGGGACTGTCCATCCCAACTATGGATGATGCTGGATGGGAATTCTGGGGTTGTGTACCTGAAGCCATTCAGAGGGCACTAGGTCAAGAAGAGTCCACTAAGAGGATGAACTGAAAGTGGAGAAAGACTCATGCCTTTTAATTCTCTCATTTAATGATGGGTTCCCCAAAGGATGCTCAAGGCAAGTTGAACATGAATAGCATAGACTCCAGTCCTGGTATCAGCACCTGGCATCTTTAGGCAACCGCTGGAGTCCCATGAAACCAACGTATGCCAGTTCCTAACCTGGGCGTACCAGGTGTGAGGCCAGGACTTCCGGTCGTCGTCTTAATTTCCCAGTTCTTAGAATGACTCAGAAGAGCACCAGTCAGTGGCGCCGTGAGAAAGGTAATGTGGTAGTGCAGAGATAGTAGCTGCGGTCCACAAAGGGGCAGACAAACAGTGAAAGCCATTGACCAAATAGAATTTAATCCAGGGCGACATTGCTCAGCTCAAATCTACAGATTCCTGGGGGTTCTGTGGGTCTATTCTAGGAGAGCACAAGATCTATCAAATTCCATGCTGGCCATTTCTTATACATATACTTAAAAATATAGGGCAGTTCTAGCCAATCCTATAATGCCACTCTTTTTCAGACAGACATCCCAAGATCAGAATGAGCTGTGGTGGCGCAGTGCTTAGAATGCAGTACTGCAGGCTACTTCTGCTGGCTGCCGGCTGCCAGAAGTTTGGCAGTTCAAATCTCTCCAGGTTCAGGATTGACTCAAGCTTCCATCCTTCCGAGGAAGGAAAAATGAGGACCCAGATTGTTGGGGACAATAGGCTGACTCTGTAAACCGCTTAGAGAGGGCTGTGAAGTGGTATATAAATCTAAGTGCTAATGCTATAACCACCTTTCATTTGTAGCTTGCATTGTCTCTACAGAGCACTAGAGGGCAAGCTCTATGTGATTGATGATGGGCATTTTGTCTTTATTGTACTCAGCTGGAGACAGATGAAACTTAAGGTGGTCCATAATGACTGTTCTCAGGATGTCCAATGCAGGACATCTGTTTGTCACAGCAGCATAGCTTTTATGAAGCTGGACAAGGCTACCAACATCAGGCAGACCCTAAGCAAGTTTTCTCCGCGTTCATTAGGAGGGAGAGCTCCTCAGTCATGTGGACATTGACAATATAGCAATTGTTATCTAACCAAAATTTAATTAAACTGATCGGAAGGATTCAACTTCCTGGATGCATTTTATCATGGAAACGGACCCTAATTGGAGAGGGACAAATTGACTGCTCCTCACTCAGTGGTCCTCAGCCTAAGTCACACATTTCAAAGCTGCCAGCGGATCAGCCCAGGACCAAGAAGAACCTCCGGGACCAGCCAGTATGTGTGTGTGGGATTTTCTCTCCATTCAATTCCACATCTCTTCTCCCCAGAATAACAACGGATCCATCCTGTCTCTACGTTCCGACTCCCCTTCATCCTGGACTGGACTAGAAGACCTCCAAGGTCCCTTCCAGCTCATTCATTCATTCATTCAAATCTTTGCTGGATCGTCACTGCTTCCCCTCCCAGCTTCTCTTCAACACCTTCGCGTGTTGTCAGAAGGCACCCTCCCCCCTGCCCCCCCATCAGGCTGCCCGATTCGGCGCCCAGTTCTTCAGATGCCAGGGTCCCTTACCGCTTGGGAAGCCTGCCTAGGGTTGCAATCGGTGGTTCTGATCTCCTCCGCAGCCCGGCCAGCTCCCCCAGCCCAGCCACTCCAAAAGACACAGCGACACCGGCGCGCCGCTACAACTCGCAACTAGCCAGAAGGCGGACGGAGCTGCAGCGCCTGCCTCAAGACGAGCAAGCGAGAGGGCTTGACAGCTCCCGAGCCAGCCTGGGCGGAAAAAAAAAATGAAAATAAAAGAAAGGCACCGCTTCACTCACTCGGCGCCGAAGACGCAAGCCCCGTCTTGCTGCCCGGACAGCCCTCAGCAGACAGCCGTTCCCAGGGAAGGGAAGTCACAAGATAGGCGCTCTCAACTCTGCTGCCCCAGTTCTAGCCTTTTAGGAAGTTTTTTTCCCCACCCCTCCCTTCACCGGCCCGGGCTCTCCTCTCTTGGTCAGACGCTAAAGGTTCGGGGGTAGGTAGAGGACGCCCTTACTGGACCCCAGATTCAGTCGCTCTCGTGCAGGCGCCTCCCTGAACCCCGCTATACTCTCTCTCTCTCTCTCTCTCTCTCTCTCTCTCTCTCTCTCTCTCTCTCTCTCTCTCTCTCACACACACACACACACACACACACACACACACACACACCGCATCCCTGGTTTCCCCCCTCTCTTCCCCCTGCGAATTTACCACTTCTGCGCGGAGGTGGCTGACGAAGGCGTCGAGGCGCGCGCTGTGCATGCCAAAGCTGGGGCGCTCAGCTGCCAGCGGAAGGGAACCGGCCGCGCAGTCCGGCGAGGGCGAGGAAAAGAGGCGAGAGGCTCCGAGACCAACGCAGGAGGCGCTGGAAACTTTCTCCCCAGTTCAGTCCCAAAGCAGCGAAGCGCACCCTTTGGTTCAGATCGCGCCCCTCCCTTTCTCTGGCGCCACAGCCAATGAGCGCCCGAGATCTGGTCCCCCTTTGCTCCACCGACAGCCAATGAGCGGCCCAATTAAAAAAGAAAAAAAGAACCGTAGCTGCTGAAACCTGAGCTTCGGCGACCGGGTGTAATTTAATTAGAGCCCATATTAGGAGCCAAAAGGTCTCGCCGCTGGAAAGAGGGGCCGGTGGGGCAAACGGTCCGCTCGGAGGTGGGGACCCCCTTGGGCACAGCGGTTATGGGGAGATGGAGGGGGGGCAGCGCTCGTGCCACTCTAGGCTAGGCTACCTCCGGCGAGGAGCGCCCCGATGGCCAAATCCAGCCCTAGAGGAAGAGGCGCGCCGCCTTTGGGCGCGAAACCTCTCATTGAAGTCTTTTTCCTCCTCTATTAACCGCGGCGGGACGGGCCAGGGACGCAGGGATGTTCTGCTTGCTGATTGACCAGCCATTCGCTCGCCCTGCCAGTTACTACTGTTGAAAAAGGCAGGCGCTTTCTCTCCCACCTAGAGAAATAAAGGGGGACTGTCCCGCTAGAAACTCTCATGGTAGTATATATACTCACTCTTGACCGTACCTTATTCCTCCTGTTGCTATATACTTCTGATTATAGGATTGGCACAATACAATTGCTGCTTTCCAGCACTACCCACATTCAAAAGAAGATGCTGGAGCTGGCAGGGATATATATACATTGCACAGGAGAAGCCCTGCTCCAAATACTGAGGAGGAGTGACTTCTACTATAGAAATGCACTCTGCATATTCACAGGGATACAAATAGTTCATCGTGAGTGTGTCTTCCAAGAAGAAATACTTGCGGAGTATAAGATGCTCCAACGCGCCTAGCTTTTGGGGAGGAAAACAAGGGGGGGGGGGGAAAGGAATCTGCCTCTGCCTCCCAGCAATTTGCCTCCTTGCACCAAAGAGCAAACCGTTCAGACAATATACACTGTTACATTTCAGAATACACCTGTACAGATGCTTTAAAATTGATGTGCTTTCTGGAAGTATAGTTATTCTCTGTTATTTAAAAGAAGATACAATAGCACGGGGACTCTTCAGATCAAGCATTTATTTTAAAAAAGCTTCTTCATTTTATTAAGCTGTCTAGAACAATAATAAAGCAGTCTTTAAAAAATAAGTCTAATAATTTGAACATTCTGTGTGCATTTATAGTTATTGACTTACCTCCTTGCAGCAAACCGTCTGATTAGCACAAGCGGGAAAAATCTGCCTCTATCTCCCAGCAATTTGCCTCGTGGAGCAAAAAAAAAAAAAAAAAAGAACACCTGCCTCTGTCTTCCAGTAATTTGCCTCGTGGAGCAAATAGCAAGTTTAACTTTCACTTTCATCCGATCATCAGCTTTTCAGGCTGCAGGGATTGCTATAGCCTATTGCAGCCTCAGCAAGCCCCCATTTGCTGCAAGGAGGTAAATTGCTGGCATTTGAAAGCTGGGTTTATTTTATGATTTTATCATGTTTAAAAATGTTCAAATAATTTGAGGTATTCACAAAAAGCTTTAAAAGCACAATATCTAAATGTAATTGTGTGCATTTAACAAATATCTTAGTGGCTGACCCCGAATTATTTCCAGCTCCCACAGAGCTTCCTTTCTGTCTTGGGAACAGCTCAGAAACTATACTTTTTCTGTTCCAAGGATGATATAGAACATATCCCCTCACCCTCCAGGAAATGAGTCTTAAAATTAGAAAGGTTGGATTGACAAAATGCAGGCAGATATTTGTTGGTTGGCTACTTTGTGGCTTAATATGTGTATAGAACCTCCAATCTTGATGGCAAGAATTTAGATTGTCCTGTATCTTCTCTCTGTTTTTGCAGATGAGATTTAATCTGTGGGAAACTGGGTTTGGACTTAATCCAATGAATCATTGATCAGATATCCATGGATTAAACTTTGAGTGGAATCATTCAGTTACAAAGGACTCTTCAAAAGTCCAGACTTTGCGCAGAGTGAGAATCTGAATGTTGTTATTATGAATACACTGGGCTACAGATTGTAGATGATCCTAAGATGATATCAAAGCATATGAATTTTGTTACTCTTTGCTTTTCTCTCATGGTCATCCAGATTCTTTGCAGATCTGATCTGATAGTTCTATAATTTGTGCAAAGCCATCCTGCCTTGCTGTGATTAGCTTGCTACCATATTGTACCATGCAGTCCCTGGCAATAGGATTAATCCAATAAACTATGGCTGGTGTATTGTACAAATGCAGCCATGATGCTCCAGCCTTCTTTACACACACAGAAAGTAACATGCGTTAGGTCTGGATGGAATTAAAACCCTAAAGTGGAGTTTCAGATAAAAAGTCAACATGATAAACCTCTGATTAATGCCTAAACAATACCATCCATTTTTAAGAACTCGGAAACTACACAGTGGTTAGCCTAAGGCTCTTAGCGAACTAAGAAAAAACATGATTGCCTGTAACATATCAAGCAAAAGAGGTCTCAGGATGAAGGAACAGAATTTCCACAAAAGTTCCCAAGTACGTTTTGCAGCCATGATGATGAAAATGAAGATGAGGATGAGGAAGATAATGATAATGATGATGACATCCATTCAGTCATGTCTGACTCTTAGTGGTTCTGTGGGCTAGGTCTTGCCACATCTTCTGATTTTGCATTACTTATTTGGCAGCCATGATGTCAATAAGTAAATGGTTAAACTACGAACCAAGTGCCATCTTTCATAATTGAAGGGTGTAAACAGTGAACTACTCCAAAGAATTATTTGGTGGCAATTGCCTTTCAACTTGTTCATAAATAGCTTGAAACTGGCAGCAAGCAGTGAAGGAGCCACATTAGCTGGCAACTCAAATTATTCTGGGGAAGCTATCAGGGGGACAGAAATGGTACGAAACAAGAGAAAGTGGCAAGTATCAAGAACCCCACCCCCAAAGCCATACATTTATGCACACATTGGTAGGATTGAAGTTCTGACATGTTTAATTATCTTAGGACCATGCTCTATACATTAAAATACTTTTAATTAAAATACTTGTCTGTAGGACCTTTATGAAAATGTTGAATAACATGCTAGAAATAAGCTGTTAAAAAGACTGCCAGTATTCTATGGTGTCTATATTAGCATTTCTCAACTTTAGCAACTTTAAGATGTATGAACTTCAGCTCTCAGAATTACCCAGCAAGCAATGTAGAAGAAAAGGGTATCTTGTTTGGGTCCCTTAATTCAAAAAAAGATGAGAAGAGGGATGATAGCAACATGATAAAAATTTCTAAAATAGGGCCTAAACTAAAGTTTACAGGAAAAGGTTATTTGTTTCTTCACATCTGCCACTCCCTTTCCTTAGAAAGAATTATTGCTTTAATCTTCAATTCCCACTAGTAACCAATGATAAGTATGTACAATTGCATCTGTTCTTTCTTTGCTATTCTTTTCCCCTCTCTCCACTCCCTCCAATATCTTCCTTGGTGTTTACTTTAGATTATGAACTTTTTGCAAGCAGAGTTGTAAAACCCTGATAATCAATTTGGTTGTTTTTTTTTAAAGGGGTCATAGGATTTTAATGTCTTTGTAGCAAAAATCTGACATAGCTACTACTCCAAAGGAAGTCATTAGGCATATCAATGTCATGTTGTTTAGAACAGGGGTCTCCAACCTTGGCCACTTGAAGACTTGTGGATTTCAACTGCTAGAATTCCTCAGCCAGCTCTGGGCTTCTGGGAGTTGAATTCTGGGAATTCTGGGAGTTGAAGTCCACTAGTCTTACAATAATAATACAATAGCAGAGTTGGAAGGGACCTTGTAGGTCTTCTAGTCCAACCCCCTGCGTGGGCAGGAACTTTATACCATTTCAGACAAATGGCTATCTAACATCTTTTTAAAGGCTTCCAGGGTTGGGGCATTCACAACTTCTGGAGGCAAGCTGTTCCAGAGGTTAATTGTTCTAACTGTCAGGAAATTTCTCCTTAGTTCTAAGTTGCTTCTCTCCTTGATTAGTTTCCACCCATTGCTTCTTGTCCTACCCCCAGGTGCCTTGGAGAATAGTTTGGCTCCCTCTTCTTTGTGGCACCCTCTGAGATATCGGAACACTGCTATCATGTCTCCCCTGGTCCTTCTCTTCATCAAACTAGACATACCCAGCTCCTGCAGCCGTTCTTCATATGTTTTAGTCTCCAGTTCCCTAATCATCTTGGTTGCTCTTCTCTGCACTCTTTCCAGAGTCTCCACGTCTTTCCTACATCGTGGCGACCAAGACTGTATGCAGTATTCCAAGTGTGGCCTTACCAAGGCACTATACAGTGGCATTAACACTTCACGTGATCTAGATTCTATCCCTCTGTTTATGCAGCCTAGAACTGTGTTGGCTTTTTTGGCAGCTGCTGCACACTGCTGGCTCATATTCAAATGGTTGTCCACTAGGATTCCTAGATCCCTCTCACAGTTGCTACTATTGAGCAAGGTACCACCTATACTGTACTTGTGCAATTTGTTTTTCTTGCCTATATGTAGGACCTTACTTTTTTCACAATTGAATTTCATTTTATTACATAGTGCCCAATGTTCAAGTTTGTCTAGATCCTTCTGTATCTTAAGCCTATCTTCTGGAGTGTTGGCTAATCCTGCCAGCTTGGTGTCATCTGCAAATTTGATGAGTTCCCCATTTATCCCCTCATCCAAATCGTTGATGAAGATGTTAAAGAATACTGGGCCTAAAACAGAGCCTTGGGGGACTCCACTGCATACTTCCTTCCATGTAGATGCAATTCCATTGAGGACTACACGTTGAGTGCGGTTGGTCAGCCAGTTGCGAATCCATTTGCTGGTGGTGCTGTCTAACCCACAATTTTCTACTTTATCTAATAGTAGGTTATGATCTACTTTATCAAATGCCTTACTGAAGTCCAGGTAAATTATATCAACAGCATTCCTCTGGTCCACTGATTTTGTCACTTTGTCAAAGAATGCAATTAGATTCGTCTGGCATGATCTGTTTTTGACAAACCCATGTTGGCTTTTGGCTATTACTTTGTTTGCTTCTAGGTGTTCACTTATTTGTTGTTTAATTATCTTTTCCAGAATCTTTCCTGGTATTGAGGTCAGGCTGATGGGTCTATAGTTTCCTGGATCTGTTTTTTTTCCTTTTTTGAAGATGGAAACCACATCAGCTCTTTTCCAGTCTTCTGGCAGTTCCCCGGTACTCCAGGATCTCTGAAAGATATAGTTCAGTGGTTCTGAGATCTCGTCTGCCAGTTCCTTCAGAACCCTGGGGTGTAATCCATCCGGTCCTGGTGATTTGAACTCGTCCAGGGCAGACAGGTGCTCACTTACCATTTTCTTCCCTATTTCAACTTGTGTTCCTAATCTGATTTTTGTGGTGCTATTTTTGATTGGTTGGACTGTTTTATCCCTTTGTGTAAAGACAGATGCAAAAAAAGAGTTAAATAGTTCTGCTTTCTCCCTGTTGCTTATCATCTTCTTGCCATTTTCTCCCAGCAGTGGACCAATTGTTTCCTTAACTTTTTTCTTATTTTTAACATGTTGGAAGAAGCTTTTTAAATTATTTTTTACTTTTTTGGCAAGCCTTTCTTCATTGCGAGCCTTAGCTTTCCTCACTTCGTCTTTACAGGCTCGGGATATTTGCTTATATTTTGCCTTAGTTATGTCCCCCTTTTTCCACTTTTTATATTTATCCTTTTTGTCTTTCAATTTGTCAGAAAGTTCTTTATGCAGCCATGCTGGTTTCTTTTGGGAACTGTTTTTTTTCTTCTTCATTGGTATTGCGCTGGACTGGGCTTTTATAATCTCATTTTTCAAAATTTCCCAAGCTTCTTGAGTTGTTTTCCCCTTGAGGATTCTCATCCATGGAATCCTTCCCAAGCCCTCTCTGAGTTTATTGAAATTAGCTCTCTTAAAGTCTAAGACTCTAGTTTGACTTTGTTCAACTACTTTTGTTTGCATAATGTTGAATTCCAGTATTTCATGATCGCTTGCCCCCAAAGTTCCTGTAGCTTCTACACCTTCTATCATTTCCTCTCTGTTAGTGAGAATTAAGTCCAATATTGCTGATCCCCTTGTTCCCTTCTCTACCTTTTGGGAAACAAAGTTGTCTGCTAGGTTTGTTAGGAACCTGTTGGATCTTCCACTTGGTGCAGAGTTTGTTTCCCAATTGATGTCAGGGTAGTTAAAATCTCCCATTACTATTGTAGTGTGCTTCCTACATACCTTAGTTAGCTGGTTAGCAAAAAGTTCATCCACTTCCTCTGCTTGGTTGGGTGGCCTGTAGTATAGACCTATGACAATATCATTCCCCCCCAACCTTTAATATTGACCCAAATACATTCAAGATAGTTCTCATCATTGTTGTGCTCTATTTCTGTAGAGATGTAATTATTTCTTATATATAGTGCAACTCCACCTCCTCTTTTATTTGGTCTATTTCTTTTAAATAATTTAAATCCTTCTAGCTGTATGTTCCATTTGTGGGTTTCATCCCACCAAGTTTCTGTAATGGCAACAATATCGCATCTGCCCTCATTTACTTGAATTTCTAATTCAACCTGTTTATTCCTCATACTCTGTGCATTGGTGTATAGACATTTGAGTCCATTTTGATTGACCCTGTGTTTACTGTCTACGAAACCTGTGTTATGCCTGACTATGGTTCTCTTTGCCCCTATTTCTTTGCCACTTGTATGGTTCATGTGCATGGTATGGCACTCACTGTTAATTGTTTGGTTTTGCTTGACAGCGGTGTTGATAATATTACCCGCACAATTATCTATGTTACATGCACTGATAACCCTATGAATTTTAGTTTGCTGGGGACAGAAATGTTATTTATCTATTGATTCTCTGTCCCCACTATTCAGATTAAATGTTTAGCCAGGAAATCTATGAATTTAATGCCAGGTAACTCAGTCCCTTTCTTGGATGGGTGCAAACTATCTCTTTTGTACAGTTTATCATTGGACCAGCTGCAGGCATCATGACTAATAAGACCAAAGCCTTCCTTTTTACACCACTCCTTTAGCCACACATTAAACTCTGCTATGCGCTGGCCCTTTCCTTTTTGTTCCTTGTATACTGGTATAACCTCTGAGAAGATAAGCCTGCAACCTGTACTACTAAGTTCGTACCCCAAACTCTGGAAATCATTCTGCACAGAAGCTACATCTTTTTGGGACAGATCATTTGTGCCAAGATGTATAATAGCATCAATGTAATAGCATCAATAGCATCTTCAAGTAGCTAAGGTTGGAGACCCCTGGATAGAAGATATATTGTTACGGTCATTTGCTACACACAACAATGACATCACAATGATTATGATGACATTCTTTCCAGCACCCTGTGGGATGGCCCCATGGGTTTGAATTTGGATATCAATAAACTGTATCTTTATTCTCCTTACCGTTTTTTTTTTAATCCTTTACATTCATTCCCCAGGCACTTGGATTAGCCTGTCTAACATAGGCTGCCAACTCATTCATTGTAAAGCTCCTCCCTTTATTCTTCTGAAGCTGGGAAATTACCACTCTCTTACTCCCCTCCCTTCTCAATAGATTTAAAGCCTGACCTTAATTATTAGATCTTTTCTAAAACTATGGATTCCTCTTCCTCTTCTTTCATTCAAGTATAAGCATGCAAGTTGGGAATATGGATATATATGCTTACATACAACCATAAAATTGGCTTCATAAGAATACTGAAGTCTCATACTAGGTAAAGGTTCCCCTTGCACATATGTGCTAGTTGTTCCTGACTCTAGGGGCCAGTGCTCATCTCCATTTCAAAGCCAAAGATCCAGCATTATCTGAAGACGTCTCTGTGGTCAGGTGGCCAGCATGACTAAATGCTGAAGGCGCACGGAATGCTGTTACCGTCCCACCAAAGGTGGTTCCTACTTTTCTATTTGCATTTTTACATGCTTCGAACTGCTAGGTTGGCAGAAGCTGAGACAAGTAATGGGAGCTCACTCCGTTACATGGCACTAGAACTTCGAACCACCGAAATGTCGACTTTTCTGATTAATAAGCATCTTAGCCACTGAGCCACTTTAGCTAGTCTCATACTAGCTAAAGCCAATTGAGAGTTTGGGATTTTTAAAAATTTGTTATCCGCAAGGTCTATTCTTATAATATCCTGTCCATTGGGAAGGGATTATCGATTTTGCACCAAGTTCGAGAAATTCTGGTCCATCTCTGAGAAATCAAATCAATCGCAGGAATCAGTTGGAGTACCATTAGAATATCACCAGCTGAAACTTTTGGTTTAGAATTTCAATCAGCTAAAAGAGCTGCATATAAAGCTCTCTGAAAAATCTATGAAGGCCATTAAGTTTCACCCAACAAAAACTGTCACAGCTAAATTGCTTTGGATCTCAAGAAGGCTTGGCAACCTTATATCTATGTGGCAATAAATTCACATAAATGTTGATAGACTATAGGGCTGCCATGTCAATTCTCCATAGAGTATCATTACAGTCAAAAGCAGGAGACTCATAATATTGTTTATATTTCCTACAGAGGTAGTTTATTTTACTACCTTCTGGTGGGCCTCTTATGGAAATTATTTGAGAGCTCCCTTAGGTATTACAGAAGGAGAGCAGTGGTAATTCCCTCAGTGGAAATGAAATTAATTAAAAAGTCCCCATAACATGCTTTAATAGTGTCAGAGGCTGGCCATGTATACAGTGGTCAATGCTGGCAAAATAACATCTGGTTCTCATTCAGCATTGCTTATTTTTTGAAGCAATATATAAATAAATGCATGCCTACTGCCCATCTCAACTACTACTTAAAATAATAATAGTAGCAATACCTTTAACACCATCAACAACAGCTGCCTATCCCAAATGCGAGGGAAGGACTCAACAGCTAGACAAAAGTGCCAAATCCAGTGTAAACATCTGGCTGCGCGGTCACCCATGATAATAACAGCTCTATTTTTATAGAGATAGCTTGACTTGCTTACTTGAATCATTGGAGACTCTTTTTTTTTAAACCAGACAATATATAAGTGTAGCACAGGGCAGGGGTGGTTTGCTGCCAGCATTACTGCCGGTTTTGTGCGCGCACAATTTTGTGTGTGCATGCGTGCATAGTTGACCATTAATAGATCTGTGCATGTGCAAAATGTTAAAAATGGGGGAAAAATTAACTCTGCAATTAAAATAGTTCTGCGCATGCACAGAACTGAAAAACAAGATGGTGCCGCCGCCTGGGGAACTGGTTCAGAGCGTGGCAGGCCTGGGTCACTGCTGGTTCCAGTGACTCAGGCCGCCGAACCACTACTGGTTCAGCGAACTAATCTGAACCGATAGGAACCCATCACTGGCACAGGGGTGTCAAACTCAAGGCTCGGGGGTCCAGAACCGAGGCCTGCAGGGTGGTGCCTCTGCCAGTGAAAATGGAGCTCGGGAGGGCTGCATGTGGTCCTTTTCGCTGGCGGAGGGTTGCAGGAGGCCATCGCAGCTGAAAACAGAGCTCGGGAGCCTGTTTTCGCTGGCAGAGCGCTTGGGCTGTCACAGGCACCTCTGACATAAGCTGGTCATGCCTAACCTGGCCAGCCCATCCCGGCCCCCCAAGGTTAAACACAACCCTGATGAGCCCCTCAATGAAATAAGAGTTTGACACCTCTAGTGTAGCGCATTCTTTCTGTCTAGAGAAGGGATGTCTTACTTATGTCCACCTTGTGGATTTCCTGGGGACATTGAAAGCACTGTTGGAAACAGGAGACCTGGCTCACCTATGTAGTTGTTTGCTGAGCTGGACACAAATCGGCAACCAGCTCTATTAACAGACGTCCCGTGGATTAAGTGCTGATTTACTCAGAGGCCCTGGGCAGTGCGCTCAGACGCAGTCCTTCTCTGACTGACCTCATCCTCGGCAATTAAACCGGAGGGAATTCCAGCCACTGCAATGTTTTTACTTAAAGATTAGCAAATGAGGGTAGGATTCAGCCCAGCAAAATCCTCATAGAAACCTTTTCTTCCTAAAACAGCACTGTAGCCGGAACCATCACAACTGACGTCAGTCGAAAAACCCAGCAAGCAGGGTAGCCCTAAGGTAGCCTCACAGCAGATAGTGGCCCTGTAATTGGATCTCCCTGCCCGCCAGGATTTGAATCCACAATCCAAAGTATAGTAAAGGCATCTGTGTGTAGTTGGAATTGGGTGGCAGGCAGTCGGAGGACTCGTCTCCCAAGCCAGCTGGCACAAGCTGGGCTCTCGAACAGGCTGCCTGCTGTGCAGAGGGTACCCCACCCAAGCTGCCAGTTGTTCTTCCTCCTCCTCCTCCTCATTCCTGAGGGCTTGGCTTGACAGGTACAAGCCTCAGCAGCTCCCTCTTACACACCCACTGTTAAGAGACTGAGGACAACACTGGGCTCAGGCCATTTCTATAGCAGGAAGTCAGGCCTTTTCCTCCCAAATCAGCAAGGAGAGGCTAAGGGAGGGGAGCGCCTGAGAGAAAGGCACGAGCAGTGCTGAGGGTCAGGGCTTGCTTGCTTCAGATGGTTTAGTAAACTGTTTTGCTTTCCCTTATGGGATTATTTTGGGTCAGGATTGTACTTGCAGCCTTTGGTGCGAGGCCTTGCCTGGAAAATGGATAGGAAGCTTCCGGCCCTTGAATTCAGTCTTCTTCACAAATCCAGCCGTCACACACTGCTCCCTGCTTTATTGTTAATCTCAATATTTCACAGAGGGGACATGTGAATCTTTTACTTAGGTACCCAGCTGCAGATGTGTTTGCCATCAATCAATCAGAGTACAGCTGGAAGGGACCTTGGAGGTCTTCTAGTCGGCCTCCTCTGCTCAAGCAGGAGAGCACATATGCCATTTCACATAGGTGCTGTCTAGTCTTTTCTTAAAAACCAAGGCATTACTTTTGCTGGCCTCCAAAGAGTATAAGTTCATCAGTCCAAGAAAGGAAAATATAATCCAAAATTCACAGTGGATAAATCCAAACACACACACACACACACTTTTGCCTTTTCCAGGTTTATTAATTCAAGATTTGCAGGTTTGGTTAGCAAGGAGCCCATTTAATTTACCCAAGGAAGACATGAAGGGAGGTCGGTCATTATTTCTTCGTCCTTGAGTGCTTGGTGCAATCTCCATCTTCAGACAGAGTCTAAAATGCAAGCGAGGTTTCTGGCCTTATTTTTGGACTTCATATTTCTTTCCTGTTTCTTTTGTCTTTGTCTTGCAACAGTCCTTCTGATAAAGGCTTCTGGAGCAAATGAAGGCCGCCCATATGCCATTTTGGCCCCATTGAAGGTTTTCTCCAAGAAAATCACTGGGCTGCATTAACCGGAGTGCAACTCCTGGAGAAAGCCTCTCTGCTGTGTACAAGGCCAGTAGAATACTATTCTGAGCAGGAAACCCAAACCTGTTATATTGGCTTGGTTTAATTCAGGAGAATCCCTGCTCCGAAATAACTGCTTGCTAAGAGACAGTGCCACAAAGCCTGCAAGCCTTGGTGGTGAGTCCTCCTTGGCCCCAGCTATTTGTCAGAAATGCAAGCTGATTAATTTAAGACTGGCAACTTTTCAACTCTCCAGTGCTTGTAGCAGCAGTTTGACAAGCAAGTGATAGTGGTTATCTACATGCTGTGAGCCTTATTGTTTTCTGAACCTCAAGCTGTTGTTAAAAAGCACAAGGCAATGCCAGGCAAGCATTTTGTTTCTTTCTGGTCAGTTGACAAACTTAAATATAACATGCCTGTAATTTGTATTCTAGGAATATTCTCTCTCTCTCTCTCTCCTTTCCTCTCCCATCCCCAACAGCATAAATCATTTCTTTAGAAGATGTATTTGTTTATTTCAAAATATTTATAAGCTGCTTTCAACAACAGGATCCACAAAGCAACAGAGAGAGAGGATTCAGATGTTGATGCAGCCATGGATATGACTCAAAACATTTGTGCGTTATGAGTAAATAATAATGCTCGGTCCGAATAAAAACAATGACCTCCTACTTCAATTGGCAAACAGTATTGCTGTAAAGATATCAAGTTTCCTTCAAAATAAAAACCCCACCAAAAAATAAACAAACAACATATGAGATACCCAGGGGACTACGGCCCCATGAGGGGTCCTTGGTATGTTGAGGCCTTCAGTCACATGTGAATGATCCACACTGGAGCCTGTGCTGAAGCCTAACATTTCCAAGAGCTGCGCACAGAGCAGCTAAAGCAAGAGATTAAGACACACATCAGGACGCCCCCCACCCCCCACCCCCCACCCCCAAAATTTCTCAGCCTCTGGTCTCCATTCATTGTTAAAACATCATTTTTTTCCTCTAAGGTCTCTGGCTGTTTTTTGGATTTGGTTTTGCTCTCTGGAGTTTCCTGACTCACTCAGCCAAAGCCTTCCTTCCAAGACAGTATAGAGTTTGAAATATATATCTTGGGGAGCGGAGTTCTTCCTCTGCTGCAGAAACGGATGTGCGCCCTTCCACCTCCCCATACTTGGCAGCTCTCCTCAAGCACAAAACCTTCTCAAAAGCCCATCCCCCAACAACCCAGGGCCTCACGCCAAGGCCACGGGGACTTCCTTTTTCTGCTCCAACTTCATGTATACGAAGGACGAATAGGTACTAAAGCCCCACAGAAGTTGGGGAGGAGGGGGAAAAAGTGTCAACCCAACATATTTAAGCTTATCTACAACTTCTTTTGGCTCAGTGGCTAAGACACTGAGCTTGTCGATCAGAAAGGTCGGCAGTTCCATGGTTCGAATCCCTAGCGCCGCATAACAGAGGGAGCTCCCGTAACTTGTCCCAGCTTCTGCCAACCTAGCAGTTCGGAAGCATGTAAAAATGCAAGTAGAAAAAATAGGAGCCATCTCTGATGGGAAGGTAACAGCGCTCCGTGCGCCTTCGGCATTGAGTCATGCCAGCCACATGACCACAGAGACGTCTTCGGACAGTGCTAGCTCTTCGGCTTTGAAACGGAGATGAGCACTGCCTCCTAGAGTCCAGAACAACTAGCATGTATGTGCGAGGGTAACCTTTACCTTTAACTTTACAACTTCTTTAGCAGTTAGTAGCAGCACTATAATCTCAGCTACAAATAATGGTGAGTCTGTTACCCATTTCAATGAAGTTTTCGCTCTTCATCTATTTATCTGCATTTGTATCCCTTCAAAATTCCCCTCCAAACTCTTGTATTTCCAGGGTTGCCAGGACATTGCAATCTAGGTCAAACTGCAGGGATCTCTCTTCTTTCCTGAACTTTGTTTTATTATTTATTTATTTGTTGTGGTTTTGAGTCAGTTCTTGACCTTGGCAACTGCCTGGACAAGTCCCTGCGTGGGTTTTTTTTTGGGGGGGGGCAAGATTTCAGAAGTGGTTTGCCATTTCTTTCTTCTTAGGGCTGAGCAAAGGGACTGGCCCCAGTTTGCTAGCTGGCTTTGTGCCCAAGGCAGGACTAGAACTCCCAATTTCTCAATTTTTAGCCTGGTGCCTCAACTACTAAATCAGGCTGGCTCTGGCTTAATTTTAATAACGCCCATTAATTCTGCAAAGAGCTCTGAGAATATACGCATTGTGTCCTTATGTGCCACTGTTTTTTGAAGCAATACAACTGAATCCTAGTGAGCAGTCTCCCCAGTTACAAAGCAACCAAGACGAAACCCACACATCCAGAATGGAAGGACGGGGCATAATGTCTCAAATAAAAGACAAATTGAAGCATTGCAAAATGTCATAAGCCGTTCCCCAAAGCAACGAGGTTACGCATAAAAAGGTCAAATAAATCATCATCCAGCTCACTGAATAATCCCCTCAAGGGCCTGTGCATCAGAGGTGGAAATTCAGCCATAAATGGAAGCAGAATTTATATTCAAACCGCAGATGCCCAAACCTCGGCCCTCTGAAACACCCCCCCCCCATCCCCGGGCCTGCAGGCCAACAGCTGCACCTTCAGGTTTTCTTCCCTTCAGCCTGACATTCCTTGAACCTCTGTTTTTTTAGAATCCTCTTACATGCTGGGGCCACACAACACACTAAATCACAGTGTACTTTGTTAGCTTAGATCAGCACGTTTCACAAACCGTAGTTTGTCAATGATGGCTAAGTGTACCGCTCATTATTGGAAGAAAACAAGGCACAACCAATGGTGGTTTAGTCTATTGTATTAAACCAGGTTATAGTTGCAATTCCTTGCAGGGCAACTGTTACATCCATTTGCATCTCCAGAAGAAAAAAAAAGTATCTGCAAAGGCAGACTTTCTGACTTTCTTCTGGTGCACTTCATGGTCTGGGCCTGGTGGTGGATACAACCATGTTCTTTCCAGTTTCATAGACAGAACATGTCATCTTGAAGCCAAAAGAAACCCCACTGCGTGTATCAGTGGCATTGGACACCGAGTGGACCCTGTTAACAGATTAACAGAGTTGGAAGGGACCTTGCAGGTCATCTAGTCTAACCCCCTGCCCAAACAGGAGACCCTACATCTGCCTCTACCTAGGATTGAACTCACAACCTCCTGACTGGGAGGCGAGAGCTCCACCTCTAATTGATCTAGAAAAATTAAGGCGGGTCAGAACAGATCAGGGCTTGGACAGAGCTACCAGAGGCATCTGCGAAAAGCCTGCAAGGGGAGGGATACGGAAACATAAATTCTTTGCTGCCTTCTATGGGTCGGCTCTACTTGGATGGGAGACCACGAGGAAATATCAGCACGGTAGGCTAGACTGGAAAGTCGAAAAGAATCCTTCATGACTGCGAGCCCGACCCGAAGATTCAGAGGCCGCCGCGACGCCTCCCCCGCGGAGCTTCAACGGGCCTTTACGCAAGAGGAGAGGCCGGGAAAGCGAGCTCGGAAGCAGCAGAAGCAGCGGCCCGACGCCCTTCAGCCAAAGCGGCGCGATCACGGCGCAAGAGCGCGCTCTTCTGGACACTCTGAGCAGGACAAAAAAAACCTGCCACACTTCGGAGAATTACTTCCTCTTTTCTCCATCCTCCTCCTCCTCGTCGTCGTCGTCGTCATCGTCATCATCATCCCCAGCATCGGATATGACAATCCCTCCTCCCCCTCCAAGAGAAGCGATTGTGGGATTGTATGATTCAGCTTCTGGATATTAATGTACTATTGTTTGTCTCTCCCTCCACAGCGCATATATAAGGTGGAGTAGAGGAAGGAAGTCCCCGAGGAAGTACACTGTTGAGTGAAGATTTGATCCAGGCTTCCTTGTTGACTTTGCTCAACCCTCCCCCCGCGAAGACGTTGGCAATCTCGGCCTGCAGGACCAGGTCTCTGCCCGCCCCCCCCCCCTCCCAAAAGGCACGTGCATGGCATGGAGGTCGATCAGAAAGGGGAAAGGGGACAAGCTTCCTTCTCCCAATCCGGTTTGCTGAGTTGCAGCCTCCTTGGGGGAAAAAAGAAAAATGCACAAATATGATTTGCTTCATGGCTGTTGTGGAACTTTATTTATGTATTTAATTTCCCCGCACTGTAGTACAGATTTTGCCCCATTGTTTTCCAAAATCAGGAGCCTAATTTCTATTTTATAATAGAAAGGAAAGAAGGCCTCCGTAGGCTTTGTATTATTTGTCATGACTTGGTCAAAACAATAAATAGATCGATTGATCAATTAAAAGAAAACAGTTTTCAAGCAAGACCTTTTCCTCTCACAGTAAATATAAACAGAATTACTTATGCACCCAATAATCTTGCCCTATTTTTGGAAATGGCCTTACAAAAGACTTTTGAAGCTGAAGGAAGTTAGCAACCACCCTTCTACTAGAAAAATGAAATATTCTAGGAAATATTAAAAAGGCAGAATATTTCCCCTAAAAAGAGAAATAAAAACTCAAAAGAGGCAGAAACTTAGCCGCCCCCAACCTTTGTGAATGAGCCATTAATGCCTGAGTCAGTCTATTCTACATAACAAAGATCTCCCCCTTCCGTTCCAGGGTGAAGGGGTTAAGGCAGGGACCTCAGGATCTGACAGTATTAGCCCTTTACCCATCTTACCACATGGCACCTGGGAAGATTACATCATCACCCAGCAAGTCAAACAAGCCTGTGGAGACAGCCTACAGAGTGGTTCCTGCAACTACCCCTGGGAGTCTGACCACCAATCAGAATGCATTTCTTACACAGGAACAGGAAACTCTTAAGGTGGGGCCCAATAGAGGGCATAAAACCAAGGCGCTCCCAGCATCCCTTCCCTTTTCACCCAGGAGCTCCAAGACATTGAACCATCTTTCCAAGCAGCCTCCATGTTTCCAGTGTCTTTTTCCCAGTTGGAACTTAACCCAAAAGGACGTTTCTTACAACAAAGCTGAAGCTTAGGTTGAAATAGCCCATAATACATGGGTGAAATTCATTTTTTTACTACCGGTTCTTGGTGGGAGAGGCAGGGGAAGGATACTGCAAAATCCCCATTTTCTCCCCACTCCTGGGAGAAAGATATCGCAAAATCTCCATTCCCACCCCACTCTGGGGCCAGCCAGAGGTGGTATTTGCCGGTTCTCAGAACTACTCAAAATTTCTGCTGCCGGTTCTCCAGAACCTGTCAGAACCTGCTGAATTTCACGCCTGCCATAATATTATCTTGGAAAGTGCATTATATGTGCTTTTGGACAACGGAATGGAGGCAAAAGAGCAGTCAATGCTTAGATGAGCCCTGAAACAATGAGATGGCTTGGAACATCTGGATTTCTCTCAACATTTCTTGGGCAGGGTTTTATTTCTTTATTTGCCCATCTTGTAGCAAACGACTTTCATAGCAAAGGGTTACAGATTTCACAGGTGAGATTTGCCGGGCCTAACCCTGCCCAGCCCAGTGTTGTTAGTAACACAATCTGGCAACCTTGGGAGAGTCGGCAACTTAGACAAAATGCAGCGACTTGGCCTAGTGGAGTGGGACAGGCCTTTGTTCCTTTTTCTGCTCCTCATTGCCTGGACGATGGGTAAGGGCTTGCTTGTGCTTTTGAATTGTGGGGGCTCTTTGTGCTCTCTTGAGTTTGGTTGTTTTGTTGCAGATGTTTCTGTTATCAAACTAGGTAACATCATCAGTGCTAGACATCACTAGCACTGATGAAGTTACCTAATTTGGTCATGAAACATCTGCAACAACACAATCAAGGTTAGAGAGCATTGAAGATTCCTCAGCGCTACCCAGAGCTACAAATATCTTCTTTGATCATCTTTTGAACTATGGCTGAGGGACCATTTAGTGAGGGGGGGAGGCTTTTCTGAGCAATTACCCTCCCCAAAGTGCTGTTTAATTTGTGAGAGATGCTTCCAATCTACGTGGGCCCTCAACCTTGTAAGAAAATATAAAATGGACCATGACTCATAGGTAGATAAGCAGTAGAATACTTCCCCAGATCTCTTGAAGCATGTGATTTTTCACAGTGGCTTCTGATTGCAGAAATACTATGCCTAACTGTAGGGCACACGAGCTGTACAGTTCCTTGAATGAATTTGAGGGGGCTCTAGGAAATGCCCCCATCCCAGAGGTGGTATTCAGCAGGTTCTGACCAGTTCTGGAGAACCAGTAGCGGAAATTTTGAGTAGTTCAGATAAGGCTTATCCTGTTGAATAGATGAGGCGTGGCCAGCCAGAGGTGGTATTTACCGCTTATCCGATAAGCGGTAAATACCACCTCTGGCTGGCCACGCCTCATCTATTCTCTGCCCCCCGAGTCCCAGCTGAGGAAATGGGATATTTTGCAGTAACCTTCCCCTGCCATGCCCACCAAGCCACGCCCACAGAACCGGTAGTAAAATCTTTTGAATCCCACCACTGTCCCCGTCCATGGGAATCCATGGGCCTCCTGGCAAAGCAGCGTTTGCTTCATGATTTCAAGACTGTCCCTCTGATTAAGGTGTTGGTGTTAATTACACCTGCAGGGAGCTTCCAAAGCTCACTTGCCAAACAGCAAGCGTCCCAGTCCAGCTAGCTCCAGTGCAGCCTCCCTTCATCTGCAGCGAGGCTCAGAGATGGAAGCCTGGTCTGCAGGGCTGATCAGGACCAAATGGCTTCCATTCCCCTGGCCGGGTCTTAAGGGAGGAAAACAAAAACAAAGCAGCTCTTGACCTAGGCAGAGCTTCCTTGTTTGGTTTCTTTGTTTGTGTTTGTTTTCCAAGGTTGCCTGGAGTGTGTGTGTGTGTGTGTGTGTGTGTAGGGGGGGGGAGGGAGAAACAGTTTTTCTTGCTCTGCTCTTCCTATGGTAGCTCTGCCCCTTAACAGGCAGTTCCTCTATTTGACTCTGCCCTCAAGCCCAGACTAATATTAGGGGGCTTCACTCCTTTGCCCCCCCCCCAAACCATCCAGGCTTAATTCCTTGATTCGGAGGACTCTACCTCCCCCCTCCCCACCATTTTTTTTCCATTTGGAAGAGTTGGCAGTCCTGGGTCTTAACAAAAAGCACTCTCCCTGTTCCTCAAAGGGGGTTTCCTGGATGCTTTGTGACAATGGGGCAGAGCATCTGATTTTTCCTGCCCTGATTTGCAGAGGAAACTAGTGCAATGCTGGTGCTCTTGATTAGATTCTCGGAGGAAGAGAGAACTAGATGCAAAGATGATCCGACAGAAGCTGGAGCAAGCTTTTCCACCCTTCCTTAAGAATGGGTTCAATTGAGATGGAGCGTTATCAATCAAAACAATTGATTTGTAGCACCTGGTGGTGTTTTGGGGTGGAACTATCATGGCATAAATAGTAGCAGACTAGCATTAAATTAAGCAAGGCAATTACACCATAAAAATGGGTTGTAAGCAGTCAGGGAGCACCTCCCTTTATTTCTCATTTAGCAGTGAGTTTTCTGGGTAATATTTGCTAGTTAACTCGATTCACAGCAGGTAGAGCATAGGAAACTTTTCTTTTCTCATTCTATTTCCTTCCCACCTGTAGATTCAGATATTGGAGCTGAAGGTAAGGAAACCACCTTACCCATATTTAATGGCCAGACACCAATGGCTTGAAAATAAGGTTGCTAGTGGCACTATAAGAACAGCCTTTGATGTGTGACAGCTGTGAAAACAAAGCTGACTGCTCTTCGTGTAGACAAACATGGATTATAGCCAAGCATATGTATGTGAGTACATGTGCCACCAGATGGGCATATAGGCACCGGGGTGCCTCAAGGCTGCCTAGGGCTATAGCTTTACAAAATATCCAGTCTTTGATTAAAACAAGATGATTGCACCCTAGGAAATTTTAGAATGCAGTGATGGATGAGAGGCGGCCAAGAACAGTTTTAATGAGCATGAAAACCTTTGTTCCAGAGGGGATTGTTGTGTAAGTCTGCTGAAGCAAAAGCAACAATGAGTCCAGTGGCACCTTGGGACAGGCATATTAACATATGAGCTCATGTGATACTCAGTGCATCAATTTTTAAGGTGTTGCAAGATTCTTTATTGTTTCTACACCTTAGCCCAAATAAGTAACCACAAAAACGCAATAAAATAACAAACCAGAAATGATCCACCAATGAACAACAGCAATAAAACACCAGCCAATTGTTCTGGTAAACTCTTCTGCTTATTAGTTGAATCTAAGTTTTATCTGCTTTCTAATTTAAATTTACTTATTTCTCAATTTAATTTTGTATTTTTCTACATTGACTCTCAGAACTCTTCTATTACAGTTTCTGGCTTTATTATCAATTAGTGGAGATATTAGCAGAGAATTATGGGTTCTGTATTCCAACAGATCTGGAGTGTACAGGATGGAAATTTGATGTATTTGCTTAATTGTTAAAAAAAAAAGAGCATAGCTTTCAAGATAACGTAGTGCCAAATTAAACATTATAAAAACAAAACAAAAAAACTGCAATAGATCTAATTTATTAGATTAAAAAATGCTGTCATTTCATGGGGAATATCTATTGTTAGCAATTGAGAACTGGGAATTCAGAGTAATTAGGGGAAAAACTGGTTCCCCCCCCCCTCCTAGAGAAGAAGCAGGAAGCATCTTACCTAATTAGTAGTAGGTTTCTCCTCTTCTTTCCCCAGGCATGGAAATCGTTTTAGAGACATATAAAATAGTGAATTGGCGCAGGGGTGGGTTTCAAAATTTTTGGAACAGGTTCTGTGGGTGTGTCCTGCTTTGTGGGAGTGGCTTGCCGGCCATGTGACCGGGTAGGAGTGGCTTGCCAGCCATGTGACCGGGTGGGAGTGGCCAATTTGGAAAATGTGAAATTCACTTAACAATGGTCTTGGTTAGCAACCAAACTTTTGGGCTTAATTGTGGTCATAAGTTCTCTCTCTCTCTCTCTCTCTCTCTCTCTTTCTTTTTCTTTCTTTCCTTCTGTCTTTCTTTCTCTCTTTCTCTCTCTTTCTTTCTCTTTCTCTCTTTCTGTCTCTTTTCTTTCTCTCTTTCTCTCTCTCTTTTTTCTCTTTCTTTCCTTTCTGTCTCTCTTTCTTTTTCTCTCTTTCTCTCTGTCTGTCTATCTTTCTCTCCCTCCCACTCTCTGTCTCTCTGTGTGTGTCTGTCACTCTCTGGTTCCCCCCTCCCTCCCTGTCTCTCTGTGTGTCTGTGCCTCTCTCTCTCTGTCTGTCTCCCCCCACCCACCCAAGCCTCCTCAGCCTCTCTCACCCATCCACCGGACGAAGGAACCTGGTGTCCGATGGGTGAGCAAGCGAGCGAGCAAAGGCTTTTGAAGCAAAGGCTTCAAAGGCTGCCGGCTAGGAACAGCGCGCTACGCTGCGCGAACCCCCCCCCCAGTCGCGGCAAAACTTTCCCTGTTAGCGCGACTGGCAGGGGGTGGGGCGGGGGTTCGCGCAGCGTAGCGCGCTGTTCCTAGCCGGCAGCCTTTGAAGCCTTTGCTTCAAAAGCCTTTGCTCGCTCGCTTGCTCACCCATCGGACACCAGGTTCCTTCGTCCGGTGGATGGGTGAGAGAGAGAGCGAGAGTAGCCGGTCAGGCTACTTCCAGGAGCTGAGGAGGTTTGGGGGGGAGGGGAGACAGACACACAGAGAGACAGGGAGGGAGGGGGGAACCAGAGAGCCGGGAGAACCCGCTGGCTGTATTTACTCTCTCTCTCACCCATCCACCGGACGAAGGAACCTGGCGTCCGATGGGTGAGCGAGCAAGCGAGCAAGCGAGCAACCGCGGCCAGCGGGCCAGAGGATTTTTGGGGCGCGCAGCAACTTTCCTTACCCGCGGCGGGAAACACGCAAGGAGAATCCACTCCCAGCTGTCTCCTTTTTCCTTCTGCGAAGGGTACTGGCCGCTGGCAAAGCGGGAGGCTCGGGAAGGCGGCACACACACACACACAACCTACTTCAGGCGGCGGGAAACACGCAAGGAGAATCCACTCGCGGCTAGGCGTAGGGGGGAAGAGGTGGCTGAGCAAAGGGAAGGGGGGGGGGGAAAGGCGCTCTCGCCCCTTCCCGAGCCTCCCGCTTTGCCAGCGGCCAGTACCCTTCGCAGAAGGAAAAAGAAGACAGCTGGGAGTGGATTCTCCTTGCGTGTTTCCCGCCGCCTGAAGTAGGTTGTGTGTGTGTGTGTGCTTTCTTTTTTTTTGGCCAGCGGCTCCTGGCCCGAGCGCTGCTCTTCGGAGTTGTCACGGCAGCAGCGGCAGCAGGTTATGGGGCGACGAGGTGAGCGGCCCACCCCCACCACCCACCCCCATGGAGAAGGGGAAAGGAGGACCCCTTCGGAGAGCCGGCCTGGCTGTCTTCTTTTTCTCTCAGCGAAGCATGGGCGAGGAGGAGGCGGCGCTTCGCTGAGGGAAAAAGAAGACAGCGCAGTCGCCTTGCTTGCTTTCCTGCCTGCCCGCCCCAGCTGGGAGCAGCAGTTAGCAGCGGCGACTTACTTCCGGGTCCACGATCCAAAGGGATCGCTCGGGATCCGGAAATTTTACGAAAGGGTTCGCCCGATCCCAGGCGAACCCCCAGAAACCCACCCCTGAATTGGCGGTTGAACTTGTCTTTCTTTTTCCAATTTTCCAGCTGTCCTCAACTGACCTTCTCCTCCCTGCTATTTCGCTAGATGTAATGCTCTTTCCTTTCCGTAGTGGGACAGTTCTGAGGTGTGAAGGCTCAGTGGGTGGAATCTTTATTCCAAGCATTTGTTCCAGAACCTTGAGACCAGGACATTCAGGAACAAGAAAAGGGGGCAATCCCAATTCAGATACCATAATCGGAGCATTGCTTTATAATATGGCAGACCTGAGCTACGCTTACACTCCTGCATACTCCAAAGCATTATTTGGAGGCTGAATATGAAATGCTGCAGAACTGGGGCTCAAACCCTGGGCTCATTTAGCCCATCATGGTGGGCTGCTGGAAGAAAGAGCAGACTTCCAGAGGTAGTTGAACCTTACCTGATCAGCAAGCTCTTGAGGGCTTGGGTACTTTTGACCAGTCCTTTGCTCCCAGCTCACCTAACACTGCAATTCCTGACTTAACAGATTTAACAGGTTAACAGAGTTGGAAGGGACCTTGCAGGTCATTTAGTCCAACCCCCTGCCCAAACAGGAGAACCTACATCTGCTTCTACCTAGGATCGAACTCACAGCCTCCTATTTGTGAGGCAAGGAGCTCCACCTCTAGGCCACAGAACTTGTCTGACCTATTTATACAAACACTTCATAGAAATTTGATTCCGAGGAGAAGAGTGTTACTATCTTTGCCTGTTTAGTGAATTTCCCTCGTGATGTACAAGTAGATATCCACGATGGCCGTGAGAGTAAAAGCCAATTGTTCACAATGTACATAAAAGATAGCAAAATGACATGTTGCTGTTGTTAGTTGTGAAGTCGTGTCCGACCCATTGCAACCCCATGGACAACGTTCCTCCAGGCCTTCCTGTCCTCTACCATCCTCTGGAGTCCATTCAAACTCATGCCTACTGCTTCAGTGACTCCATCAGGACACCTCATTCTCTGTCGTCCCATTCTTCTTTTGCCCTTAATCATTCCCAGCATTAGGCTCTTCTCCAGTGAGTCCTTCCTTCTCCAATCTTCTATATAAATAAAAATGTAACAAGAGTTTGTTCAAAACCGCTAATCTCCGAAAGTACTACACCGATCACTTCCAAATTTTCACACAATGTTGCTTTGAAATACAGCACCAATGATATATATAGATTGTGTAGATGTCACACCTGTGCCAGGTACATGCAATGGAAATGTAAAAAATTGTTAAAAAGGTAGGTAGATGGATACAGAGAGAGCAGTGGGCCACAGGCATTATGTCATCCTTTATGACATAAAGTACTCTGAAGGAGAAATACAGTAGGTAGGTAGGTAGGTAGGTAGGTAGGTAGGTAGGTAAGTAGGTAGGTAGGTAGGGGAATAGAAAGAGGGAGAAATACAGTAGGTAGGTAGGTAGGTTGAGGGATAGAGAGAGGGAGAAATACAGTAGGTAGGTAGGTAGGTAGGTAGAGGGATAGAGAGAGGGAGAAATACAGTAGGTAGGTAGGTAGGTAGGTAGGTAGGTAGAGGGATAGAGAGAGGGAGAAATACGGTAGGTAGGTAGAGGGATAGAGAGAGGGAGAAATACGGTAGGTAGGTAGAGGGATAGAGAGAGGGAGAAATACAGTAGGTAGGTAGGTAGAGGGATAGAGAGGGAGAAATACAGTAGGTAGGTAGAGGGATAGAGGGAGAAATACGGTAGGTAGGTAGGTAGGTAGAGGGATAGAGGGAGAAATACAGTAGGTAGGTAGGTAGGTAGGTAGGTAGGTAGGTAGGTAGGTAGGTAGAAGCTCTTTGTAGGTAGGTAGGTAGGTAGGTAGGTAGGTAGGTAGAAGCTCTTTGTTGCTCTTCAGTGTCCAAATCAGGGCATTTCAAGAGAAAAAGCTGCAGTTGAAATAACAATCAACAATCTGCAGGAAGAGATTCTGTTGTTTTTTCTCACCTGGCTCTATTCTTTCTCTAGCCTCATTAACAGACCACAGGCAGTCCTCGACTTACATCAGTTCATTTAGTGACTGTTCAAAGTTACAATGGCGCCGAAAAAAGTGACATGACCGTTTTTTCACACTTACGTCCTTTGTAGCAGCCCCATGACCATGTGATCAAAATTCAGATGCTTGGCAATGGTTCGTATTTATGACCACTGCTGTGCCCCAAGGTCATGTGATTCCCTTTTGATAAGCAAAGTCAATGGGGAAGCCAGATTCACTTAACAACCATGCCACTAACTTAACAACTGTAGCGATTCACTAAACTCTGGCAAGAAATGTCATAAAATGGGGAAACACTCACTTAACAAATGTCTCTCTTAACAATAGAAATGTTGGGCCCAATTGTGGTCGTAAGTCAAGGACTACCTGTATCCTTTCCATTAAAATCTCTTCTTTCCTTGGAGAGCGATTTCCAGTAATCAGAATTCTGATTTTTGCTTTCTGAATTCCCTCTGCAGTCTGCTCTGTGGAAGCTGTGCATTTTGTTCCCTCAAAGCTTGGGCAGAAGATGCTTTCTCTGTTTTATGTATCAAATAATAAAAGCCCAAATGCTTAAAAAAATAGTTGAGCTAGATTATCATAGCACAATTTCATTTAACAATTTGTTCAAAGCAAGTTAGAAAACGTCAATTAAGCTTGCCACTAGATAGTAAATTGGCTAAACGATCTACTGATTCCTTCTAAAAACAACAGATTTCTTGAATCAATTTCACAAATAGGTCTTATCCGTAACCATTTTTTACTATGTCAGCTGAATTTTCCCAGTATATGTAGTTATATGTTTATTTTTTTTAGCCTCTGGAGAAATATGCAGAATCCTAAAAATCAGGTCATCTTGTATAAATTGAGGGAGGTTGCTCCGTTTCCTCCCCAGATATATTGGTTTTAAAATGTTTTGCAGAGGTAATAAAAAAAGATGATTCTTGTTTCACTTTTGTACAAATCCCTTTTTCAACAGGAAATGTAGAGATTGCCAAAATACAATACATAAAACATCCCTTTCTTATTTTCCCGTAGTACTATTAATTAATTAATTGGTTTAGAATTGCAGAAGTAGTTTGGAAAAGGAGAAGGGATGCGTAAAATCTTTTCATTAAGAAGGAAAACATTTTTCCTAACTGGGTAATAATTTTATTGGAACCAAGTAAAATTAATACAACTCAGCCTGCACATTTCAGCTTTCTAGAACAGTCCAATAGACCTTCAGGCTTTCTATATAATTTTATATCCTATCATCAAAGAACAGGTTTAGGATTTTTATTCCCATGGATCATGAATCTGTGTTAATTAAATATAATTAATTCCACTATAATTCATTTACACATTTTCAAGAAGAGAAGGGTTTTAAAAAAGGCTTGCTGAGATTACCGCAGGGCTGTGCAAACCCATTACTCTGCAAATGTTCTTGACAATACCTCCCATCATTCTCAGCCAGCATGGATATTGTAAATTGTTACCCAACGCATTCAGAAAGTTAGGAGAAGGAGAAGGATAAAGGCAAAGCTAGATATGTCTTTGGGTTTCTTAAACCATTTCTGCTTACTGTCTGCATTCCAACAAATATTTGTTCAAACTTTTTCCTGCGGTGCGTGAATGTGTTCCCACACTGTTAACAAAATAGCTCTCTTAAATTGGGGTGTGTGTGTGTCTCACTATGACTTCAGGAATTTAGGAGCATTTTTCTTTATATGCTCTGTTCTGAACTTAATCAGAAGGATAAAAGCAACAGGAGAAAAAAAAAATACAGGAAAACAGATAGTCCCTGGAGTGCTGCCTCAAAGGGCATTAAATGTTTTATAATCGAGGAGGCAAGTAACAAACAAATACAACAATAACAGAGTTGGAAGGAACCTTGGAGGTCTTCTAGTCCAACCCCCTGCTCAAGCAGGAAAACCTACTATACCATTTCAGACAAATGGTTATCCAATCTCTTCTTAAAAACTTCCAGTGTTGGAGCATTCACAACTTCTGGAGGCAAGGTGTTCCAACTCTATTAATTGTTCTAACTGTCCTTAGCTCTAGGTTGCTTCTCTCCTTGATTAGTAGCAGGAGAAAAGGAGGATATTAAAACATCCTTCAGGAACCAGTCTTCCCATTATCTATCTATTGTGCCTAAGAGGACCTCCTATGCAGGGATGGTTTGCTGCCTCTTTTACTACCAGCGCAACACGCATGCTCTGTTCAATATAAATTGTTCTTCGTGCATGCACAGTAAACTGTGTATGCACGGTCACTAAAAACCAAAATGGCAGTGGCCCAGTGGTGGTGAGGGAACTGGTTCAGGGGTGTGGCAGGCCTGGGTCACTGCTGGTTCTGCGACCCAGACCTGAATTCCACTACTGGACTGAACCGGGAACAACCCACCGCTGCTCCTATGTTTCAGGGATATTCACAGGATGTGGAAAAAATGTAAAGACTGTGACTGAAAATGTGATTGAAGTTCCATTTTTTATATATACGAATTCCTTCAATCACATTTTTACACCCACCATCTTGGGTTTTTTTTTAATCATACCCCATTGACATTCCTGCTATGTTTCTTGTTTGTGGGAGAAAACATACTTACATTTCGGAAGAGAGTATGCTTTGCAGGTACTCAGCAAGTGACACCATGAAATAAATTGTAGGTTCATAACAAGAGAACTCAGGAAATTTCCAGATGTGGCTGAAGCATAGATCTTGGCAAGCCTCTCTATTGGTTTCTGCTTTGTCATCTTATTGTTCATAAATATTGTATATGGATTTTTTGAGTTGAAAGACACAAAAAAAGAATGTGAAAGTAATGTATAGGATAAAGTAGCTGCTCTTTATTCAATTAAAAATAATTTCATTTTTATTTAAAACAATAAATATTTAGAAATTGTCATAAGAAAATTCCAATAGGAAACAAAGGCAACAACACAAGCAAAAATAGTTATTTTAAGATCAGAGGTTTATTGTGTCTAATAATTTGGAACATTAGAAATGAATATATATAAAAGATATAATAGCAGTAATATACTGCATCAACATATTAATGCAGAGGGCCAATGAGATATAGCAAGTCCTACAAGGACTGCTATAAATCAAAGAGGCCCGAGCCGATCTTGAACCCATCCTTTATATTGTTCTTCTAACTACATACATGGTTCACAAGTCCACTAACTGTCACTTTCTGTGAACACCTGTGAAACATTACTTTCAATTCCTCTCTTCCAATAGTTTCATTCTTCCTGTTTTGAACAAATCCATTTAAGTGCATATTTTAGAAAAACATATTTCACAGATAGTAATGGTTCAGCAGAATTACTATTTCTGATAAATTTTAAAATCATCCTAGCTGAAAACTTTGGTTCCTATCTCTTTCTTTTGGGGCCTCTATCACCCATAGGACTTATTGAATCTTATAGATCAGTGATGGCGAAGCGTTTTTGGCTCGTGTGCCAAAAGCGGGGGGATTGCGGGGGGAGCGGTTGTGCCTGGGCGTGCCACACTTGTGTGTGTTTCCCCCCTCTGGTTTGCTCATAGGGTCATTTTTCGGCCTCCGGAGCCTTCACGAGCCTTCAGGGAAGCCTCCGGAAGGTGAAAAATGGTCTCAAAAGAAGGCTGAAGTCAACTGGACATGTGCACTGGAGCTGACAGGGCAATGCCTCGTGTGCCTTAACAAATGGCTCCACGTGCCACCTGTGGCACCCGTGCCATAGGTTCGGCATCACGGTTATAGATCAATAGGCTATATTTCTTGATTCTCACAAAATAAACGATTGAGGACAAAATAATCTTTTACTTCTTTATTTTCTTTATTTTTTGCTCGATTTTAATTGTATGTATTTTCCATTATTATAAAGCTCAAGAAGCTTATAATCCACAGTTAAAATGCAAGAGAGTATGAGCAGATTAAACACTGCAAAAACAGCACTCTCTCCTAAAAAAGAGAATGAATGAAGGAGAATCAAGCACAAAACTTCCATCAAACATTAATGCTATATACACAAAACGCTGGATGAAGAAATAGGTATGTTGTAAATTTCAGCAGGAAGAGGATTCCAGACCAAAGTTGCTATTAGGGAGAAGCAGTCCTTTGCAGATGGTCCTTGCTATCATTAGTGGTGTCATAGGACCAACATTCTCCTGCTGTTCCTTCTCTTAGGTATCGAGTTCATAGATTTTCCTACAACAGTGGAACTGGAAGAAACTGCGGAACCAAATTCAATTGTGACCACCTTCTCTGTCCGTTGCATAACAACAGGTTTTACACCTAACACAGTCCTGAAAACTGTCACCCCGGCTTCCTCTTTTTTCAACCCTCTAAGCATATCTTCTGGCAGATATCAGGTAAGCAAGATAACATAGGCCAGTCCAATATATCTTAGAATGATTTCTGAGGAATAGTATTTGTATTGATGGCCAAGGAACTGCTAGCCACATACAAACAATTTGGATTCTTACTACTAAGTATTCCAACTTCCTTCAACCTTGTGCGCTCTGAAGTTTTCAGAGTTCAATTTGGAGAATCCCCTAATGGGTTTATGGCCCAACAAATATGAGGGCTCATTTTGGGGGCAACCAGAAGACAAGATTGGGAAAGAGATTGTGGCTCTGTTGCTGTGATGCAGAACAGAAGTTAGTGGTGGATTTAGTAAATAATGCCTCTTTCAATGCTGAGAAGGTCTTAGGAGGGGCTCTATTTATGATGTTATCAGTGGATAATTGTAATCTAAGAAATTCTTCATTTGTATTCCTCACCTTGGAACTCTCTATGTTCTAAGTGCACGATGTAGTTCTCAATAGTACATTTTATGAATTCAGATGTTTATCTATTTATTCATGTGAGGGTTCTTTTTGATAGGTGCACTGCTGGCTATGGCATTTGACTGTATGGTTTTCTTTGCAATTCTTGGTTTTATATATTTTATATTCATTCTGTAAATCACTTTGCAGTACTTGATGAAGACTGATGTGCATATTAACTGTAATCTTGAAGAACTGAAAGAATGAAATATAAGGTTAATAAAATCTTCATCGTCCCAACGTCACATTACTAAGTTAGCAATAAATTGTCGAAGCTCTCAAACACAGCTGATGGGAAGAAATTATTGAGATCCAGGGTTGCTTTTGAAGTGGCTGGCAGTCCTTTGATGAAGTTACCTTCACAGAGATGTATAGGGGAGGGAAGAGGCTGGTGAACTGTACTCTGTTCTAATGCTTACTTAAGAATCACACCAAGGTTCTTTCTTTTGATTCCCAGGTGACACTTAGTCCCAGTGCTGCTTTTGATGCTAGAGTGGTGAATCTGTATACCTTAACATTCACCGCAGAGTGTGCAGGAACTACAAAAAATGCTGAACTCTTCGTTCGAGTTAAGGAAGTAAAGAGATTAGTGTGCAATGAAGGATATACTGACATAGGTAAGAATGCGGCAGCTTCCTTGATTAAATTAGTTTTGGCATATTCGGTGAAAGATAAAAGTGCCTTAATGAAAAACTTTTTAACATAAGATTATAGTAGAATTGGATTAGGTGGGGATTAGTCAATAGGCAGTGGGATGCATTGAACTTTCCATCAACATGGAGCTGATCTTGATCAGCACAAGGTAGCAAAATATTATTTTGACCAAGAATAGAAGAGAGAGCAGAGTAGTGGTAGTAGAATTGCCCAAAAGGTCTCATAATCCCGAAACGAGAGACTGTTCAAACTCAGTTTGCCTATGTTGCCATGTTCAATTCAAGTTAGTCCCCCCCCCCCCCCTTCCAATCTCTCTTTTATCATAGGACGGTTGCCTATACAAGTTTCAGAGGATGTTCCACCTGGAGAAACGATCTACAGAACCATCTTGAAGAGGCGGGGCACAGGCACGCTGTCCGTAAGTGCAGTGGTTGGGAGAAAAAAGCAGGAGTGTGCTTGAGAAAAGCTTTTTGATCACAAGGAGGGACAAATTGTTCTCCTCAAATGAGAGAAAAAATTCCTCTGGATCATCTAAGATAGGGTGATCATCTGAGGGGAGCTCGCATTTTGAAGGGTGACTCCGATAGGGTGAGAGTCAGTGGCTGGGGTAACAAGTGGAGGGTATTGTCTATTCTATAATTGCCACATTGTCCTCCCTTCTCACAGTTCACCATTACGGGGTCTTCCTTGTCTTTTGTCATAACTTCAGAAGGATTCTTGCAGCCACCTGCCAAAGGTTTCACTCGTGAAGAAGCAGGCAAGGTATGTGCTATTGTTTGCCTTGCACATGCAGTCTATCTGCTTAGCATCCCAGGGAAATAGTGGGAGTCCATTCAAGGCATGTTAGTCTTTGGCTTTCTGTCATATCCCAAACCATCCCAAGGAGAATTGCATGCCCCCAGGGAGCTTCTGTTGTCTTCATTAGCATTTTGCCATGTGATTTCTACATGTTTTGTTTCAGGCCTGTGGACCTTTCTCATTGCACAGTTCCAAATAATTTCAGGGAATTAGCTGTTTCTATGGCTTTTGTGGACCCAGGCTTATTTATTGGGCCTCTTGGATTCAACTAACTTTTCCTGTATTGCCCCTACAGATGTACTTACTAAAAATTGTGGTCAGGGATGCTGCTTCAAGAAGTTGCGAAGTGCCTCTGTCTATCCAGGTGAACCCTGTTTACCATAACAACGTCAGTTTCAGGTGAGTTGGAGGAAGTGGGGATAAAGACATGGTGATATTTAGATGTGCATGTTGGGTTGCCAGCAAATAGGTATGGCCCAAGACATCCCATTATATGACACACATTACTAAAGAATCTCTTGCAGCAAATGGCACAGAGCTGGAATTATGTTAGAGAATAATTATCACTTCAGATGTGGTCACATGAAATCCCACTTGATCCTACAGTACAATCTCAGAATCCTCTGTGATACTTACAGGTGGTCCTCAACTTACCAACACAATTGATCTCCAAATTGGCACCGCTAAGCAAGACAGTTGTTAAGTGAATTTTGCCCCATTTTATGACCATTTTTGCTACATGTTAAATGAATCACTGCCGTTGTTCAGTTAATAACACAGTTGTTAAGTGAATCTGTCTTCCCCATTGACTTGGCTTGTCAGAGGTCGCAAAATATGGTCACGTGACCCAGCGACACTGCAACTATCATAAATACATCTTGGTTGCCAAGCAACTGAAGCGTGATCACATGACCATGGGGATGTTGCAATGGCCGTAAGAGTGAAAACTGGTCATAAATCACTTTTTTTCAATGCTGTTGTAAATTTTAAAGGTTACTAAATAAATGGTGGTAAGTCGAATATCACATGTATTGGAATTTGAAGATGTACTGCTCAAAATGAGGCTTGGTTGGCACCTCTAGAATTTATGTCTGCTCAATCATGCCTGGCCTGAGGCAGCGCTACTTACCACAAATGAAAACCCCAGCATGTGAGGACTCATTTACTCTCCGTCCATCGTACATGACTTATCCCCTTCTCTGGAGAAAGAACTGGAAGGCTTGAATCAAGCGGCACACTTCTGGAACTCCTGAAATGTCGTGTTTTCTACTGAGATTTTCTGGAATCCCTGCTATATAGACCAAATTGTAGCTCTAGAACAGAGGTTCCCAAACTTGGCAACTTTAAGACTTGTGGACTTCAACTCCCAGAATTCTCCAGCCAGCTCTGCTGGCTGGAGAATTCTGGGAGTTGAAGTCCACAAGTCTTAAAGTTGCCAAGTTTGGGAACCTCTGATCTAGAATGTATTGCAGAAAGGGGTTGAGGAGATTTGAGCCTCTTTCTAGTCTAGTATAACCTTGTCTAGTATAGAACAAGTTCCCTGTGTCTCCTACCTCGTAGGTCTAGGTCACATAGATTGAACAGACCAGCGTATGAGCCATGCTTGTAGTTCAACCAAACACCATTACCTTAACGAAATATATTTGGAACTCTGAGGAAGACATGCATGGGGACCAATTTAATTCAGGATATATGTTAATGTTTTTGTGCCCGTGTAAACATCTAACTATTTTTTTTACTTCAAGTAGGCAGAGTAAACAGTAATGAGCTTGATAGCCTCCTGATTCAGAAAGAGTTATTTACACCTTTGCCTTTATGATTCAGGGAATCATCAGTTGCAGGTTCAATACGGGAAAGTGTACCACCTTTGTCTAAAGTCATACAGGTCCGAGCAACTGGGGAATCTGTGCTCTACCAGATCATCTACCCAACCACACGCTATTTCACCATTGAACCAGGTAATGAAAGCCCCACGTAAGCCATAGCATCCACACCATCTCAGGAAGTCTCTAGGAGCTAGCTACGCTGATTTTCAATTTTCAGCCTTCTTGTTTTCATGAGGCTGAGAATCATTCCTCCTTAATTAAAAGGCTTGGGGGGGGGGGTTGTTGGTGAATGGAAAACAGTTCTGTAAAAGCAACAAAAATAAAAACAAGTGGTAAAGACCAGGGAACCAGTCAGTTTGGTTCCTTGGATCCATTCCAGATAAGGAAAGGACAGGATTGCTCATATGTGCTACAATGGCTGTTTCTTGCAAGGGGACCGGCAGTTTTCTGTGAGTTTGAACACCAGGAGATGAAAAGATCAACCATGTTGCTTACAATCATGGAACAGCTTTTAAAGGACACTAAGTTTCTAATTACTTTTGGAATTTGCCTACAAGTTCCTTATGACCACAAGATTGAGCCTAAAAGTTCCCTTGCTAAGCAAGACAGTTGTTGAGTTTTGCTGCATTTTATGACCTTTCTTGTCACTGTTGTTAATTGTTGCAATTGTTAGTAACATGGTTGTTAAGTGAATCTGGCTTCCCCATTGGCTTGTCAGAAGGTTACAAAATGTGATCACATGACCCCCAAAATACTGCCACAGTCATAAATTCATGCCAGTTGCCAAGTGTCCAAAATCTGATCACATGGAGATGTTGCAATGGTCATAATTGTGAAAAATCATCATCGGTCATTTTTTTCAGGGCCATTGTAATTTTGAATGGTCATTAAATGAATGTAAATCAAAGGACTGCCTGCATTAACTATTCTAAGGCTATGGTATTAGAGACCTTTGGAATAACAGGTTTGAAGTCTTCATCAGGAAAATGTATCTTCAACTCCGAACAAAACAAAAATTAACTAAAATCTTAAGAGATTAAAAACTTTGAAATAAACAGCAAAAAGCTAAATAAGATTTTGATCTGAGAAAGTTACTGTACTGAATGAGTAGGAGTCCAGATAAATTTGAAGTATTGACTTTTATTATGAGATTTTGGAATTAACTACGAAAAATAACAGCTTCTTGTAGGAAACAGTTGTTTTGGCTATTGCAATTGGAAGTGAGATAAAAGTTAAGTTATGATTTCAGAAACTAGACACTAGAGCAGGGGTGTTAAACCCATGGCATCACATTGTCGACACATGATGTATCACAACTTTCCCCACTTCACTAAACCAGGGGTGGGTGTGGTCCAATGGTGAAATTCAATTTCTTTTACTACTGGTTCTGTGGGCGTGGCTTGGTGGGAGTGACAGGGGAAGGATACTGCAAAATCTCTGTTCCCACCCTACTCTGGGGCCAGCCAGAGGTGGTATTTGCCGGTTCTCCAAATTACTCAAAATTTCCACTACCGGTTCTCCAGAACCTGTCAGAACCTGCTGAATTTCACCCCTGGCATGGCCAGTGTGTGACGTGTCTGGCCCATAGGCCGCAAGTTCGACACCCCTGCATTAGAGGAAACTAAAGATTTTAAGCAGGAGACAAATTATACTGGTGTCAAATAATACTGGGACTTACAATATGCTACAAAACATTACAACTTCAGAAATATTAAAGGAGATCTTTTTTTTTTTTTGGCAAAAGAATTTTATTGGTTTTACAAATTATAATAGGGGAAAGGGTATATAGGGTATACAGTATATATTTTAGAGCTTCCATGTCAGAAATGGTGGTTACATCCGGGTCTTCATACATTATATTGTTAAGTAAATAGTGATAGGAGATATATATATATATATATATCACATTTTAAAGTTCATACATTCAATCTTTAGTTTTGCAATAACATCCGTTTCAGGAATTACATTAATTCAAAATTAATTATTTTTAATAATAATAATACTAATAATAATACTAATACTAATACTAATAATAATACTACTACTACTACTACTACTACTACTACTACTACTACTACTACTAATTATTATTATTATTATTATTATTATTATTATTATTATTATTATTATTATTATTATTATTATTATTATTATTTATAACCCGCTCTCTCTCCCCGAAGGGACTCGAGGCAGGGCACAGGGAATTTAAAAATACAAATAAAACCACAAACATCATACAATATTAAAACGAATTAAACTAAAATCCTGCGCTAAAATCCCAGATAAAAACTAAAACAAGCCCCTAAAAACCCTAACAAAAGTTTAATTGCCCCAGGCCAGCCAAGCAGAAAAAGTGTGTTTTTAATTTTTGATGGAAGGAGCGGAGATCTGCGTCTCTTTGTTATTATATCTTCTTCCTCCCTCCCCCCAGTGGGCAGTGCCATGGCTTCTCCCGTTCCTTCTTCTTCGTCTCCCAGGATCGAGGAGTGTTTTTTAAGAAAGGCCTCTGCCTCTGCTGTTGTTTTAATTCTAATCCTGCCTCCATCCCAGAATACCAACATTCCTTCCGGCATTAACCATTTGAACCAGATTCCATTTTTATATAATTTTTTTGACAAGAAGAAATACTTCCTTCTCGCTGCTCTGATTTTTTTTGGAATCAATATGCTTCAATATGAAAATGTCTTTTTATTCATACTTCAAAGGCCTCTCTCGTTGCACCCTCAGTATCTCATTCCGTGTGGACCTTCTTAAAAATTTAATATGAACCTCTCTGGGTACTTCATTAATTCTAGCATATGCTGAGTTAATTCTATAAATTAAATCTATTTCCCCCCCCCCCAAAGGTATTCTTCAAAGATCTCCAATATTAAAGGAGATCTTTGAAGAATAAGTCCATAAGTGAATAACTAGAGTATCAACAGTGTCAGTAACAATACCTGCTTCTATAGGTAATTTGTGTCTAAAACATGTTAATCAAGGAAAATAGATGTGATCATAAATTTTATCTGATAAGACAAAGTACAGCATATGGAACTACAAAAGACAGACCAAGAGAACAATTTAGAAAAGGACAGATGATGATCCAAAAGAATGACTTGAAAAATACGTTCTTATTGGATCTACAAGAGGGCTTGTTAAAGCCTTGAAGAAATCTGTGTGATAGGATAAAAAATGGAAGAGAAATAAAATCCTACAATAATATTTGATTGAATTAAGACTACTAGAAGTAAAAGGAAAGACTATAAAGTTGTTCATATAATCAATGTCAAAATTATTTTTGTAATGTTCTAGCAACCCTCTATGAGCTTATTAAGGACATCAGGGTTGAAAAGTCAAATGTTAAAATGAATCTGCATATAGCCAAGGGATGGGATATGATATGAGAAAAAGAAACATCTGTTTATAGACATTGAATAGTTATCAAATTTGTTTATTGTGAGGAAGGCTGGAAGGCACTTGATGTTTATTTATTTGTTTTCTTTTTCCTTATTATACAGGTAGTCCTTGATTTACAACAGTTCATTTAGTGACCATTTGAAAGTTACAATGTCATTGAAAAAAGTGACTTATGACAGTTTTTCACACTTACTGTCATAGCATCCCTATGGTCACATGATTTACATTCGGATGTTTGACAACTGACTCATATTTATGACGGTTGCAGTGTCCCACAGTCATGTGGTCACCTTTTGTGACCTTCTGACAAGCAGAGTCAATGAGGAAACCAGATTCACTTAACAACCGTGTTCCTAATTTAACAGCTGCAGTCATTCACTTAACAAATGTGGCAAGAAAAGTCGTAAAGTGGGACAAAACTCCCTTACTTAACAGCATTAATTTTTGCCTCTATTGTCATAAATTGAGCATTACCTATATTTTCTTTGCTTTTCTTCTTTTTTATTTTTTATTTTTTCCACTTTTATTCTTACTTTCCATTCTCTTCTCTTTCTCAAGTTCAGTTTGTATACGTTTTTCCAAAGGTAATTAATTTCTTAATAAAATAATATATTTTTAATTATGCAGAGTCAGGCATCATCAGGACCACATACTACTTAGATCTGAAAAACAATCCAAGCTTAGCCAACACCCAGTTGAAGGTGAAAGCTTACAATATGTTACACCATGCTGATTATGCCACCATCCTTGTCAACATTACTGTGAAGCAGGAGAACTTGGAAGGACCCTTGTGTTTTCCTGCTTTGTTTGTGTACGTCTCTGCAAAGAAAATTGGGGTATCTTGAGCCAAGAAAACATAGAGTAATAGAATCAATTTGAGGGTGTCTAACTTTCTGCATAGGGATCCATGTGTGGTAGATTAGGTGATTAGAAGGGCTACTATTTCTGAAGTGAGAAGTATAGGAGTTAGATTGCTAAGTGGGAAGAGAGTTTAGGATTACTTACATAGATCCAGGTAAATTCCTTAACCAATTAAATCATATCCAGGAACAGGTTTGGATTGTGTAATTCAACAAATCTGGAGGTCACACAAGTTTCATTAACTGTGGGCTAATGGTTTGGAGAAATCAGAAACCAAGATACATATCTTTTGACCTCATGGAACCAAAACTAAATTAGTAGCCCTGTTGGAATTCTTGAAGTTCTGTGTTTTCTTTTAAAAACAGTCTTTTAAGAGAAACTTCTGAAAATCAAGGGGAGAAGAGAAAATGGATGTATTTACTCCCTTCAAATCTCTTTTTCTACCTTCTTGTTGCTGTTTTTTTTAATTGTGATTAGTTTTGCTTAATTCCAGGACTGAAGTTCCAGAGACCATTGGGGGCCCCATATTGTCTCTGTCTTGCTATGATCCAGAGAATATCAATAGCAGCTTAACGTACAAAATTGTCAACCAGAACCCACCTTATAGCTTCAAAATGGATGATCCAAATCTTCAGGTGAGTTTTTGGAGTGGAATATCAGTTGCTAGGTAGATATCAGGGAAGACTTGAATAAATTCCTCCATAACAATTCATATGAGCAGTACTGAAAATCTACATTTAAGTGAACAGTACATTTAGTACAAAGCTCAAAGGGGCACTGAATTCCCATTCAGATTGTGGTGCTTTAGGGACCCAGATTGGAGCTTTGGATCTTAGTTGACTAAGCACCACTCTCTTTTGTAGAAGATACCATAAGATTATCTGCCATGGATTAATAACTAAAGGTCACTTCTGTCCTCTTTCTCCTGATCTTTCTATCCTGTGGTCTGATAGATAAATGGCAGTTTGGACTGTGATTCAGAAAGTATGGCCACTCGTAACTTTCAATACAAAGCTGCCATTCTAGTGATTGATGAAGGAAGTCCTGCACAAACCAGTAAGTACCACATTGCTAAAAAGCACTATTTGAAGTTTGTCATTCCTGGATATTGATGAAGTCAAAGAAACCTGGAAGAATTCTAGAAGATATTTCACCCAAATGTTTGGGGCTTGGCTGCATAAATAGCTATTTGAAATGTGTTGATAAAAATAAATTTAGAATGTTTATCAGTGTTGTCTGACCTGGAGAAAAGTACTATAATGTAATTTTATGCAGAAATGCAAAGCTAACTGATATACCATTTCCTCCCTTTATATAAAACAAAAAATAAAATAAAACTCTGTATCAAGGTCATTGAAATTACAGACTAAATTACAAAAGAATATATTTTTCCCCAAATAAGGAGAACTATTTAAGCATGAGAAGTAAAATTTGTTTGAATCGGGCTTCACATTTAGTGACTAAAAGATCATATATTGGTAATTTTCTTGACAAACATCTTCCTGTTTCCATGGTCATTGATCAGAGTCAAATGATCACACTTTATTTTCAGTACTATTGAAAGTAAAATAGGGCAATTATTAGTTTGCCAAGAAGCAGTTATCAACATATTAATGTAAAGGCATCTAAGAGACCAAAAGAAGCAATTGAAAAACAGCAGTTGGTTGAAACTGATGGGAGCCAGGCATTGGTGCCTGACTGGAGACAATTGCTAAGTAAATTTGTGATAGGCAAACAACGGCTACATGGGATCTGTGTCCTCCCACATAGCAAGCAGATCAATCGCAAAGCCCAGGATAGACTACCAAGATGTATGTTTGACAAATCCATCAAAAAATTAATACAATTGAAATAATAAAATTATGCCAAATGGGAAATGTTCAGAGACTATTTAATACAACTGGGTTCTTCCTATATGTATTAGAAGAATCCTTTCCCCAATAGAGAACATGACTGTTAATTTTAGGGTACAGCAATTAAAACACATATACAAGTTGAGCAAATTTAGCAGAATGGTGGTATGTAAGAGAATCAAGTTCTTGTACTAAGTTCTAACCCTATCAAGCCAACATATGAATCATTCCTAAAGATATGCATACTAATTCTCTATGTGATGGTGCTTAGCCATATGTGTCGATATAGGCCCACCTCATGGCTCTCTGGTGTGGATGCCAGAGTGGGAATGTGGCCGCAGACCTCTCATTTAATGGCTGCCAGGCTCCATATCTTCCGTGGTCTTATTTTTATTTTTTAGATTTCTTAAAAAAACCTAAAGGTGGTGTGGTTCAGAACAAAACACCAGCATTATCTTTTTTTTCCAGCAGTGTTTCTGAACTTCACTATACCCCCAGAGGCATTAGAAATGACAAATGATTTGGTAGCTAGAGCCAGTGTTTTTTTTGGCAGTATGCCCAGCTGCCCAGAAAAATAAGGACAGATGTAAGGTGAAATGGTAGAGATGGGGTAGCAGGAATTAACCTCTTTAGCTTGCCTTCCATTAAATTGGCTTTTTCTCATAGTAGCTATTTTATGAGAATGCTTATGGCAGGTTTTCAAAATTGCTAATATATTGCGGGGCCCAAACGATGGGGGAATCACAGGTCTACCCCCATTCATGCATAAAGTATGATTAAGGGCAAACTTTCCAGTGAAATGGACAAAAGAGTGTTGAATTCTTCTCCATGTGACTTACACTCCATGTGACTTTACAAGAGTGTATAGAGGACTATGGAGATGGCCTTGAAGAAAACAAACCGCAACCATTAGCAAAACCTGAACTTACTGTAGTCCAGGAAGGCAGAAAAGCATGCCTTCCAGAAAAGGAAACCCAAGAGTAACTGTCTTTGATATAAGAGAGACAGAAGGAGAAACCTTGTCAATCTTTTGTGTTATTATAGCTTATATACATAGAGTTCTAGTATTTCTTGTGCTTGATTCCCGACTGTGCCTTTAAGAACCGGCAATAGCACTGTGAAAAGGGTCTAGAAGGAGTTATCACTGGGAGAAAAGCAGATGAGAGTTTCTCACTCCTTCTCATCCCTGCTTTCCTCTAAAAATCAAATCACTCACCCAACCTTCAGATCTGCAGCCTTCGTGTACTGCTGCATTTGAGCTTTGCTTGCTGTCTGTAATTATGCAGATTAGGCAAGTTAAGCTACTTGCCAATTACAAAGTGTTTGGTGGAACTTTGTCATCACATAAGCCTCCTGAGTTTCTTTCTCTATCTTGCAGCCACTGTTGCTGTGCTGGTGACAGTGAGACCAGTGAATGAATTCAAACCAAAGTGTTCAAAACATGTATTCGGTGTACCGGAGAATACTGAGTATGGATACAGCATTGGCAATGTCAATGGCTCTGATCAAGACTATCCATTCAACAACATTGAATACAGCCTAATGGATGCGGATGCTGGAGTTTTCTACATTAGTAGCCATACAGGTAGCTAATGGTGGTTGTACTTGGCAGGGCCTCCCCAGGCTTTATTTACCAAACAGCTTAAGGGTCTTCTTTCACTAATAGTTTCACCTGTCTGAAACTGCATTAGGACTTGTGGGGGGATGGGGGAGGGATACAGCAATACATGGATCTCCCATATTTAGAATCGAATTATGTTTAGCAACTGCATGAGGAAGGCAGGTCCCAAACTCTGCAAAGTATAACACAGGCACTACTATATATTTTAGGTCAAACAATTCCTAAAGAAGAAAATGAAACGTACAAAAAATAATTAGTGAAAAGACAGGAAGCTTGTAGGCTTTCCTAGTTTATTGGACAGAGTATCCAATAGTTTGATTACAAAAGAAAGAAAGAGAGAGGGGGCGGGAGAGAGAGAGAGAAGGAAAGAAAGAAAAAGAAAGAAAGAAAGAAAGAAAGAAAGAAAGAAAGAAAGAAAGAAAGAAAGAAAGAAAGAAAGAAAGAAAGAAAGAAAGGGAGATTCTTGGCCATTGTTCATGTTTCTTTCTTTCTCCCTCTGCTTTTGCCTGCCTTCCATCCTGGCTTTCCAGTTGAGTGTTTTGATATTTTATATTTCATATATATGTATAATAAATAAGCACCAACTGTACTTTTGCTAGCCGAACTGCATGGCATGTGGATATAGATACTGACGAGGAGCAGGCTGGGTCTGGATGCAGACTAAACTGGAAATCACCCAGAACAGTTTTTTATAACATGTCACAGGTCAGCTGCATGTACTTTTGCCCCTGGATTATGAAGTACAGAAAGTGTATCACCTGGATGTCATTCTAAAAGACCTGGAGAATGAAGTGGCCCCCGGCACTCAAAAGACAACAACGTGTAACGTCACGATTTTCGTGCAGGTAATTTGAAAAAAGAAGAGAGGCTACAGTATGTTGATACAGAGCATTGACTACCCCCCTCCCCACCGCCCCAGCTGTACCATAAATTATACCCCCCCCAAATCAAAAAATTGATTAAGTGAGATGACTGGAGAACTCTTGATTTGCATGCTGGATTCCCACCACGCTTGGTAGCTCCTGCAATTCTGCCGAACAATTCAGCAGTGGCAGATGCCAAACACTAGGTTTTGGGGACATAATTTGGGGGGGGGGGGGGGAAGGGAGAAATGTGCATATGTCTATGGATATTTGAATAAAGACAATATTAAGTCTATTAAATGCTTGACCGTAGCCCTAAAAGAGAAAAACCAAAAAAAAGCAACGTGTTCAGCTCTAGCCTGTGTAGCAACATGACTAAATGTCCCCCTCTAGTTTTTAAAAATGGGAGTGCAGCCATTCTGTTCACAGAAAGGTTGGTCCATGTTGTGCTAGGAAAAGCTGAGCTTTGAACAGCCTCCTTTTCCTATGATTTACAATTACTCGTCTGCTATGTGAGTAGTGGAGGCAATATGCAAATGTATCCTGTGTTATATATTTGTTTCTTCCCACTTCTCTTTAATAGGCTATATAGTAGCCTATATGGTTTTAAGTTATCACTCCTCTAAAATGTCTAATTGTTAAGGACATTAGCAAGGAGAAACATGGCCTGTTGTTGCTGTAAAGATGCCTATCTGGGGGACCTTTCTGTCAGAAACCTTCAAAAACAAAAATTGCATGGGCAATATTTTTTTATATTCAAGTGGGAGTAGAGCAAGACCAGCTGTATAGAGCAGCCATGTTGATGCCTTCTAGATGCACTGGACTCAATGCCCATTCTACCTCAATCCCTAGACCAGTGATGGCGAATCTTTTTTGGCTCACATGCCAAAAGTGAGGGGAGCGCAGGGGGGTCGTGCACAGGCATGCCATATCCATAATGCAATGCACACGACACCAGCGCACATACATGCATGACCAGCACTCCCCCCCCCCATTTTTGGCATGCTTTTTCCGCCCCCCTCAGGCTTCAGAGGCTTTATCGGAAACTGGGGAGGGTGAAAACAGCTTCCCCTGCCCCCCCCCCCCCCCGAGGCCCTCCTGAAGCCTCCGGAACATGAAAAACTGGCCTTACGGACAAACCAGAAGTTCAGGAACAGACTTCTGGTTTGCTCGTGGGGCTGGTTTTAGCCTTCCGGAGCCTTCGGGGACCTTCTGGAACCTTCCCTGAAGGCTCTGGAAAGAAAAAACAAACTTCAGGTTTGCCAGTAGGGCCATTTGTTTGCACTCTGGAGACTTCCGGAGGGTGAAAAATGGCCTCAAAAGAAGGCCAAAGTCAGCATGCGCACTGGCCAGCTGACAGGGCAATGCTTGCGTGCCCTGACAAATGGCTCCAGGGTTAGGGTTAGGGTTAGGGTTAGGGTTAGGGTTAGGGTTAGGGTTAGGGTTAGGGTTAGGGTTAGGGTTAGGGTTAGGCCCTAGACCAATAGCTGGCCTGTTGGGAACTGAAATGTACAATGTAGGATCATCTCTAAAAGCTTTGACTTCATAGCCTGGCATTTGCATGCAACTTTTAAGACGACATACAGTATTAAATAGCAGCCATGAAACCTGCTTCAGATCCAGAGCTCTGTAATACAAGGGAAAAGCAGGGTAACCATTTTCCCTTTTATTGCTCTGCTAACAAAAATAAGTTCTAAAACTTTTGCAAGGCCTGGGATGGAGCAGGTTTTCACTGAGGGCAGTGGATTGTTTTATGGGTTATGATCTTAATACTGTATATAACTGTGAGGAATGCCTGCTAGCCCACTGAATACAGGTAGTCCTCAACCTACCACCACAGTTGAGTCCAAAATGTCTTTCGCTAAGCAAGACAGTTAAGTGAATGTTGCTCCATTTTACGACTTTTCTTGCCACAGATGTTTAAGTGCGTCTCTGCAGCTGTTAATGGTAGTTAAGTGAATGTGGCTTCCCCATTGACTTTGCTTGTCAGAAAGCCTCAAAAGGTGATCATATGACCACCGGACACTGGAGCCGTCACAAATACGAACCAGATCTGGATTTTGATCATGTGACCATGGGGATGCTGCGAACTGTCGTAAATGTGAAAAACAGTCCTAAGTCAATTTTCTCAATGCCATCGTAACTTCAAATGGTCACTAAACTGATGTTTTATAAGTCAAGGACAACCTGTGTTGTAATTTCATTTGGCAAATCACCAACTGCAGAAAGTCATACTGTTCCAGCCCAAAATCACTTCTCCAAGTATCTGCTTTGTGCTATTTTTTTTAGTCTTATTTAGTTCGTGTAGAATTACAATTATACACATGTTGCAATAGCTCAGGGGACTGCAAAGTTGGCTCTTTTAAGACCAGTGGACTTCAACTCCCAGAATTCAACTCCCATGCTGGCTGGGGAATTCTGGGAGTTGAAGTCCACCGGTCTTAAAAGAGCCAACTTTGCAGACCCCTGCAATAGCTTAATTCCCTTTGTGGCAACAGGGAAAGCCTGAGGCCTGGAAATCTTTCTTGCTTGAAGGCTTGTTTCTTTGGAAAGTCTCTGATCATTGCAACAAGGGGGAGAATGTTTGGAAACCTGTGAGCTCATGAAACTTGGTATCTTTTTTATCCCCAGGATGTGAACGATCATCCTCCTGAGTGCAAAGATCCATTTTTGGTGCGTTCCATATATTCCACCCAAGCCAGAAATATAAAAGTCACCGATATTAATTGTAAAGACGAAGAGAGTGGAACCAAACTGACCTACAACATTGTTCGTGGTATGGAACGGGTCGCAAATTGCCGGGACCTAATAAATTAAAAGAGATTCGAACCAGGGTCTTCTTTTAGAAAAAGAAGGAACAAGTTGAACTTGAAACAGGGAAAAAGTTGGAGAATAGAAGCTCACCAGTGACGGCTGTTACTGCTGCTACCTATACAATGATTAAATAATTACATTGGATTTAGCAAGATGGATCCAGTTAGTGCTAAATAGCAATGATAGAGGGAATGTGCTGGAAATAAAACATATTTTGTTCATGGGGATGCTCTTCAGGTAGGGTTGTCGTCCATCCAATTTCTGCAAAATGATTGTTAGACTAGTGGCTAGACTACTGCAATGCTCTCTACATGGGGCTCCCCTTGGGGTGCACCCGAGGACTACAGCTGGTCCAGAATGCGGCCGCGCGGGCAATCTTGGGAATGTCCAGGTATTCCCATGTAACACCGCTCCTGCGCGAGCTGCACTGGCTGCCTGTCGTCTTTCGGGTGCGCTTCAAGGTGTTAATTACCATCTTTAAAGCGCTCCATGGCACGGGACCTAGCTACCTGCGAGACCGCATCCTACCCCATACATCCCTTCGGCCGATCCGCTCCCACAGAGAGGGACTTCTCCGGGTGCCAGCCACTAGGCAATGCCACCGGGTGACGCCCAGGGGAAGGGCCTTCTCTGTGGTGGGCCCAACCCTCTGGAATGACCTACCCCCCGACCTTAGAACAACCACGGACCTCCGCACTTTCCACCAGAAATTAAAGACATTATTGTTCCATCAGGCGGCTTGGCCTAAGCTATTTACCTAGCCTACAGTCTGTACCATAAATTGTTTTAATTGGATTTTAGATGGGGTCATGTTTTAACATTTTTAAATTTTAGCACAGGGATAATTTATTTAATCTGGTATTAATTATTTATGTTTGTGATATTGTGTGTTTTAATTTCCTGTGCACCGCCCCGGATCCCTTTGGGGAGAGGGTGCGGTTATATAAATCCAACAAATAAATAAATAAATAAATAAATTGTTAACCATTTTTCTCCACTGAGATTGGGAAGGCTGAGCCTTTTCCCATTTAACCTTAATTGCCCTAGACCAGTGATGGCCAATCTTTTAGACACTGAGTGTCCAAACTGCGTGTGTGCGCATGCCCAAACTGAAAGGTGCACGCGCAAACACATGCATGTGCAAATGTGCACGTGTGCAGACGTGTGCATGTGCAGCAGAGACCTAAAGAGCAGCTGGTCGTTGGGAGGTGGGGCATCCCAACACAGGTAGTGTGGCAATAAGTAAGATGTAGGGAATGCACATCGTTTGTAGGAAAACAGAAGCTCACGAAAGAAACACCATGGAGATCTGACCTGGGGCAACGGTGTGCCTGTCAGCAGAGAGGGCTCTGTGGGCCACCTCTGGCACGCATGCCAAAGGTTCGCCATCACGGCCCTAGACTTACCTCTGGGAATTGTAGTTCAAAGTAAGTTAAAGGGAGGGTGATGGGGCTTCTGTGGGAATTGCTTGTGGACAACTGGCCCAGCAAGCGGGAGAGCACTCAGAACAGAGGAACATAAAACAAGCAGGATGGCAGAGATGGGGTCATTTTTTAATGTGTGGCAAAACTGCCCCATCTTTTGCCTAGTGAACTGAAAAGGGACCAACTTCTTATAGGATTATTCTTGCTGCAGAGGATAATCCATTTCCTAGCTGGAGGAAAACTGGTCTCTTCCCACATCCTAATTCTTTGGCTCAAGCCGGGAGTAACACAGCAGCTGGAAACTCCCCCCCGCCCCCCCATCTTCCAAGTTCTACTAAGGTATCTTCTTTCTGGAGCTTTTCTTCTCATGCATCGTATCTCTACATCTAGAACTTATTTCAGACCAAATAGCTACATGAAGCCCTGGTTAAAGTTTTTGGGAGAGCACCTTGTTGAAAAATGAAAGGAATGCTATTCTGCCATCTTATTCACAGAAGGCTTTTAATGTAACAGCGTAGTGGAAGTCCTGTCAATGGGAGGTTTTGGAGACATTTCGATGGATTTGTTTATTTTTTTTTACAATGTACCCTGCTACAAGTTTAGAAAATAAATGATTCATGAGGCAGATCATTAGCCATTCATCATCTTTATGTGGCGGATGGTTGTGGGATTGTTGCAGTGGTGGGATTCAAATTTTTTTACTACCGGTTCTGTGGGGTGGGATGTGGCTTGGTGGGCGTGGCAGGGGAAGGATACTCTAAAATCTCCATTCCCACCCCACTCCAAGGGAAGTTTACTGCAAAATCCTCATTTCCTCCCGATCAGCTGGGACTCTGTAGGCAGAGAATAGATGGGGACGGGGCCAGCCAGAGATGGTATTTACCAGTTATCTGAACTACTCAAAATTTCTGCTACTGGTTCTCCAGAACTGGTCAGAACCTGCTGAATACTATCTCTGGATCGTTACTCATTAAGTGCCACTACAGTAGTTCAGAAGGCAACCGACTGGATTTTTGCTCTCCAGTACTGGTCAGCCCTAGAGGAAGGAAGGAGAGCACTAATTGGCTCAGGAGGCTCTATGATAATTCTCCTGGCCAAGTCGCCATGACAATCTTGCCACAGCCAATTCACCATGGCTACCTCACCACAGCCATCTCACCACAGGACAACTTGCTATCAACAAATGGTGGAATAGAACGATCAAGGAAAGGATGCAAAAGGAGGGGCAGATTAAATGTGAATGGCAAACATTAACATATTCTTATTTATTTTAAATAAATAGAATTGTCACATTGTCCCGCAGCGAGTTGTCCATGATGAGTTGGCTGCGTCTAGTTGGCCGTGGGGAGATGGCCATGCTGAGTTTGCCGCAGCAAGTTGGATGTGGCAAGTTGTCTCGTTGCTGACTCAAGGTGCTGCTCCCAGTGACTATCAGAGTCACAGGTGTGAGTAGGACAATGCCTACTGTGTTTTGGTGTTGGCAGAGCTCTAAAATAGTGAGGATGATTGTGGATCACTTTCTAAATTTAAATTAGGAATAAATGGAACGCTCCCTTGAAACAGCAATGCTCTTTTCTTTTCTAGGCAACGTAAATGGCCGTTTCCGCATGGAAGGACAAATTCTTTTCCCTAACACGTTTTCCTACAGGCCTGACGGTATATATGATCCTCTTGTTTTTGTGCTTCTGGTGGAAGTGACAGACAGTGACAGCTCACCTCGCTTCAGCACCACAGTCACAGTTGTTGTTAATGTGATCCCTTGGGCCACAACTATACCTACTACCACCACAACGACTACGGTGAGCAGTCATATGTGTTGCGGCCATAGGTTTTTTCCTTCCATTTGCATCACTGGAGTTATCGTACCAGTGGTGGGTTTCTGCAGGCTCGCACCTACTCGCGAGAGCCGGTTGCTGAAATTTAGAGAACCGGTGAGAGGGGATTCCACCGGCGTACCTGGAAGTAAATCTGGCCCGCCGCTGCCAGTGACCCAACAGAAAGGAAAGGAAAGGAAGGAAGGAAGGAAAGAAAGAAAGAAAGAAAGAAAGAAAGAAAGAAAGAAAGAAAGAAAAAAAGAAAGAAAGAAAGAAAGAAGGAAAATTTATCATCACAATTGAGTCCAAAATTTTGGTTGCTAAGCAAGAGCGTTGTTACATGAGTTTCACCACCTTTTAAAAGGTGGCCACTCCCACCCTGTCACATGACTGCCAAGCCACGCCCACAAAATAGGCCACACCTACAGAGTAGGTTCTAAAAAATTTGAAACCCACCACTGTATCGTACGTTTTTGGTATTTGTCCCATGGACTATTTCCCCCGTCTGTGAAGTAAGTCATGAGAATATTTCTCTATCTACATTGCTTCCATAATGAAGCAATGAGATGCCTCATTTCGGAGTGGCATTTAAAGATTGCTTTCTAGGTTCTGGCAATGTGAAAGCCCAGTGGATTTTCTGAGGCACTGGGGGATTTAGCACTATTTATTTTTATCCCACCACAGTGAATATATATATACAGTAGTACTCCTTCCTCCTCCTATTTTCCCCAAAACAACAACCCTGTGAAGTGGGTTGGGCTGAAAAAGAGGGACTGGCCCAAATTCACTCAGCTAGCTTTCATGCCCACATTGGGATTTAAACCGCAGTCTTTTTGTTACTTTATGTTGCTTTTCCCACTCTCCATGTGATTTGGAATATGCGTGTGAGAGTGAAATGACTCTGAGGCTGCTACTCAGCACAGTTTTATCTTGCTATTGTAAAGTATTCTGACTTAGCTACTCAGAGAATGTCAAAAACTCCTAGAGCTGGTCGCATTAATCATACTAGTTTGGCTGCTGTAAATTGTAATTTGCAATAGGCGTAGGACTAAACAATCCCTGGCATTGTTGAAGCAGTGTCACAGGCTGAATAAGGAATAATAGATTGAATCTGAGTTATGACGAAGAGTGGTTTGAAAAGAAATATCCATAAAATTCAAGAAGAATCAGCACCCAATAATGAGCTACATGGGTAGAGTTTGGCTTGGCTGAGCTTAGCATCTGATAAAACCTGTGTGTCTCTGCATACTAAATTTATACTGTTATGTTTTCAGACAACCCCCAAGAAGCCAATTATTTTGCACAGAACTGTGACATATTGGGCACCAGACCCATGGTTTGTGGTGGTTCTTACACTCACTGGAATCCTCCTCTTTTCTGCCTTGGGTTTGCTGTTTTGGCAATTCTGCCGGAGGTGAATATTCAGGAAAATCATATCTGTGTTACTAGCTTGAAATCTATCATTAACTACAGATTGACTTATTGATTTTGCTGATTATTAGCAACTACTTAGATGGAGCTTCTCCGCGATAACTACAGTTATTACCATCAGCTGTTTCAGGATGCATTATGAAAACTTATTAGACAGAAACCAAATATGAGCAATCCTCAAATAAGGAGCATTATATTATTTGGTAAAATATACTATCAGGGACACGGTGGCTCAGTGGCTAAGATGCTGAGCTTGTCGATAGAAAGGTCAGCAGTTTGGTGGGTCCAAACTCTAGCGTCGTATAATGGAGTGAGCTCCCACTACTTGTCCCAGCTTCTGCCAACCTAGCAGTTCGAAAGCACGTAAAAATGCAAGTAGAAAAATAGGAATCACCTTTGGTGGGAAGGTAACAGCGTTCCATGCGCCTTCAGCATTTATTCATGCCAGCCACAAGACCATGAGACATCTTCGGACAGCGCTCTTCGGCTTTAAAATGGAGATGAGCAGCGCCCCCTAGAGTTGGGAACGATTAGTACATATGTGCCAGGGGAACCTGTACCTTTACTAAAATATACTATAGCCCTTCCCCTGTCTGGAAAAGTTGATCTTTTCCAATTTATTTTGTGCTCCAAGAAAGCATTCCCTGATCTTTCAGGCTGAAAAAAAACATAATTTATTTCATATCATCTCAAAGCTCCAACCACATTCAAATGAGAGATGATGTCTTCTGAAAACTGACTCTGTTTTGTTTGGCTTTTAGAACGTCACCAAGCGATATATCTCGGCCTCTACTGCAGAACATGTAAGTGCCTCTTCTCATGGGTAACTTGTAATCTTCATGTGAAAATACTATTTCTATATTTCATGTCTAATTTTGGGGACAAAGCTTTGGAATAAGCTACAGATGCAAAGCATTAATTATTTTTAATTTTAAAGTCCAACGAAGAAAAATAAGATAGCCTACCATCAATAACAACGCTTCCAAACATAGTCATTTTCTCCAGTGAATCCGCCTGCATGACATGGCCAAAATAAGTGAGATGCAGTTTTGTGATTTTTGCCTTCTAGGGACATGGCTGGTGTTTTGTACTCCAGTACTTGTTAATCATCTTTGCTGTCCAAGGAAGGCTCAGCAGCCTTCTCCAGAACCACAGCTCAAACAAGTCAATTTTCTTCCTGTCTTGCTTTTTTAAGGTCCAACTTTCACAACTCTAGGTAGCTGTGAAGAACACAATAGAGTGGACTAATCTATACATTTGGTTGCCAGGATGATGTCCTTGCCTTTTCGTATTCATCATTGCTGAATAGGAACATGACTCCTGTTCATCATTGCTGTGCGAATGGGATGTTTTACTTCTGGGCTGTATCCACCAGTTTGATCGATCTGCGATCCTAGGAAAGTGAACTTTTCCACATATTCTATCTCATCATCTTCACCTTCACCTTATATTTCTATTTCTATGTTTTCATTCCTTGCAGTGGTCATGAGCTTGGTCTTTTTGATGTTCAGAAACAGACCGAAATTCTCATTTTCTTCTTGGATTTTCTTGATCAGATGTTCTAGTCAGGCCTTCTTTGCTTTCTGAAAGGAGAGTTGTACCATCAGCATATTAAAGATTGTTGATGTTTCTTCCTACAATCATTACATAAATTTTTGAGTTAGCTTCCTCAGTATCATTTTGGCATACAGGTTGAATAAGAAAGGAGAGAGAATGCAATCTTGTCCCACTTCTTTCTCTATCCTAGACAAACCAATCATGCATGAATGCATGAATGCATGCATTCATACATACATACATACAGTCCAGTGGTGGGTTTCAATTTTTTTTAGAACCTACTCTGTAGGTGTGGCCTATTTTGTGGGCGTGGCTTGGCAGTCATGTGACAGGGTGAGAGTGGCCAACTTGTAAAATGTGGTGAAACTCATTTAACAACGCTCTTGCTTAGCAACCAAAATTTTGGGCTCAATTGTGATGATAAATTCTTTCTTTCTTTCTTTCTTTCTTTCTTTCTTTCTTTCTTTCTTTCTTTCTTTCCTTCCTTCCTTCCTTCCTTCCTTCCTTCCTTCCTTCCTTCCTTCCTTACTTACTTACTTACTTACTTACTTTCTGCCTTCCTTTCCTTTCCTTCCCATTGGGTTACCGGCAGCGGCAGGCAATACTTACTTCTGGGTGCACCGGTGGAACCCCCTCTACCGGCTCTCTAAATTTCACCATCCGGTTCTTGCGAGTAGGTGCGAGCCTGCAGAAACCCACCATTGATACAGTCCTTGACATATGACCACAATTGAGCCCAAACTTTATGTTGCTCAGTGAGACATTTGTTAAGTAAGTTTTGTCCTATTTGATGACTTTTTTTGCCACAGTTGTTAAGTTAGTCATGTAGTTGTACATGAATCTGGCTTCCCTATTGATTTTGCTTGCCAGAAGGTTGCAAAAGGTGATCACATGACCCTGGGACACGGCAACTGTTCTAACTATGAACCAGTTGCCAAGCATCTGAATTTTGATCACATGACCAGGGGGGTCCTGCAACACTCATAAGTATAAAAATAGTTACAAGTCACTTTTTTCAGTGTTGTAACTTTGAATTATCACAAAATGAACTGTTGTAAGTTGAGGACTACCTACACATGTGCATGCACACATATATTTATATAGACTTACCGGTAGATGGCTACTTTTGAGAAAGGTACAACTGAAAACTATTTGTCTTGCTTCTACATGTTCCTTTTTGTTAGTAGGAATTCCATTCTTCTGGTCTTTGTACAGTTGTGTACAGTGGTGGTTCCCTTGCTGGTCATACAATTTTTCATTTTTATAAATTTGTGTATCTATAAATGTGTCTGAATTACATGTTAGGGACATGGTGACTCAGTGGCTAAGACGCTGAGCTTGTCAATCAGAAAGGTCGGCAGTTCAGTGGTTCGAATCCCTAGCGCTGCGTAACAGAGTGAGCTCCTGTTACTTGTCCCAGCTTCTGCTAACCTAGCAGTTTGAAAGTATGTAAAAATGCAAGAAGAAAAATAGGAACCACCTTTGTTGGGAAGGTAACAGCGTTTCGTGCGCCTTTGGCATTTAGTCATGGTGGCCACATGACCATGGAGACATCTTTGGACAGCGCTGGCTCTTTGGCTTTGAAACGGAGATGAGCAGTGTTCCCTAGAGTCGGGAATGACTAGCACCTATGTGCAAGGGGAACCTTTACCTGTACCTTATTACATGCTGATCTTTTCATTTGATATAAGCTATTGAATATACACCATACTAACAGACTCAGTCTTTACATTAACTGGAGGAAGAAAGAAATCTTTTGCAAAGCATGATGTGGATGGCGCTTTGTTGAATACACCCCAACAGCTGAAATTCTGTTCCAGCTTGGAAACTCTACATCAAAGACTCTAAGAAAAACAACATTCTACCATAAGAATATTTTAAGCAAATTCACTTCATTGGCTTTTTAATAATTCTGCTTCTGGCAGTCTAGAGGGAGGAACCATTTAATATGCTAAGCATCGGTGCTTTAGTCTTTAGTTCTATGGTTCTCACACTCTCAGGTATTATGAACATTTAAAATAAAATAAATGTATACGATCCCCTAGGAATTAATGGTTTCATTAATGTTAGGGTTGGGCAAGAAATCAATATATTACTTCTAATAATCCAGTTTTAATCTATATAGCACATGGCCTCTCAAACATTATGTTATATGACTTCCCAAACTTTATGGAATTGGTGTCTACTGTGATCATTTGGGTAACAGAGAACAAAGACCAGAGACAGTTTTAATAGTGTTCCATGTCACATGCATAAGCCTGATCAAAAGTACTGTGATCCCCTTCTAAGTTGCTTATGACTATTCAGGGTATCCTGACTCAATCAGAAACCCCTTCAATGTATCACACTAATTTGTCTTGCCTCATCCGGCTATAAAAAAACCATATGACACTATCCTCATTTCTGTGCCTTTTTTATTTCTTTGCAATCTTTGCTTTTAAAAAACAACAAGAGAACAGTTTTCATACTGATGTTATTCATTTTGTTTCAACTGTCGTTTGTCAGCCTTTTTGTTTGCCTGGAGAAATTCCTGTTGTGGCTGTCACTGCTATCTGTATCCCACCTGGTGCAGGTGTTGGCACGGCGCTCAAACCAATTTCATTGTAATTTTATTACAATATTATTACAATGACAATAAAGATGATGATGATGATGATGATGATGATTATTATTATTTATTGAAAATATGGACCGCTATAGCTATGAGATTTTGTGGCTGCTGAGAAATTGGTGCTGCCATTTTTTTTTGATAATCTGTCTGTAGGAAAGGCTTGTGGATGACTCTTGATTCCAAAGCCTACATTTCAGATTTAACAGATTAACAGAGTTGGAAGGGACCTTGTAGGTCATCTAGTCCAATCCCTCCACCCAAGCTTTCATATGCTTGTAGAAAAATTTGGGATGGATTTGTGTGCACTAATTGTATTGGGACTGTAATTCTTACTATACCTAGCCATGGTCATGCTGTAGTCTCCATATATTTGTAGGCACAAGTTTGGAGAAAACTGGAGTGGAGCATCAGTTAATTTGCGATAGAGCTCCAGGCTGTATCTTTTATGTCGGTGTTTCTCAACCTTGGCCACTTGAAGAGGTGTGGACTTCAACTTCAACTTCCAGAATTCCCCAGCCAGCAAAGCAAAGTCCACACCTCTTCAAATGGTCAAAGTTGAGAAACAATGTTTTATGTCATTGGTTCTGCTAGACTTCTGTCAGGACATTAATGGAAGAGCTCTTTTTTTCATGCAATGTCTCACACTCTGTAGGAACAAAGAAGTAGGGAAAAATTACCAGGTGACAGAAGAAGCAAGGAAGCAGAAAAGGAAGGATGCCACTGACTTGCAGAGTCTGGTATGTTCTCATGTCTAGCTTGATTTTTTAATATATTCAAGACTGTGCTTAAGCTGCTGTTTTCTCCTGCAGTTGATCAGTTGCAACCATCCTTGTGGCTATAAGTAGCAATGGAAGTATCTCATGGAATACATAAAATAGCATTAGAGTAGGCCACATGGCACTGTTCCCTCAATGCATTTATGTAGGACTTTCCTCTGGAGGATGTCAGGAAATTACAAGCAGGTAAAAAAATGGCTATAATGTTATTTACTCACATCAGCTGAAAATCTTAAGCATTCAGTGGTACATTGGTGCTCACCTGAACAGGAAACACTGTAGCAGGGTTTCAAAACACCAGGATTTTCAGGTACATAAGGAATCCATATAATGCCTCAGACAGGTTCAGTCTTTTATGGGAAGAGTCTTTTCAAGGAGGATAGGTATCCCAGCGGCTGAAGATGAAAAGACCTTGGAGGGAAGCTATTAGAGATTGTAGGGAGGGGGCATGTGTATATGAAGCAATTGGAGGGGAGGCATTGCTGATAACAAAATGAGGTCATGAATGGGGGTACACTACGCTATTTGAGCCAACAACATGGAAAATACCACATTTGATGTATAGCAAGAAAAGATTGACAAAGGCTGCTCACTCCAGCGGGCTTGGGATAAGTTGAGAATGACATTATCTTCTTGATAAACAGTGAGGTGCCTGATGTCACGGCAAGCAGGTCATATGGATGAGGCCTTTGTATTGCTCTGGAAGAGTCACTAAATAACAGAAGGTTAAGTTCAAGGAAGCTTTCTTTCTTTCCATGAGGTGGATCATCATCATATTTCTCTCTCTCTCTCTCCCCCTCCCATCCCCCCCCCTCTTATTACAGGAACCCCAATTTGATGGCCGGGCTCAAGACCCCAGTAAGTTTAATCTGGTTAAGATGGTTTTAAATCATCTTGACTTCTAGAGCATAGTCCAATCAGTCAATAGAAAAGACATACATTCTCAATTTTCCATAAATGAGCTCTTGTATATAATTGCAAAAAAGGAAATACCAGAGTTCATCTTTTAGCTAAAGCTGGATTTATTTGCAAGAGGCTGAGAGCTGCAGTTGCTGTCACATATCACGTGCTTCTACAGAGACTGCAGAGCTTAAGCAGTTGAAAACCTTTGCTACTGTATGTTGCTGGTTTCCTTATCCATAATAAGGAATGATTGCCAGAGACCATACTGGATTTATGCCATTGTTATGCTCTGCAGAGGATTTAGTAATCCACTACCCTAATTCCTTGCTGGGAAGTCTGACTTTAGATGAAGGACGTCCTGTCTATGCCCTTTCCCATAATTGTTAACACTGGATTGTGCTCTTTTTAAAACAATTCTAGAGAAAAATTATATGAGAATGGGTCATTGTATTATATGGGAGTAGAAGATTACATATATGTGCACATTGGTGGTTCTCATTCAGCTCTTTGGACACTTTCATCTCTTGGTGGCTTGATGGACATTCTTTTGCCTAAGTTGTCGATCAGAAACTCTTAAATTTTGAAGGATTATGCTTTTGTCATGAGTGAAGTTTTCCCCCCCTCCTTGTCTCATCCAGTTTTTGGCTGCAACCAACCACAAATCATTCAGATATAGTTCTGGGGCAAAAAAAATATCCCCCATTGCATCACCTCCATGAACTGGGTAGTTTTCTTGACAGACCCACATTAGTGATTTACCTCTTTTTTTTAATTCCAGTCTCACCTACAGCCTTTGTATTCGCTGCTGATTTTGCATTCAAGTATTAAACAGCCCAACCTTATGTGGCTCTAAACCACAGACATTTTGCCAGATGATGTTAACCGCTGTAGAGCACGCAAAAAGGATAAATAAGTACATGCCTATTGGTGGGTCTCTATGGGTTTTCTGGGTCTGTGCAATGTTACAAAGTAGAACCATTTCATATTGAGAAGTGAAATTGATAGCAACTCTGGATAAATTGTTATTTCCCCAATTTCTGTACAGCTTTTAGGTGTTTCATGACATTGTATAACATTATGGAATTCAGCCTACCCTCCGTCTTAGAGCTGTGTTCTAAGATGGGCAGCTCTACAAAAATAAATAGTACAAAAGATAGGAAGGTACAGCAGGCGAAAAAACAAACACTATCTCTTATTTTTTGTCTCAAGTCTCTGGCCAGTATTACCTGTTTGACAGCATCACTGGAGCACGGCGTTGGGTGTGAGCATGGAGGAAAATGAAGAGCCACCTTCCTGGACACCAACAACTCTCTGTTTGGTATCTGCTGCCTATGTTGATATAGTGGCACATGAATAGCTTTCCATTAGTTACAAGTATTTTAATAATCAGAGGTTGCCACTTTCCTTTCTTCTTTTGCTATTCTGGTTTCCATGGTTGTTTCATCGGTGAAAAGTTCTTTCCACCACTTATGGCACTCCCACATCTGGAAATTCTCCATATTATAGGAGATGGTAACAATGGTGATATGGTACTAGATGAAACATCAATCACCTGTCCCTCCTTCTTACAAATCCATGTGTCTTTGAGAAAGTGCTGTAATAAAGGGTCTCTAAGTGTTGCTTGAGTGCAGAAGAATTGTATTTGGACTGTAAGAAACTGGTTCAAAAACAAAGGGTAACAATTGAGTTTAATATTAAATTATATCTCTGGTTAGGCCTGTCCATTTCTGTTGTACCTCGGTGGTTCTGAAGTTTTGTGGCATTTCACAATATAGCATCGTGTACATATTTATTTCTGTCGATTTCATTTCTTTTGCTGATTGTTGGGGATGCGTGAATAACTGAGAAATAATAAAAGAATTATGCAGAGCAACAACCTGTTGGGTGAGTATTCCAAAGTCAAATTCAGCAACATGGGATACAGTAACTGTAATTTTCTAATACTTTATTCAGTGCAAGTTAGGTTGAATTCATGGTGGGGCATATTTTTTCCAGGTGCTCCCTAGGCAAAGCTTCACTCATACTAGTGCTATTATAATATAATAAAGAAATTAAAAAGGAATTAAAAAAGGATTTCTCTGACAGATAAAGTTTATTTTATTTTATTTTTTTATTTTAATCACATTTATATCCCGCCCTTCTCCACAAAGGACCTAGGGCGGCGCACAGGAATTTAAAAACATACAAAACAATACAATAAATACAGAATTTAAAAATATATTAAATTAAATTATAATCCTATGCTAAAATCAAATTAAAATCCCCAATTTAAAACTATCTAAATAGTCTCGACGGGAGGGTTAGGCTAGGCCGGCTTGCTGAAAAAGATGTGTCTTTAGACACTGGCGGAAGAGGCGGAGGTCCGTGATGGTATCAGAAGTCAGATGTTTTTAGGGCATGAAGTAGCAACTTCCAGATCAGCCATGGTCCAAATGCCTACCAGATTGATTCCCTTTCTGCTTCAAGGGGATGCATTTTATTTGGAAAAGGGAAGACAGTGGAAAGCCTTCGGAGAGCAGCTCTCTGCTCAAAACCTGGGAATTAGTACTGCAACTTGCCACTAACTTGTAACTAAACCTATTCTCCTTTGTATCCTAAAAAAATTCTGCATACAGTGGCCAATGATTGTATTTACAGCATTGTCTTATTTTAAATATTTGGATATCATCTAAGTGTTGATTGTACATGTCGTCCTATAGTAACATTTATTTTTTCTTTGGTGTGCAGTAGTGCCAGGACAAACTTGTGATGTGAAAGTGCCCTCTGCTGGAGCACCCAATTGAAACAACTTGATTTGTTACTGGAAGTAATATAAGATCATACATTTGAGATATGTAAATTCCCGGTGTTGCAAAATAAAGTAATTAATTACTTAATTAAGTACAAGTAATTAATGACAAGTAAATATGTTTATAGTTCTATAGGATTCTATAATTTCTTTTTAATAAACTATTAGTATGTTTAATTGTTAAATATATTGAATACATAGTGGGGGGAAAATTATTGAAATAGAAAAAACAAAAAGATGGCTGTATTTGAAATAAAAGAAAGCATGGTGAAACTAAGCCAATTGTATATTTTTTCTTATCAACCTGAGCAGCTGCTAGCTGAAGCTGAAGCAAGTTAGAGAAGCTGAACAAACAATAAATGAACTCAAGAGTAACAACTCAAGAAGAGCTGAAATAGGGAGTGCCTATTGGGATTATGGGTATGCAGGAAAAGTCAAAATGTCAAAATGATATTGAACTACATAGTGAGGACAAGATAGAATTACCAATAATTTACTATGTGTATTGGTTGATAAGATTGTAACTTAAATCCTTTCTGGAGAAAGTATATAAAGGAATAGGCGCCAAAGGTGCTACTTTGGATCGGATCCTGCCTCATACATCCTCACACATCCTCACGACCGATTCGCTCCCACAGAGAGGGACTTCTCCGGGTGCCGTCCACTAGACTTTGTCAGCGGGCGACGCCCAGGGGAAGGGCTCTCTCTCTGGCGGGCCCAGCCCTCTGGAACGACCTCCCCCCCGATATTAGGACCACCACGGACCTCCGCTCCTTCCGTCTTAAATTGAAAACACACTTTTTCTGCCTTGCCGGCCTGGGATAGCTACTCCTCTGTCTTTAGGGTTTATTGGGGATTTCTAGTTAGACAGTTTTAACGGGTATTTTAGCACAGGTCACTTAATTTAATGTATTTTTAATGACATATGTATATAGTTATTGTTCTTATTCCTCCTGTGCACCGCCCCGAGTCCCTGTGGGGAGAGGGTGCGGTTTATAAGAAATAAATTATTATTATTATTATTACTTTTGAAAAAAATAATAACTATCTGTATCAATTTAAAGGAACAATCTCAACAAATTATAGGTTATTATTTAAATTGAAATTAGGTAACCTCTATTAATAGCTACTCTTCTTGATAGCGATCTTATGTTCTTGCAGACTCAAGGGCTTTTATCTTAAAATACCAACTACTAAGAAGCAAATTGAAAAAGCAATTTACATTTAACTTCTACACTTCTACTTTTAAATTTGCTTCTTCATTGGTTGACAACTATTACATATGATGCTGGATGCTGGTTCCTGTATAGGCCTCCAGTTAAATCTGTGTATTTAAGATTACCAGAAAGGAATATTCTGTGAAATTTTATTACACAGTCAATGTTTCATATATGCAATTGTGTGTAGGGTGGAAGGCCAATATAAAGCTCACATACTATTGACTTTCAGATGAGTGAAAAGCACTTTCTGGATACATGCAGGAGATGTGGCTACAATATGAATTTTACTAAAAAAAACTATAATTTAAAAATAACATTTTACTTGGATTGGTAATTTGTGTGTGAACTTACTTTCTAATACTGGTGAAACTGCCATGTTTAGAAAGTCTCTCGTCATTGCCTTGGTCAAAAACAAGTTTCCTTTAATCTCATTTGATGGGCAAATATTGTATTCCTCCCTGCTTACTCCTTGTTTAAAAAACTAGCAGAACGCCTACACCAGTGATATCTTGTATTATTGTCATACCTGAGGGTTCATTTTCCTGCTGTGACCTACTTTTTAAAAATCTGGTTAGATGTAACGAACAATATTAAACACATTGTCCTCAATAATTAAAACAGTTCCAAATGTCCATAGCCTCTTCTTTAATACTGGCCAGGAAAACTTCAAGATTTTAGTGCTTGGGGTTTTTCAAACAAAACAAATTCAGTAGGAGTGAAAATATATGTACAACTATGAGCAACTTATCATTTACCTGCACCTCTCATTGCTGCAGTTTTGAACTGAAATTTGATTAAATTTGATTTAAAATAAAAATAAGGGAACAGAAAAGTGTTGTTTTGTAAAAGCATAAATTATCTGGTGGGTTGGAGTGTGTGCAATGGGTTCCATTTGACCTGGATAATTTGCCATAGGACAATCACAAGTTGCCAACAAAGAAATTTAGAAAATACTTTTGTTTTTGAAAAGACCAAACAAATGTTTGTTAGCAAGTCTGGTAGTGCTAGCACATATATGCAGTTACTATTTATTGTAAACCCTTTAAAGCTGCGAACATTTCTTTAAAAGTAAAATTTAAGACAATCTTAGTCAGAGGGCAGGTTTTGATAGCCGGGATAAGACAGGAGTTTGTAAAACATTTAGAAGGTCTCCTGAGAGATAAGATAGCATGAAAAATATGTCATGCCAGAGTTCAGAAGCTAAGCGGTGGAAAGTTAGCTTAAGAATCACTTTCCTAGGAAGGCTCAGAGGTCAATTGTTAAAAGAGCAGCCTTGAGAGGGACATACGGAATAGCAGCGAAAGGCTTTTGTGATTGGTTGATGAGCCACTCCTCCTTAGCCAATAGGAAATAGCCCCCGCAAAAGGTTGGTTTCGTCACATTTGCGCAGCGTGCGTTGGGAAACCGGAGTCGGGGAAGAAGGCGCAGAGAATTTGGAGAAGTGACGGATACGTCATCCAATAAAAATGAGGACCAATAGAAAGCTTGGAATGCATCAACACGCGATTGGTTTAGCTTTCTCGGAGGCGGACCTTGGGCGCCACGGTTGCTATGACGGCAGAATGCCCACCTTCCCGGCGCCGCCATCTTGTTGTTGATTCGAACTGTAAGGGAGCAGGTGAGGGAAGTCTTGAAGCCGGCCTGGGGGGACCCAGCAGCAGCGCCCCCCGGCCAGGCAGGGGGAAATTTTTACGTTGGTGAGTTTCGGGCCCTTGTTCTTCGTAGGAAGCGATCCGGGGCCAAAAGGGAGGGGGGCGCCTCTTCCGAATTGGATGTGGGAGGGGATCGGGGAGTGAATGAATTGCTGGTAGGGGAAAAGGTAAGGCCGGTTCCGGTGGGGGAGTGGGGGATCCCGACGGCTCCGACAGCAAAGCCACCTGGCTGAGGGCTGCTGCCGAAGCCCCTGAGAGAGAATAGGTCACGACGACGGTTCCTCTGGAGCTGCTCAAGGGAAGCCAATGGCACAGGTGTCTCTCTTGAGCAGCTTCCCCCGTTGGGCGCCCTCTAGGCGAGTTGACAGAGATTCAACCTGAGATCCCATCATCCCCGGCCGGCGCTATGCGGGTCGCGTGGTCGAAAATAACCCAAGTAGGCAGGGCGCCAGGTGTGTTTTGTGGGGAAAAACTGTGGTAGAAGCTAAAGAAGTTGTGGCTTTCCGCTCAGGCGGCTTCTGAGCGCTCTTTGCCTCCCCTTGATAGGAAGCCTGGCTATGAGATCCCCCGGCTCATTTTGAGGAGGGGGGCTTGTAAGGAACGATGGGGCAGATGTTGATGACATCTGCAGAATGATATAGGTGGGTGTGTGGGTGGGGGAAGAAAGTGCGCTGAGACTAGGCAAACTTTTGCTCAGAGGGTACTTGGGATGCCATAAACTTTCTCCCATCCACCAGGAGGATTAGCAAGAACAGCATTAAGTTTTAAAGTTGTCTAAATTTATTGAGAAATTTGGGTTGGTTTTTGGCAGGAGACTTTTTGGCTTGGAACTTCCATCCCAACAGAACATCTTGGCCCCCATCCAAAACACTGTGGGAAATAGCAAAAAGGTTTTCCTCCATGGGCAGTGAATATTTATGGTTGTGAAATCATAGAAAATGAAAAAAAAAATAGTTGCGAATTAGACTGACTCTTGTTTATATAACAGCTCTCTATGGGGAACTAGTACTGAAATGTGATGAATTGGACTTCTTGGATTGCCTCTCAGTATTGCAAACTTTCCCCCCCCCCCCCCATTTATATGTTAATCGTTTTAACATTATACATATGCTTATCCTTACCGACTTGAAACAAGTTTCAAATATTTAGAAAGTGTCGATAATTCTTCATTAAAATAGTTTTGCTTAATCTTCAATCAATATCAATATTTAATTTGTAAACCGCTGCACAGGAAATTAAAAAGCATATAAACATAAACAAATTATAAATATTTAAAATCCAATTAAATGCACTATAACCCTGCGCTAAAATCTTAAAATCCTTAAAACTATACCCCTTAAAATCCCGATAAAACAATTTAAACATTCAGACTGAAGGCTGGCGAGGTAGATTAGGCCAAGCCAATCTTAACTTTATTTGCTGCCCATCTCACATTTCAGGGCAACTTTGAGCAGCTTATAACAAGATAAAACACTTAAGACGTTCAGTTAGAAATATAAAAACTTATTAAAATTGCAAAAAATAAAACAAACTAAAAACAAGACTTTGGAGGAGAGAGGTGGGGATATTTTGTCTATTAATGCATAAGCAATTCCAGCCAACAGCTCCTTCAGGACTCCGTGTCACCTGGCATGGCTGAAAGAGGGGGTGGATCTTATCTTTTGTGGCAAGATGTTCCAAAGAGCAGGAGGTGTGGCAGAAAAGGATTTTCTGTATCTCACCAGCTGAAATTCCTTGGTTAATGGGATCTGTAATAGGCCCCCTTCTGCCAGCATGAGAGGGACAGGCCAATACCATTAGGGAAAGACAATTCTGCAGATATCCTAGAGCAGGGGTGTCAAACTGGCAATCTGTACACACTCCATTGAGCTCTGTGAAGGGGGAAAATGTCATGATATGTCATGTGACAGCAACGTGATACCATGAGTTTGACACTTGTGTCTTATACCCATGGCATAAAAGTCTTTAAAGGTAGTAACAAGCACCTTGAATTGACCCAGAAGCAGATTGGCAGCCGGTGCATTTGCATAATAGAGATGTTACATGTGCTACCCTAGGGACTTTCAAAACTGTCCATGCTGGACCAATTGAGGCTTCAACATAGTCTTCAAGAGCAACCCCATGTAGAACATGTTGCAATAATCCAAGCAGAAGATTACCTGGGCATGAATGACTGAGCAAACGGCCTCATGATCCAGGAAAGGGTACAATTGTCGTACCACATGAAGTTATGCAAAGGATTTCTTAGCCATGACAGCCACCTGCTCTTAGAGTAGGAGTTGCAAGTCTAGGAAAAGTTAATACCTTTGTTATGAAGAACAGATGAGTGTGCCTAAAATCAGCTAATTAAATGCCTGAATGCATTTGGTAAACGATCTTGTCAGTCCACCGACAAGAATCAAGTAATTAGCAATGAGATAATATTGATAATTATGATTATAAGATTATTTCTGGAAATAAATTCTCATTGCTTAGGATGCTGTTCTTATTAGCATATTGAGATAAATAGGAAATGCCTTTCAGTTTTTGTTTAAAATTCACTTATTACTGCCCTCTAGAATATGTTAGGTTCATAATTTGTTCAAGAATCTATGCTTAATGATGTGAATGCCTTTCTCCTACTTGTGATCTGGTAATCTTATGCTTCTTTTGAGATTGAAGAAGTGTTTGAAATTTCAGGCAATACAGCTCTACATGCAGTTAGTATCTGTGATTTGATACATTAATCTTGAGAGTATTTTTTGTAGTTATGCATCTGTGGTACTCTTTTCATGGTATATTTGGAGGAGTTTCTAATCTCTCTTCTCCTAAATAGTAGGTGCCATTAAGTCGGGTTCAGTTCCTGGCCATCTTGACCTGCTTCCCTTTGATGCAGTCCATCTACTTTATCTGTTTCCTTTTTCTGTTTTCCTTGGCCTTGGCTAACTGCAGTAATGGAACTACAGTGAACTACCTTATCACAGTAGGATTTTTTAAAATATGCAGTTCCAGAAAGAAATTTTTTTTTTGTATGTTCCTTGCAGGAATATAAAAAGTTAGCTTATATTTTCTTCACTGTCTTTAGACTGCCAGGCTTCCCCATAGTTGGTTTTTATGGGATAAAAACGCAATTAATAATATGACTTGTTTGAACTCAGTTTTATTTTTGAAAGTATTCTCTTGATTACATCTGCTTTTAGCAGCAATCATTGCTTACCAATGGAAATACCTAGATAATCTTTTCCTTGAATGTGGTTGGATAATATTTGCTTGTTTGTACTATTTGGGAAGGTCTCATTAATATATAAAATCCATATTTTTTTTTTAAAGTAAAAAGTCATTTCTCTCAAGATTGGGGGGAGTTTGTGTTTTATAAATGATGCATGGACCTGATTTAATTGACCTTATGTAGGATTATTTAAAATAGAAACTATTGTGTGTAATAAATTGTAATATAAAGGAAATGTATTTAATATATATATATTTGTTATATTCAAATAGTAAAACATATCAAGATTGGCCTTTTTGATCCATCTCAGATTTTAAATTTTTGGAAGCTTCATGGAGCCTGAGAACATTTCTTAAAAGCAGATCAGTTTGGCTGGCTTTGAAAAACAATGGGTGGTTAAGACATTGATTAAGACCATTCAGTGTTAGATAAATCATATCTTAATTGCCATTTGCTTGCATCACTGCCAATGTAAGTTCTTCACCGTTTGATAAATTCTTCAAGATGAAAAATCAGATGAGATATAAATATTTCTGAAAATGAAACTTGAAGTTGAAATAATTAAAATGTATTTAACACTTTCATTTTCTGTGCTTGACTTTAAATTTTGTTTCCCTTATGCCTGCTTTCATTCCTACATCTTGTCTAATATGTTTTCAATTTTTCCCTGGTCACTGTATAGAATTTTGATTTAAATATGCCTGAAAGAGTCTGAAGCAGTGACAAACTGGCAGTGCTTACATAATTGACGTCAGTAGAAATCTAGTCACAGTCTCTTTTCAGATGGAATAATATTCCTATATTTTCTGTGTCACGTGTATGGAAACTTGAATTATGAAGAATGTAGTGATTGGTACAGAATTTTGACTAGTAGATCTTATATTGCTTGTTAGATTAGTTTTAAAAGAAATGTACTGGTAAACCTGTTTACTTCTGACCCAGTCCTAAATGTTAGTAAATTCCTAAACTGTTGGGTTCCAATGCCTAAGAATACCAATGCTTACATTAATTTGCTGTACTTTAGGATTATCTGTCCAAATGGGTGTTTTGAAGTGTTTTTTTGTTAACCAAAGTGGATAAAAAAGAGTTTTAATATAACATAAATACTGCACTGTGTGTGTGTGTGCGCATGCGCGCATTTGCAGACTTTATAGGCTAAATGATGCCTTCTAGTAGGGGATTTTTGGTATTGGCATGCCAGTTCTAAAATGATGGAAATGTTCAAATATTTGCAATAATAAGATCGCCTTGCCATAGTGCAGTGATGGCGAACCTATGGCACGCGTGCCACAGATGGAACATGGAGCCATTTGGCAGGGCACGCGCACACTGGCTAGCTGATTTATCCATTTTTAAAGCCATTTTTCACCTTCTCCAGGCTTTAGAGGCGTCTGGGGAGGGCAAAAACAGCCCTCTGACCCCCTGGAGGCCCTCCGGAGGCTTTAGGAGCTTCCATGAAGCCTTCGGAGGACTAAAAATGACACTATGAGCAAACTGGAAATCACTTCCGGTTTGTTCGTAGGGCTGTTTTTAGTCCTCCGGAGCCTTCAGGGAAGCCTCCTGAAGGTCCCTGAAGACTCCGGAGGGCCTCGGGGGGGACGGGGGACGACTGTTTTCGCCCTCCCCAGGCTCCTATAAAGCCTCTGGAGCCTGGGGAGGGTGAAAAAAGCATGTAAAAAATGGAGAACTGTGCCTGTTATGCGCACATGCACACTGGGGGGGGGGCACATTGCGTTGTGGGTGTGGCACGCCGGTGCATGACCCCTCTGCACTTCCCCCCCCTTATGGCACACGAGCCTAAAAAGGTTCACCATCGCTGCCATAGTGGCTCTACATTACTTTTGCTCTTCGTATTCCTATGGAACTGTGCTGAAGTTTGGTTTTCCAGGCAATGCATAGCATTCTAATTTGGAAAAATATTTGATAGCAAATGAACATGCTATTATTTCATGTGGCTTAGGGCTATATTCAGCTTTCTTCTGGAGAGCTAGTTTTCTGCCTGTGACCGCTAACAGAAATTCTGTTAGAAACAGAATTTATACAGTACCATGGAGTACTATTTGAGATGCAAGGATTTTCATCATTTTTGGGAATAACGCTTTCATATTTTTAAAAATGGTAGAGCATATGTTATTCTTCTGCTTCTTCACATTACTTTAGCAGTATATAATTCAGCATACCATCTAAATAAGATGTTTATAAAAGGTGAATAATACAATACTTTCCTCTTCAAAGACATAACAGCTATTAGGTATTATGTCAAAACACTAGGATGGCCCTTGGGCAAATGTGAATCATTTGCTCTCATTTGCTTATGCAGTGTCTCCAAAGGATTTCTTCGTAACTTTTCATTTATAGAGTAAGAATACTATGAGGACTTCTGCACATACTTGCAGCAGTTGGATTAGATTGGAGGAAGCCTATAAAATATTTACTCTTGTCTGATTCAGGAAGAGTTGATGTAGTGACATATGGTGTAGCAGACTGGGCAGAAGGAGGAGCTGAGGAAGTCTCAGAAATTAGTTCAAAATTTAGAATTTGACTTCCATAAGTCTTATTTTGATAAGTGCTGGGATAGGTAGATACCTGTGGTCTGTCTGAATCTTGTTTTCAATAACTCAAAAGTTCTGGAATAGTATACAACCCAGCAGTTGCATTTTGTCCTGTCCTGCTTTGCTTTGGTAAGCAAGAGTCCCAAGTTACACAGCTATGTTGCCCAAGGAATGATATTAATTGTCTGAATGAAGACTGTTTCTGCACTGTGGTTTTAATTATCATATTATTACCATATCACTGACAGTAATTTTAATGAAGATGTCTTACTAATGGAAATGGCTTCTTGTAGCCATCTAACTGTGCATTCATCTCACAATGACGGTGATATAAGTGTAGGCCAAGTTCTGCACTTTATGCAATAAAAGAACACCATCATGATAACTGTGTTTATACCTCTGTATGCTTTCAATTCCTGAAAGAAAGAATGCTACCATTCTACATATGCTCTCTGTTTCCTCAGGATTATTGGAAATGTTGATATACTACCATTTCATCAGCAGGTTAAGTATTGTTTATCTATACCCTTCTAGTTTATGTGAAAGTTCTGACACATTTCTTTTTTGGAAATTACAATCTATTGTCCCCTTCAATTGCTACTTGCAAGATTAAATTAATGTGTTTGCAACTGCCCATAATCATCTATTATATGCAAAAAAAATATTCCAATTTCTTATATTAAATGAATGCAGGTAATTTTCCTATTTAACTATAATAAATTGTTTACAGTATTGATGTGCTGATTTGGTGGCTTAGAATTTGAGTTGTGCAGGAACGGAATAACTTTCAGACCATTTTCTTTGAGTAAGATAGTTTCAGATAAGCAAGATAGTTTATCAACATAATCTAAAGGGTTGGCCTTTCTTAGTCTAAACTCTCAGAAAGGAAATTTAGATAGACCCAGTTACAGTAGTGATGAGTGCATTGTTGGGAGACTTGAAAGAAATCAATAATCAATCGAATGTTATAAAATTATAACATGGAACCTTATGTGAGAAATGAATTCTGTACTAGGAAATGGTAAATTTGGCCAAAAGAAGAAGTGAATTCATTAAGGGTGGAGTAACTGGGCAGAATATTTGAATTGTGGTCTTAATATTTGCACATGAACCAGCGGCTCCTCCAATTTGATCTTTGCAGTCATGTCATTTATAGCTCTTAGTTATCTTGTGATTGATCAGTTCCCTCTAAATTTTTCCTACTTATTTAATTAAAGCCTTTTGTGCTTTTGCATTTCTGTTTGATTTCTCAAGTTCATAATGCTGTTTCTTCATTTCCCCCCCATTGTTCTTTCTGTGAATAGTAACTGCTATCTTGGTATAGTTTATAAAGCCAACTAGACACTTTTTGCTACTTCCATTGTCTACAGGATATGGTTTTAAGATGTAGGTGTTGACAGATCTGAGAACACCATCCATTTCCTGGAGACTTACAGGTTTAAGGTTCTTCCAGATAATATTTTTAAAAGGGCTACTGATTGGTAATCTGATACAATAATGGTGGAAAAACAGTTGTATTTTGCCATTCTTACTGCTAGAATGTGGCATAACTGGGCTCATTTACATATATTTATTTGGACTTATTCTATGCCTTTCTCCAAAGTATTCTAGATGTCATTTGTGCTGCTATATTTTCTGGTGTTCTTCAGAGAAACAAGGAATCCCTGAGGATCAGGGTTCTGAAAGGAGCCATTCATGTGTACTTTTATCCAAGATTTTTGTTCCAGGAAGTAGCAATAACAGTAGCACTAAAGCCGCACCACAGTGCTTTACAGCACTCTCTGAGTAATTTACAGAGTCAGCATATCGCCTCCAACAATCTGTGTCCTCATTTTACCGACCTTAGAAGGATGGAAGGTTGAATTAGCCTCGAATCAGTCAGGATTAAACCTCCTGGCTTTGGGCAGAGTTAGCTTGCAATGGAGGTAATGACAACCTCTGTTCCACTTGTTACTGGAGCCTCAACACAAACACACATACCCTTCGAGCTCCCTTTGAAAAATTTTAGATCTCCTAGGTGCTCAATGGATTGGTCATTGGAGCACTAAAAAACTCTAAAACAATCAGAAAGTGATCTGACCCTAGCAAGGGACAAATATTAATGTCTTCTAATTTCATACCATATTGCAACTATTCTGAGACAAAAAGTAGATGTAATGTGTTACTACCCATGTGTTTTGGCCCCTAAATATCAGCTCTATTAGGTAGACCAGGGAGAAAAGAAAAAAAACTGCACAGGAAATTTGAAATTGTACTTTTATCGAGTTAGGCTACAGAATGGAATCTTGCAAGTCTGTGCTTTACTGTCTCTCCTTTTATTCCAGTGAATTACACAGTTTGCTTGAGCCACTTCCAAATATTATCTTGTTTCCTAAGTCAGGATGAATTTGATTTAAATCAGGTCAATTTAAATCAACTTGATTAAAATTATAATTTTTAAAGAGCAACTGTCATCCCGTCTGGACTACTGTAACACTCTCTACATGGGGCTCCCCTTGAGGTGCACCCGAAGGCTATAGCTAGTTCAGAATGCAGCCGTGCGGGCAATATTGGATACCTCCAGGTTTTCCCACATAACACCCCTCCTGCGCGAGCTGCACTGGCTGCCTGTGGTCTTTCGGGTGCGCTTCAAGGTACTGGTTACCATCTTCAAAGCGCTCCATGGCACGGGACCTAGTTATCTGCGGGATCGCATCCTGCCCCACACATCCCTTCGGCCGATTCGCTCCCACAGAGAGGGACTTCTCCGGATGCCATCCACTAGGCAATGCCACCGGGTGACGCCCAGGGGAAGGGCCTTCTCTGTGGCGGGCCCTATCCTCTGGAACGACCTACCCCCCGAACTTAGATCCATCACAGACCTCCGCTCCTTCCGCCAGCAATTAAAAACTTACCTTTTCCAACAGGCCAGCCTGGCCTAACCTACTGTACTTAGCCTTAGTTATTAGAGAAATTTTTATATTGGTTTTTATGATAATTTTTACGGGAAGATTTTAGCATAGGAGTTAGTTTAATATAGTTTTAAATATTTATGTAATTTATTGTGATATATTGTGTTTTTTATATTTCCTGTGCACCGCCCCGAGTCCCTTCGGGGAGAGGGGGCGGTTAATAAGTCGAATTAAAGTAAAGTAAAGTAAAGTAAAGCTGTCCTGCAGCTGCTGCTCCTCTGATCTGCTGTTGACTCACCGACAGTCCCATTCACTTTAATGGGTCGGCTGGTGATGGGGCGGTGATACAACAAGATGAGGGACGTGCAGGCAGCAGGTGAGTGAATGCCTGCTAACAAGCACTGCCATGATGGATCTGAAATGACAGGTGCTCTTTAATATTATATTTATACGCTACTTTGAAGGTTTCACTTTCATTTTTACTGCTTGTCCTTCCTCCTCACACTTAGAGTCTGGTGGTACAGATGCATTTCTCTGCAAACAATCTTAAGAGTTTGTAGTGCACACAGATTTGCAACTAAATGGGATAAAGGAATATTCCTGGACTTTGTTTTATGATTAATCTCATAGCTACTGTGAAATTGTGTGAATGTATCAATGCAGTGCATGTTATCTTAGCTTGCAGAGCTTGGATTCATTGAATGAGTTTACCAAAAATGTAAATATTGCAGAATACACAGCGTCATGCTACATAGCTATGCTCCATTTCATGCTGTATTAATGTATCTTGAATAGAAAACTATTTTAGATCATTTTTACTCCAAAAGCATTTTATTAAAATAAATTTGATAAAAATAAAAAAAAATCAGATTTTTGAAAAAGAAAATCATATATTTTTATCCATCCTGTTAAGAATTAAAAAATGTTTCAATCCTCGTTACCTAAATAAACGTTCTTACACATTTCTGTCAAGGCGAGGTGAGTCAGGTTTATGGCTGTGAAGGCCAACAATTCCCAAGCCACTTCCAATTCCTCAGAAAGAGAAGGCAGATTGATTTGTTTCAAAACTCAAATGTGTGTGTGTGTTGCTTCATCAGAATGTTCTGGTAATGTATAATTCTCCTCCTATTCCTTCTTGTTTAAAGCTGAAACATTTGGATTTTGTTAAGCATGGCAAGGTCAATTAAATGAGATCTAGAGCTCTATTCTGCCACTCCAAGTTCTCTTTTGAATTTTTATTCCTATCTCCATTGTTGCACTTTTAACCCACTTTGGTTAATTCTTCAGTATTAAATATCTCCATGTAGGCAATCATTAAATGTGAATGTCACTTACATGAAATTGTGGAGAGTATGGACAACTGCAGATGGTTATCTAACGGTTTTTAGATGGCAATGTCATTCAAAAATCAGCTAGTGTCTTAGTGACAAATAGGCTGTGTAACTAGCTTAAACACTGAACATTTTATTTTGACCAAAGCTGTCAATATAGCAAAGTGACAAGAATTGTGTTGAAGTATTTGTACTATAGTACCCACTATGTTATATTACATCTACAGCTTGATTCCTGCATTTTGTGCTGAACAGTTGATTGTATTTTTAAGTCTCTAGAATGGGCTGAAATTAGACATGTATAACTGGGGGGGGGGGGGGGGGGGTTGCCAGCTATTACAGGAACTATATAAAATCATTCTTCATTTTCATTTATTTTATTAGATTATATTATTATACAAGGACATGTGTTTTCCTTTGCGTCTGTGGTTAACATAATAGAAACAAATACCACTGTTTCAAAGGGTAAAAAGTGATTCAGAGGAAACATTTCAAAAATATATATTCTAGATTAATGCAGATAAAAGAAGCACCTTTTTTACATCAACTAGTGACAGATTTGTACCCATGTTAGTTCTGAATCACCTTTTCGCCTTCAACACTGGAATGGGAGAATGAAAACTCTGTCACACAACTGGAAATTTACTTGTGCCACATGTATTTCTTAATTGATACTATAAATTGGTAACCTCAAAATGTTGTGTCTTTCTTTTAATCAATGTTTTGTTTAATAGCTTCATCTCTTAGGTGAGAGTTTCACCCTTATGGATTTAAAAGTCTTCTTCAAAGTACCGTATTGAAATAAGTGCTTTTTAAAGTTGAGAGTTCAACTTTCACCATGAACAGAAGGATATTTTATTGATTAGAATAAATACATAAGACGACAAAGTAGAAGAATACCATACCTGTTTATTGCGGACCAATACTTTATATATGTTTCTGTTGTTTTAAAATACTCTATAAGCACACACACAAAACAGTGTTTATCCTTTTGTTGCACCTTCTCTTACAAACTTCTTGAGCAGCTATTGCAAGTCACTAATAAAAAAAATGTAGAGTAGTCCAGTTGTCTTTTAAAGGTTTTCAGATGGATCACCAGTAGTGAAAATAAATACAACAAAATTGATTGTTTAAGTCTAAGCAACGTAATCCACATAAGCCTAGGCCAAAAGCAATTAAAAATATATATATATGTGGTACAAAGTGTAGCAATTTATTTTGAAACTGATACTTTAGTGTCACATTTTGATAATGGATGATCACACTTATTAAAATATAATAAAACAAAACCACCATAACTATTTTACTCAATATAATCTGCATTGCTGCTATTGCTGTCCTGAAAAAGGAACCTCTGCCTTCTTTCTTATTTTTTTTCTTTTTCCTTCTCTGCACTTCTACTCCTTTTCTTTCCCGAGCTTTCATTTGTCAAATCTTGTTTCTATTTATCTTTTAATTTCATATTTCCTTAAAAATCAAGAAAGCTATTCAAAAAAGAAAAAAGTATGTGAGTAAACCAAAAGAAGTTAAAGGCCCAGTAACTAGTTATCTGTATATAACTTTTTTTTTTTAATTTTAGTGGTTCCTATAAAAGACTATGCTGTAGATTTTAGAGAGAAGTAAGTCTCCCAACCAACAAACTTATTTTTCCTGGAAATCTCCTGAAATAAAGAAGTTGGCCAAGTTAGTGCAAATAAAGCTGAAACCTCTAAACATATCTTAGGCCATACACCTGGAGAATTTAACACATTCTTTGAAGAAATTCTCCTTTCAGTCTAATTGGAAGTAACATAGACACAAGAGAAAAAACAAAAGGAAACATATTTTTGGTATTATTCCCAAAGCCATAGAACTTAACAAAGGGTTAGTTGTGCAGTTATGCACAGTTGCACTTGATGAAGGTTTTACTGGGAGAAGTTAAAAATGCAGCCAAATATACAATGCATAATTTTAATATAAAAAGGGGTAAAACAAAAAAACAATGGCAGCTATCATACACAAATCAGTGAGGCCAATCTGATTTAGGGATCATTACAATTTGATTCCCTCTTTAACTTGGTGAGTTCAGAATTTCATTTTTTAATAGGAATTGAGATTAGTGAAAGCCAGAGTGCTAGTGAGACTTTTTGTTAAAAAGAAATAATGCATCATTTTCTGATGTTAGAGATCTATTATTATAAATCACGTCTTCAGTGCCCATAAGCTATAATGGTGAAAGAATTGCCTAGTTTATATTGGACAAGTCATTGTAAATAAGAGCTTAGCTGTATAATTGGATGTACTGTACAGTTTAGAACGAATGTGAAATCTTGCCTATTCAGACTCCTTGACATGGGATCAATTCATTAGATTCAATGAGGACAATTGTTACAGCAAAATATAGGGTTTATGACATTGCTTTTGACCAAACTCTGGCATCTCTTCTCTGTTTTGCAGGCGGTTGGTGCTTAATCATTTATTGGTCTTAACTGAGGGGTGATAATTTTCTCTTTGGGAAACTGCTCCTTCCACCACATGCAGCTCTCCCCATGCCCCAGGTGTGTGACTTGCGCCCTACGCAATGTGTGTTTGTCAAACCATGGAGGTGGGGAAGCATGGCAAGAACGCAACCCACACAGGAAGCCGAGGGGTCCTGTTGGAGCCTTTCATTCATCAGGTGGGCGGCCACAGCAGCATGATGCGCTACGATGACCACACTGTGTGCAAACCTCTCATAACCAGGGAACAACGCTTTTATGAATCTTTGCCTCCAGAAATGAAGGAATTCACACCTGAGTACAAAGGTAAGCATCCAAAAACCTTAAAAAAACACCTGAAGATAAAAACAATAGAATTTGTATTTGATTCATTTGAAAGAATTACCAGTTTTACAAAGCATATATTTATTTCATTGATTTTTTTTCTTTTGATATAAAACTTAAATAAGCATAAAAATTAGTATAAACAAGCTATTTGCTGATAGTTATACTAGCATACTATAGCAAACACATGCATAATTAGTTGAAGTAGTTTGCTTAATGTTTATGCTACAAAATTTAAAAAATCAGATAATTACTCAATTTTTGGTCAAAAATTAACTTAATGAAAATCCTTATAAAATGAGTAGAGCGTACCGACTTATTCAAAATGAAACATATATAACTTCCGATGAAGATAAATAATAGCTATATCAAACAACATGTCGACATTTGTATTAGGAAGTGATGATTAATTGGATCTTTTAAACTAGTGTTATGAATATGAATTGTGTCATTCTAGTTAAAACCATAACTTTAACAGGCCTGAGTACAGTGTCAAATCTATACTGCTTTAAATTGTAAAAAGTGTAGGCTGGGTAGACATAAAGTCTTCCTTAAATTTTCAGATCATGCATTACTGTATCTTAAATAATTGCTGCATTCTGTTTGTTAACCAAGTGGGTATCAGAAAAGCTGCTAATCCAATTTACTTAAGCCTTTCAAGAAAAATCAGGACTGATAAATTTAAAACAACAATAATGGAGCTCCATCTCGGGGTATCACTTACAGGTATAGATGAGGTTTTACAGCTACAAGTGTGAAAGCCTAGAAAGGAATGAAACACCTAGACATAAATGTCGCAAAGGTGTTTTTTCAAGGGGCAACTGGACTTTCTGGTTTTTCTTTGAAGATGTTTCCCATCCTCTGAGAACCGAAGAAGCTTCTTCGATGGGAAGGGAAATGTCTTTAAAGAAAAACCAGAAAGTCCAGTTGCCTCTTGAGAACAGCACCTTTGGGACAACTATGACCTGACTGAGACTCTCCATAGACACACAGACATAGACACATCTTGAGACCTTTCTCTTTCTATAGTGCTCCAGATTTTTTAAAATATTCAACATATTACAGCAAATGAGGAAAATAAATGTATTCGAATTCCACATAGCTTTTCCTATTAAAACTGTTGGGAAAATATTTAACAAGAGAAAGGCTTTAATATTACGTTTGGTGTGCAAGTTGTGAGTGTGCCAACAAATGGACAGGAATGACTTATGGAAGGCATTATCTGGGCATTATCTGGGCACAAACTCAGTAATTAATAACAGGAGCTGAATCTATGCTAGATATGCTGAAATATTTATTGTATCTTTCATAGAACAGACTCCAAAGTACATTTAGTTGCTCTTACAGTATATCATTAGTATGTAAATTGCTGCCCTATATTTTCCTCTACTCCCAAAAAAGGCACTTACGCCACTTTGGAATTTGAAAGCTGGTCCTTTAAATATATACTCTCAGCCTCATTTTGTTTACCTCTGTAAACAAAAATTTAGTTATACAAAATTATTGTTGCATTAGGTGGATCAGTGGTGGCCAATATTTATTGTATATAAAACATTGTAAATATCAATGGGTGAAAAAGTTGGATATAAGTTGGATGAGGATGTTATAGTATGGTCTTTATTGTCATTGTACAAAATAAATACGAAATTGGTAAATTGATCCCTTCACAAAAAATCAAACTTGATAATAGTTTCTGCCATCTGCAGAAAAGATGTCGCTGTTGTGGAATATACAGGTATTCCTTGATTTACAACTGGTCATTGGTTGTCTATTCAAAGCTACAACCTATCAGGAAAGGGGGAGTTACAAGCCAAATCCCAAGTTCTGATTTCCCCATCCCCCACTGTGGTCATGTGACTACACTTCAGGTGCCTGACAACATGACTGCATTTGTGAATGTACTACAGTCATGATGGTTTTGCCAAAACTCAGAACATCTGGATTTGGGTAAAATCATGCAATAGAGAACAGTGGGTTCGCTTAACAAACATTCCATTCATTTTATGACTGTTATTTTCACTTAGCAACTGCTACAAAAAAACAACAACAACCCATAAAATTGGATCAGTCAGGCTCTATTATGGTCATCACTTGGGAACTGCTATGCTATTATCAGGTGCGGAAGACCAGGTCCACATGTGAAAGTTCAATTTAACTGATTTATTGCTAAAAGTTTACTGCACAGCAATCTTCTCAGCTAATGGTTAGCACATGGTTACAGTTATGTAAGGGTCAATTGCAATCAAGGGGGAGTTCTTAGTTTGTTTATGACTATGTAATGATTCTAGGCTAATCCTTCTTTTTACTCCTCCCCCTGGCTCTACCAGTCCTTTTCCTACATCTGTACACTTTTACCTATTTCATATCTGTCGCCTGCCAAATCAAAAGGAATTTTTAAAGTGTGGAATTTCTCTCTCTCTCCCCCTCCCTCCCTCCTTCTCTCTCTTGTATATAAATTCCTTTTTCCATTGGTCAGTTTTTCCAACAGTTGATATCTCTTCAAGCTAAATTGCCCCATTTATGTACAACAAATGCTTTCTGCAAGGATAGGCAGAATTTTAGGGTTGGGTTGACTAATATGATTTGATTCAGTTTGACAAATTAGAGTCCAGTTCAAATAATAATGAACAATTCTGCCATTTAATTGACAAACCTTAATGGAAATAACATTTCCAAATCAATTGCCTGTTATCCGAGACTTTCATATCAGTAGAATAATCTAGGGTAGGGATTCCTAAACTCTTCATTCACCAGTCCCTTCAAGAAGTTCCAGATTGTTCATTGTCCCCCCCCCCATGTATTATTTGTAAATAATTAACTATTTTAACTAATACCGATAGTATTATGAAAATAATAATCTTTAACTCCATCAAACAACACCCACCTATTCCAAACTCTTGGGAATGTCTAGATAGGTGGATAAATATGCTAAATCCAGTGTAAATATATGGCTGACTGTGACCAATTGTTATCAGAACAATATATCAACCATAATATAAGAGAACTCCAGGTTGCTTTCTTTGGTGGCTGACCATCCAACCTTGGGTAACACTGCCTTGTTTCTAGCCACTTCACTTTAGGACTAAGGACTGATGTGGAGCACTATAAGGACTCCAATTCTGCAATCTTTCCAATTTTGGGGAACTCTTCTCCTGGCGAAACAAGTCAGACATTTTACTGTGATAATTAAACTACAGTCATAACTCTGTACTCGATTTCTTCAAAACTAGTTGAATTCGGTACTTGACGTGTTTTGAAGCAAAAATCTTGTCTCAGTACTCGTCTTTCTCCCGGTACTTGACATGTTAGGTAAACTTGCTGTCATTGGCTGCCTTGTGACTTGCTATTTCTTCCAGCCAAAATAAAGGGTCATGTGGCAAGTCACGTGGTTTTTAGTACTCATTGCTCCTCCCAGAACAAATTAGCGATGAGTACCAAGGTATCATTATGTGGGGATTAGAAACAGTTAGTGATCTATTGCAACTCATTCAGAGATCTACCGTTATTTTTTTCAACCCATAGCAGCTTTACATAACCCACTGAAAAGAGGAAATGCTTAAATATTTATAGAGAATTAAAAAATAAATAAATCTATAAATATATTATGGCACGAAATATTCAAAGTGGAGAGATTGCTTTTTGCCCCTCTCTTTTTCTTCTTGGTAGTTCTACAAATGGATTTATGGGCTTTATTTTCATTCTCTGATCTGCTCCTTGGGAAAAACATTAGTAGTTTTATTATTTCTATATCTACTAATTTAAAAATCTGATGTGAGGCATGCTTCCTGTGGCTGATTTCTGGCAGGTGTAGTGTCTGTCTGTTTTGAGGGAGACAGTGATGGCTACATTAACCTGGTAGCATATCCGTATGTGGAGAGCGAAGCCTTGGAGCAAGATGATACACCAGAGAGGGACCAGCCACGTCGTAAACACTCCCGCAGGAGCCTCAACAAATCAGGCAGTGGTAGTGAGCATAAGGAGGAGAAAGCAGGGCTCACTTCTGAGACCTCGGAAAGGTACTGGATTGTGTTTCGGGGGGCGGTGGTTTGTGGTTGGTTTCTTTTGCTTTCCTTCTAATGAGTAATTAAGAAATTCCTTTTCTTAAGCATCCTCTTGGATTTCTTTTAAAAATCAAAGATCCATGATAAGAGATTGGCACTGGCTTTCTAGCAGGTACCTCCAAATGCCTTAATACCGTGTTTCCTCAAAAATAAGACAAGGGTCTTATAATTTTTTGCCACCAAAAAAGGCACCAGGTCTTATTTTCGGGGGATGTCTCATTACTGACTCATCTCGCCGTGGCGGCACTAACTTCCCTGCCCAGCAGGATCATGCTGCTGGCCCGCTTCTACGGTTACTTGCCGCCACTTGTGCGCATCATCTCTGGCCTCCGTTTCACCATGAGCTGATAAATGGATTGAATTGGTATGCATAGCACCCTCTGGCTTTTGTTTTGCTGTCAGAGATCTGGAAAGGACTCTGCAGCCAATAACAGAGCTCAGGATCAATCCAGAGCTGTATTATCAGCTGCAGGGGCCTTTCCGGAATGGCCTCTGGTAGCGAAACTGAGGCCGAGGGCAATGCATGTGTCAATCTGGACCTCGTTTCTCGGCTGCAGAGGCCTTTCCGGAAGTCTGATGGCGAAACAATGCCAGTGAGGTACCGCATGCGTCAATCCAGAGCCCGTTTCTTGGCTGCAGAGGCCTTTCCGGAAGACCTCTGAAAGCTAAATGGATGCTGGGGGTAATGCGTAGAAGCAGTGGCAAGCAGCCGCGGAAGAAGCGGGCCTGCAAGGCGGAGCAGGTATTGGGATATGTAAGGCCTGATAAGTAGGGAAACTTCACACACACCCCATCCCAACCCTAGCTTAATTTTTACCTGTGCACCTCGCCCCCACCTCATGCACCCTGTAGTGGGTGGAGTCTTAACTAGGGCTTATTTTGAGGTAGGGCTTATTTTGAGTGCACCTGTAAAAATCAAGCTAGGATTTACTTTTGGGGCAGGTCGTATTTTCGGGGAAACATGGTACTTACACAAAAAGGATATAATGTTTGGCCAATATGTTGATGGTGTGGCAGAGAATTATGTAGAAAAAAAAAAGAATTAAGCTTATGTTATTCTGCGCTGTAACAATTCTTACAAACGATTGCAGAGCTTTTTAATGTCATGTCATATTATGTTGTACCAACAGCACCCAGGACCCAAAGAGCGTCAAGAGCTTCCATTCAGATGTTCCATTTCAGATGCTAGATGGGAATAGTAGTGTTAGTTCTGAGAAGATCAGCTTTAATCCCTGGAGTTTGCGTTGCCACAAGCAACAACTGAGTCTCATGCGCTCAGATTCTAAGGAACGAAAGCTCTACAGTATCCTCCGAATGGCAAAATCTGCCATATTATAGTGTTTTACAGCATGATCACTTTTATGCAATATCTGTGTGGATTCTAAAAGCAGGGTGTCTGCTTTTGTTCTTTGTACCATGGGTATTGACTGTAATGGTGCAAATATGTTTCCCGTGACATTGTTTTCTTTTGGCCATTTCCAATACTCGGTCATGGATACTCAAATATTAGTTCTAACAGGGAAAATTGACGTTCTTCCTATCTCTTGGTGGCAAGTTGTACATACAGTGCCCTGTTCCTCCGTTGAATTCTTTGGTCTGTCTGAACATATGCTAAGTGATAGGATGTTCTCTAGAAAGCAAGAGAGAAGCCCTAGTGTCTCAATACAAACCAACAGAGAGATAAATTCTCCTTGACCAACATCTCAGAATTTCTTTTGCTGGAGAATGTGGTGCATCATTTCAAATTTCCCTGTGTGCTTGATTTGAAAATGGGGACCAGACAACATGGGGACGATGCCTCTGAGGAAAAGGCTGCTCGGCAGATGAAGAAGTGTGCGCAGAGCACCTCATCTACACTAGGAGTCAGAGTTTGTGGAATGCAGGTACTGTACTAACCGCAAGCAAAATGTGGCTGCTGGCCTCTTCCTGTAAGGGCATGGGATATTTTGCCAACTTTTGCAGAAACCTGGAATCTCTTCCTTCCTCGCTTTTGAAAAAAGGTCCAGCCAGAACAGATTTGGGAAACAGGGCATGCGTGGGAAGGAGAGGATTAAAAAAAAAAAGATTGTATTAACAAAATACACATCACATTATTTCTCCCTAAACCAATCACATATTTTTAGACTTGTTTGAAAGCATATGAGCAGATATTGCCCCCCCCCCCCCCCCAAAAAAAAAACCCTTCAAGCTCTTCTCATCCAAGTTCAGCCTTTCAACTCTTTGTGAGGTAAAGGGCAAACCTAAAGAAGGAACACTTGAAACCACTGAACAACGTTCAGATCTCAGTGGAAGAAAAGAATGACAAATCTTAGGCGAACAAGGAGCCGTGGTGGCACAAAGGTTAAAATGCAGTATTGCAGGCTAATTCTGCCAACTGCCAGGAGTTCAATCCTGACCTGCTCAAGATTGACTCAGCCTTCCATTCTTCCGAGGTTAGTAAAATGAAGACCCAGATTGATGGAGGGCCATATGTTGACTACGTAAATTGCTTAGGGAGTGCTGTAAATACCATGAAGTAATATATAAGTCTTAGTGGTATTGCTATTGCTATGTGAATTGTTATGGAATATATCCAGAGGTGGTATGCTGTCAGTCCGCACCAGGTTGGACAAACCAGTAGTGGTGGCGCAAGGCTCTGCCCACCCACCCTGACATCATCATGGACCTTCTGCGCATGCTCAGAAGGTTCTGCGCATGCTCAGATATGCTGCGTGTGAGCATAGCGAGCTCATAGACACACACGCTCCCACTACCAAACTAGTAGTGAAGAGAATAGAATACCATTACAGAATATATCCATAAGGCATGATATGATTTATTTCCAAATAAGTATAGAACTGTATTTTCAAGTGGGGCAGAACAAGGTTCCTCAACCCCCAGGCCAGTTTGCAGCCTGCTGGGAATTGGGCTGCACAAGAAGCAGACGTGCATGGGAAGCTTCATTTACGCATGTGTGGAATTAGGTCGAGAGTATGAATGCATCCCTTCTCCCCCTTGCTGCCATGCACTGCCACCGGCACCGCCAGTCCCTGCAGCCAAAAGGATTGGGGACAGCTGGGATAGAGGAATTGCAGAATAATGCAGGGTTTGTGAACTTCCTTAGCTAAATGAGCTCAGTCCTCTTGAATTCTGAGCAGCAGAGGCGCCCCAACTGAGTTTATTTCCCATAAAAGTAATGGGGCTTTCTGGAATAACAGGACTGGCCTGATAATGCAAGCCTTACTATACTGGGCTAGTAGGGTTGGACATCAGGAAACTGCATTGCGTTTTGCCCCTCAGAATGAAAAGATGTAACATGGATCTAACCTCCTTTTCTAAGCCTGTTCATTCAAAGCGCAGGGAATGTGGGCTGGCTAGAGCACTACATCATAGTGATCTCTGGTTTAAAGGATTGGAGACATTATTTTTAGCCAGGTATTTTTTTTTTAATGCCTTACATGTTGGTGGCCCCTGCTGGATGGTGACACAGTGGGCTAATATCTTTGTTGTAAAAAAACTTTATTTTATTGATTTCACGGCCATACTCTGAATTTCCAAGCTGATGCGAATGGCCTGACTTTAAAAGAAATTGTTCCTTCTGTAACTTTTGTTTGATTAATGGCCTTTGTGGGCTGTTTTACTTAGGAATGAGAACACCCAGGGCAATTAGTTTGAAAAGCATTTAACTACCCAGTCAGCAGTTTTCTCCTTAGGCTTTAAAAAAAAATTCTAGCAGGGTTTTTATTCATTTCAAGAAAGAGATTGAAGGGGTTTTGTTCCTCTGTGGAAACACTAAAGCTTCTACCCTTATCCAATCACTGCTAGCATTATGTGGAGGAGACAAAGCAATCTGCCTGGAAATACTGTTGAGGTATATTGTGTTTGATTTAGTGCTCTGGGCTTTTTGGGCTACTTAGCCTAGTGGAGAGGAATGCCCTCAGTAATAATTTAAATTAGCAGAATAGGGTACTTCCTTTTTTTCTTATTGGTATAAACTATATTTTGAAGGATTGATCCAATGCTTGTTTCCTCTTGCCAGTCCTTATGAATGCTGCCGTCTCAAAATACAAACATTTCCTTGACAGGAGCTAGAATATAATAATGGATCAGTAACCGTCCTAAATTGGGGCTATGTTTCCAAACTAATGCATGCTTTCTCCTTGTGTTGTAGGTCTATCAATTGAATTCAGGGCACTATTTGTGCAGGAACAAATATTATGGCAGAAGTCTTTCCATTGAGGGTTTCCGCAGTGCCCTTTGCCAGTACCTGCACAATGGCATAGAGCTACGAAAGGACCTTTTTGATCCCATCCTCAGCAAATTGCAGAGTCTAAAGGCTGTATTGGAGAGGCAAGCCTCTTATCGGTTCTATTCCAGCTCCTTGCTCATTATTTATGATGGGAAGGATAACCGATGTGAGACATACCTGGAACGCAAAGCAGAGATGCGCCTAAAACCAGTGGACCTCTCCCTCGCTGACACATTACAAGATGTCGGCAGCACAGAATCCGTCTGCTTCCAGCCCAAGGTGGATGTACGTATGATTGACTTCGCACACAGCACATTCAAAGGCTTTCGGGATGACCCCACTGTACACGATGGCCCTGATATGGGATATGTGTTTGGACTAGAGAGCCTTATCAACATAATAGGACAGATGAGGGATGAGAATCAGTAGCCTTGGGCTGGACTCTTCAATTTTCTCTCCCAAGGATAGGAAGAGACAGGAGGACCACTATTGGTACAGAGAAAGTGGACTCTTCTGCTTTGAAAATACAATTTGTTTCAATGTATTTGGCAAAGGACTTGATATCCTGGATGATCCTGGCAAAATGGTTTTCGGTTTTCACTATCCAGCCTGAACTCCTTGTGGGAGAAATCAATTCATGGCCCCAACACTGGGCATTTTGTCTGGGGCTTGCTGTTTGTTGTGTATACCCCTTGTGTATACCCCTTGTCTTTCGGAAATTCTCTTTGTGGAAACTACCCCCCTCCCCAGAAAAAGATACGTGGGTATAGATGTTGGGATTCCAATATTCCACTTCCTTTCAACTTTCCAGCGAGGCACAATGGTTTTAACTTCTCCTTTTCTGTTCAAAATGGGCATTCACATTCAAGCTATGGGGGCTGATCAATGCACACGATTTACACAGGCCCTACTCTGTTGTTTTTGCCCCTGAGCAGATGCGAAATACTTTTCTAGGGGGAACATATAATATTTCATTTATCTTCTCCAACCTGGTCATTACCAGATCATCCCAACTGGGGAAATAAATGACCAAAGGGAAAACAGTGCAATGCTTTAAAGATTTTGCTTTGCATCATTTTGATGAAGCTTCCATACCTCCCCAATTTTCTGCAGTTGACTGAAATGATTAATTCCAGGAGTATCTAATCAGATGTCCACAACAGTGGTCTTGATGTCTGTCTTCACAGGACACTTAAGGTGGCTAGAAATACTTAAAATACTTTCTGGGATTAATGAGGTTTTATCAGGTATGAATTCTTTCCTCTGGCAGACCCAGTAGCCTCTTCTCCAGCCTCAATCATACCTAAACCCTGTGATGCTGAATGGTCCTTTCCTTTCCCTTCCCTTCCCGGCCAAAATGATAACTTTCCACACAGCTTCCATCCACAGTAGTGAAGCACTCAAGAGGCAGTTGATGAGAAGTTGACCTTTTTGTCTTGGAAACTTGTTCCCATTGTGGATGGAAGAACCTGTTTGGCTTTGAAAGATGGCCTTCTGGTAAAGAGTACTACCACCTGTGCTTGTCTTCACCTCAGGGAGCTGGTGTTTGCTGGCCTTATTCCTACAGTTAGTAAATAGCTGAATGCAACTAAACCACATTTTGGGGTTCTGTCAAATGGAGTGACACGCCAATAATTTGTAAAATTAAACTTGACAGCATTCTGAATGGAAAGTCACAGTAGAAAATTTGCAGCTCTTGCAAGCAAAAACAGCACCAAGAAGTGTTTTATGGACCATAGAGAATGGTTGCTTTGGTTAAGGCTAGGCCTAGCAGAGATAAATGCACTACTAGACCTCTTGGAAAATGCACTTTGTAAGAAGGGATTTGCTACCATGGGGAACTGATGTCATGTCATTAATATTGAGGACAGTTATCTTACGACTCTATTGTGGAAGTTCTTAAGAAGAACTAGTATTGGACTAAAACTCCTTGTGTAGAATCTGTGCCTCTCTTTGGATGTTTATGGCCTTTATAGATATACCTGCAAGCATTTTTGGGATTTTTTTTTCATCAAAGAACTTCTGGTTGAACTTTTTATAGTGCCAATAGGGACCTGCAGAAGCAAATTTTGCTGAGGCCATTTGGAAGGCAGGTGAGAGAGTCATCTTGGTGCATTGACCAATTCAGTACTAATCTTAGGTCTTGCTTTTTTCACAAGGCAAATATATTTATGCTAGGAAGAAAGTAATGAAATTCTTTCAGCATTACTCTTTGATTCCTGGATCTTTAAAAAAAAGTATTCTGTGAGTTACTTCTTGACATTTTGAGATTGTGGCATCATATCTGTGTTCTATTTTAGCTAAACAGTACCTTTAAAACATCTGTAAAAGTTTGAACCGTAGAAGGGAATTTTTATCCTTTCAGCTATTATCAACAAAACTCGATCTAGAAAGCCACTCTGCAGAGTTTACTTCCTGTCTAATGATTGCCTCGTTTTAAAACAAATGTGTATAAAATACTTTTGAACCATTGAGATTTTTACACTGCAAGTTCTAGAGCTTGTAAATAGCTTTTTCCTCTTTCCTGTTCCAGGTTTTCATAAGACTAATAATTCTTTTTGCTTAATACAGAAGTAAAAAATAGTAAGAATATGTTTTTGTCAGTTTTTTAGCATTGTGGTTTGCTTTCAAATAGTGTAACTGCAAAGCACAGTTTTGTTCTACAGCAATAAGCTTTCCAGATTCAAATCTTTAATTTCAAGATAAGCAAAAGGACAGCTATTGTTTTTGGTGAGTACCTTGTATGTTTGAAGATTTTTTACTGTTAAAGCAACCAATCCCAGAAATTAAAGACGGGGTTAGTTTATCAGCTTGGGTGCTTATTAAACAAATGCCCTTAATTTGTCTTTTGCAGAGCTTATGTATGAGTGTGTTCATATGCTTCTGGGCAATTTATCAGCACTAAAATAGCTGGGAGAGCATTGGCAAAACTGTAAGGAAGTATTTCTAGGAATTATTAGGAAAAGATCCAGATTGCCAGAACAGGTGAATTCAAATAGATTTCATCATACAAATTAAATGTAAGGCACCTCTTTTGCATTTGACAAATCCATCTCCTGCAGCCTGGCATTTGCTTTGAATTGAAACAAAGTCCGTAGAGTGACAGGGCCTTCTAAAAGGCACCAAAAGATATACAAACAAATCCAAAGGTAGAAAATTAAATATTTGCCTTCATAAACTTTCCTCCATATGCCTTGAGGAATGTAAGTAGTTAGTTCAAAAGTGCATATTTCAAATGAAAGAGATAAACTAGGTCTCTGGCAAACCCTTCTGGCGCTATACTATGAAATGGTGTATAGAGCTCTTACACGTAACTGCCAAGTAGATGTTCCCGTTGGTACTGTTTTACATAACAGCTGTGGAACTTTGTCCAAGAAAGAATATGTCCCATGGTGAATAGACCAGAGATGCTTGAATGGACATCCGTGGTCCCTTCCTTCCTTAGAACAAATGGGAATCAATCTACATAAAAACAAAGTTCTCGTCCTATGTTTTTTCTACAACACGAATTCATCTTTTGTTTTGTTCTGTAGTGTTAATAGGCTAATATCATCTGTAAAGCAAAATGCAACATTCAGAGTTGCAGCCTAGTGCTTTTTTTTTAAACCACAGAGGCCATTGACCATATTGATGGTAGTCTGCCACTTCTCTGTAGGTTCTACCTCATGATGGAAGATAGAAGAACACAAAATAGTAATCAGGATTTTCATACTATTTAGGTGTGTTGTCACTGAACTGGAAAGCTCTATTGCAGGTGTTGTGTAGATCTCAGAGATAATTTGCAGAAATAAAAACGACACTCTCAGTGTGACATTTAGTTGGCTTTAAAGTTGATGTAAAGCAACTTGTCCTTTTCTTGCTGCGGTTAAGCCTGGGACATTGATATTTCCCTTGTATTTTCTAACTCTTCAGAAAACAGGAGTCTACTCAATCCAATATTAAAATGCACAGAGGATCCACGTGAGAGTTTGAACCTACTTGGTAAGGGGGATGCTGATCAGGAGAGCTGTATTCAATAAAGCCATTTTGCATGCATTATATACATTCAAGTCCTCTTTTGAGGACTCTTGTAAATAAACTTTTCAGTCTGTTCCTTCTGGAACAGCAGAGCCTGTTTATTGCCCTTTACGGTTTGCTGATACGTCCAATAGTGATGGCTTTTATAGCAGGATTTTGCACGTACTGTGTAGTTGCCTTCATATAGATGATGAATCAGCTTTTCAGCCTTCCGGAATACATAGCCAGCTCTCTCTCTCTAGCAATACATAGGCACTGTTAGCATACCTAGGCATGGTTCTCTTACCTTACTAATAAAGGCCAAATGAGAGTTCACCATTCAATTTATTTTCTACGGATGGCAGTTATTGCCATGGAAGTGTCTCTTTCTTTCCTCAGCTAAGGTTACTACTCACTGTGCTTTTTATCCATTTTTGATCTTGTTCAGTTAAGTTAGATTGTGCTCTTTCAGTTAGAACAGGTGCGCTTCACTGACACCTTTTGTAGCCTAGAACTGCTGCATGATCTTTTTGAAAGATTGGTTCTCAGATGTTTCTATTTGAGTAAGGAGAGAGTTGATTTTGGAGAATCTTCAGTCTGTGATTCCAAAGAAGAGCTCTGTGCCAAGGAAAACATGTTGCATTAGAATTTGACACGCTTAACCCTATCTGTTTTTGCACCTTAAGAAAGTTGAAAAGAGATAACCTTTCCAAGTTTCCCCGCTAAAAGCTGGTAGAGACTGAACGCTTGTTTCGATTTCTGTAGCCTTATCATTTCTGCAGCTACGTTTCCATGGGCATCCTATCCTTCCACAGAGGACCAAATCATAAGCTGAATCTGAGTCCAATTGCCTACCTGCTTGCTCACAGATTGAATTTGTTGGTGTGCTTTGTAAGAGGCCAAAAAGATGCTCCCACTGAGGGGAAAGGCACTTAGCTAGCTAGCTGAGATCTAGTTCGGGAGCCACACCAGCAGCTTGCTGCAAGACCTTGGAGCGCACCTGACAACGCAACACATTCTGTGGCTTTGGGGATATAACACGGAGGTACAATCTGTGGGCGTGAGTTGCCAGTGCAAAGGACCCTGCTTTATTGCTTGCTGGGAAAGGGTCTCAACAGACAGTTTACCTTTTAAGCTTAAAAAGAGAGGCAAGCTTTGTTGCTTTCAGGCTTTTTTTTTTTAATAAGCTTTCTGATTGAGGGGAGGGGGAAAAAGGCTCTAGGCTTATGTATTTTCCTTGTTTTACAGTAAGTCTGGAAAGAGTCATTCATCAGGTTCCGGCTTTGGTTGTATTTGTACTATTACTGCATGCTTATCTCAGGAGCAAACTATTGTTTTTTTATATATATACTTTGAAAAGTGTAGGTGCAGAATGGTCTCTGTGAGAACTGCTTTGAAAGGGAGGAAATGTTACCTACTGTGAGAGCAAGGAGCAGAACTGCACTTCTAGGGAGCGGCTCCCACCGAGCACCCTTTCAACTTGCTTGGGAGGGAGGCTGCATCGTATTACAGATTTCTAGTATATTTTCCATAGTCTATTTCAGTGCTTTTGGGCATGAGAAATAACAGTATCTTACTCCATTCACTGCACCTTTAGCTCTCCTGTTGTGTATAAAGTTCTACGTGTATATAAATAAAATGTGGACATTTATTGAGTGGCTTTTGTCTTTGTGTGGCTGTTTCATGTCATCAGGCTTAAGAATCATGTCGAGGGTACACACACACACACACTTATTGACTATGTTAAAATGAATGTATTGCTCAGCAGAAAATGGATTGAAAAAGGTTTGAATTGCTGCCTGGCAGCTGCTTGAGATGATAACGCCCTGAGAAATCTGAGGTACCGGTAACTCTTTCTGTGGTTCAGAATGTGCTTTTCTTTTGTACTTTCCGACAGAGTGACTTCTACACCCCAGCAATAGCTCTTTGTAACAAAAATTGCCAAAAGGGTGCTCACTACATTTGGTCCCTTAGAAAACATAATTAATGATGGTTCTTCTTCAAAGCTGTTTAATAAAAAATGTGCAGCTCAAAATCTAGTTACCAGAACCAAGTTTTTTAAATGGATTCTAGGACAAATTCAAAAACAAAACATTGAGTTCAATTTTAAGCATAGAAACTTGAATTGCTATTCATTGAACAGTCCTGTCTATAATTGTATAAAGCGTTTTGAATGCAGAAAGGAAAAGGAAATGGGCACAGGTGCTGCCTCTGTCTTCACCTCCATTACAAAAGCTGCCTCTTCCTCTAGGCTCCTAGATTGCTGCCTGATCCCCAGGAAGGTATATATTTGAATTAAGAAAGCACCAATAAGTTACACAAAATACTTCGAAGCAGGTGTAAGCACATTGCCTCTATCTCCTAGTGTGGCTCCTGAGTGAACCCAGGAAAAGGCCCAATTCTTTAAGGGACTGTGGACAGACCCAGGATGTGCACCCATGCCCACTGCCGAGTACAATTTTGGTTTTGGATCTCAAGTTGCACACACTAATTTCTTGAATTTTTGTTTTGAAAAAATTACAGAATAAAACATTTAAAAAGACAAGTGCCGAGAAAAGAATAAAGAGAGAAATAGAAAAAAGGACAAAATATAAAGAAATACAATTTCAGCTCTTTATAGCAGTTGTAAATGTAGTCACAGTTTATATTCGCTAAGGATCTATAATGACTTTTTATAATTTATGCTTTTTAATCACCAAAACCATACCTCATGTGAAAAAGTAGGTACACTCTTTTTGAGTTCTATTGTTTTTACATATCAGGACATAGTAAAATCATCTTAGCAATTCTTAAAAGTAGGTGAATACCACATCAGATGAACAACAACACATGGCTCATCACACCACATTGTCAGTTATCTTGCAAAAGGAAAGCCAAAATTGAGAAGCCGTGTGTGAAAAAGTACACCCTCACTGTTTCCATACATAGAATGAAGCTAAGTAGCAGCCAGTGCTGCTAATCAAATGCCCCTGATCAACTAATCATCAGTAAGTGTGGCTACCTCTATAAAAGCTAAAGTTTTAGGGGTTTGCTGGTATCCAGCATTGAGATTTGTGTTAACACAATGGCAAAGAGGCTATGATCTTAGAAAAGCAATTGTTGCTGCCCATCAACCTGGGAAGGGTTATAACCATTTCCAAACAATTCAAAATCCATCATTCTACAGTGAGGAAGATTATTCACAAGTGGAAAACATTCAAGACAAGTTGTCAATCTTCCCAGATGTGAGCATCCCAACAAATTCACCCCAAGATCACTCCATGCAATGCTCAAGTGACATTGCAAAAAAAAATCCAACTTATAACCCAGCATCTACAAGTCTCACTTAACTTGTTAAATATTGAAGCTCATAACAGTACAATTAGAAAAAGATGGAACAAGTATGGTTTGTTTGGAAGGGTTGCCAGAAGAAAGCATCTTCTCTCTAAAAAAAAACATGGCAGCTGTTGCGGCCCAGCAGCCGCCGGCTGAGCTATTGGTGGAATCTGACATAAGAATAGCCTTGCTGGAACAGGCCACAGCCCATCTGGTCCAGCATTCTGTCTCACACAGTGGCTCCCCATTTGCTTCAGGGTATTCCCAAGCAGATGTCTTCACCTGCTTATGATTCCCTGCAAATGGCATTGAGAAATATCCTGCCTATCTCTCCAACCCGGAGGGTGTCCTTAGGCATCCATCATGATAGCCATGGATACCCTTTTTTTTTAATTGCAAAAGTTTTATTGGTTTTTACAAATTTTTTAAAGTAGGGTAGGGTAAGGTGAAGTACAAAAATATTTTGAGAACTTTCACGTCGAGATCGTTGGCCCCTCCAGGGCTACTTAATAAGACATTGGTAATACATTTTTCAATAATACTACAAGGTGAAAATAAATGCATACATCATAAATTCTAAATTCTATGCTGGCAGTCGTGTACAAACATCCAGATAAAAGTTATACTGTATTAATAAAAGAGAAAAGTCATTTTTTAGATCTAAGTTTCTTGGCAATTGTGTCTTCTTGTTCTCCTCCCTGGCCCCCAGTGGGCGGGGCCGTGGCCCCCTCTGCCCCTCCTGGATCATCCCCCAGGGTAGAGGAATGTTTTTTAAGAAAGGCTTCTGCCTCAGCAACTGTTTTAATCCTTACTCTTCCTCCTTCCCAGAACACCAACATCCCTTCTGGCATCGCCCACTTAAACCAAATCCCATGTTTAAACAATTTTTTAGATAAGAAGGAATACTTCCTCCTCACCTCTCTAATCTTTTTTGGGATCTGCTTCAAGATAGCGATTTCCTTTTGTTGATAAATTAACGGACCCTCTCTCTGCACCTTCAAGATTCCCTCCCTAGTCGACCTTCTAACAAATTTAATATGTATCTCTCTGGGTACTTCATTTATCCTGGCATATGCTAAATTTATTCTGTAAACTAGGTCAATGTCCCCCCTGATCTCATCTTTAGGTTTGTGTAAATAGTCTGCTAAAATTGTACTCATGAGATCAGGAAGGCATTCACCAGGTTCTTCAGAAATATTCTGAAATCTTAAAAAATATGACATCCTCTCAAAATCCATCCTAGACATATGACCAGACAAATCTCCAATTTCAGTATTAATATTTTTAAGTTCCTCCTTTGCCCCAGCCAGCCCCACTTCCAACTCCTCAGTCTTCTGTGTATTCTGCATCAATTTTTTCTGTGTCTCCAAAAGTTCAAGTTTAGAGCTGCAATGATCTTTTCTAAGTTCTTTAATTTCCAACACCAAGGAGTGTAACACTGCTTCCATAGCCGTCATTCTTTCTTCCAATCCTGGATTTTCTGGTTGTTTTTTTGAAGCCATGGTGAGCTGTTTAAATCAGTGGCACTAAGATGGCGTTTTTTGGGTGCGGCCGCTGGAGCAAGTCCAGAGAACAAAGTTCAGATGACAATTGTAAAAAGTTATAAGATCCAGAGAGAAAAGCAATTTCCACTATCAGTTATGAAGACAAAGAAGGCACTCCAGGGAAGGAATCAATTAATCCAAAAAATCCTCCATTGGTGGAGAGAGACAGTCCAGGTCACAAAGAGATGTTGGTAATTTTCCATAAAGAATAGTCATTTAGGAATAAAGGGCAGCCATCTTCCACCGCCCAATCTGGCAGCCAGCAGGAGAAAGTAACAAAGAAAATTGTTCCAGTAAAGCCGGGCTTAGATACATTGTATAGAAACAAGCCGCGAAGGACTTTCACTTGTTCCGCAAAAATCCGGATGAGAAATATCCGCTCCCTCACATTCGAGGAGCCATTTCTGCACGCCGCTGTTATAAATCCGAGGGGGGGTTTAACAAACACCCCCCTCCACGTTTCTCTGGCTCAGAGCCGCCAGCAAAAAAGTTAAAGTCACTTACTCTCCACCTCGCCGCAAAAGCCCCGGCAAAGCCATCCGGCCCGAACGGTCCCGTTCTCTCCAAATCAATTATTTGTTGCTGTCCTCCGTTGGTGAAGGGAACCAAGCCCCCCGCAGCATGTCTTCTTCCACCTAGACCGAAGACAAGGATCTTTCCCCGGCCGCCGCCAGGCTGAACAGGTCCAGGCAAGCCGGTCCTACGGAGGGTCCCCCCAAAAAAGGGGCACCCCGCCCCGTTTGGGGCAGAAAAAAGAACAAAACGGCGGACGAGTCCCAGGACTCGTCCGTCGCCGCCAGAAGCCGGAACAGGAAGTACCCTTGTTCTCCATGAACTCGTCTAATCCTTTCTTAAAGATGTCGAGACTGACAGCTGTCACCACTTCTTCTGGCAGGGAGTTCCATAGACCAGTGATCCTCTGGGTGAAAAAGTACTTCCTTTTATTTGTTTGAGGTCTAGCTTCCAAAAGTTTCATGGAGTGCCCCCTAGTTCTAGTGTTGTGCGATAGGGAAAACAGTTTTTTCCTTTTCTACTTTGTCCACACCGTGCATGATTTTATAGACTTCAATCAGGTCACCTCTCAGGCGCCATCATTCTAGAGTGAAGAGGCCCAGCTGTTGCAGCCTCAGATGGTAAGGAAGGTGTTCCAGCCCCCTAATCATTCTGGTTGCCCTCCTCTGCACCTCTGCAACACACAGAACCTTTATACAATTAATAGAGGTTTATTTATACATATATACAGACAGACACATTTTAGAGAAATCCCTTACTACTCAGCTTGGACGCAAGGAGATATATGACTTACAGCAGGGGTCTCCAACCTTTGCAACTTTAAGTCTGAAGGACTTCAGCTCCCAGAAAAGCTGGCTGGAGAATTCTGGGAGTTGAAGTCCTTCAGACTTAAAGTTGCAAAGGTTGGAGACCCCTGAATTACAGGACGAGAGAGAGAGAAATGCCTTCTAATGGCCACCTATATATAGACACTTCTTACAGGGGTAAATGACTTGTGTGGACCCCATCAGAGTCTTAAAGAGGCGATACATGTATTGCTGAATCATCCCCATTGCATCAGGCTACAGATTACAGTTTACAACCTTACCTCAGCTGGCAGCTATTAAATCCTCATTACCTGACAAATGGCTTTTTATTTTTTCCACATTTCCAACATAGATTTGGACTCAAGTAGTAATGGTCCATCGTTTTATTTTAAAAATCTCTTTTAAATTACAACAGTGTAAATTTCCAACTGTTCAGTCGAGACGTTTTCCTATTATTCCCCCAGTTATATAGTTCTTAGTCCATTTTAACATACATGTTTCACTTCTTGTTCTTCCATTTCAAATTTAAACAAATCAGCCCGATCATTTTTAACAGGCCTGGCAGATTCAGCTACCATTTTCAAATATTTTTTTCTGGAGTAATCTGCTTTTCTATCAGTGGCTCTAATAATCCTCCCCAAACTTTGAAGCTTTTCTGGTAGCCCTTTTTCTTATAAATGTAACTCAACAGTGAAAATGAGTCAAAGGTAAAAGTAAAGGCTGGACTTCCCCCATCCCATCCTCTCCCTTTTGCCTTTTCTGTATCCTTAAGGCTCCATCTGTCTCTGTAATTTTATTTATATATTCTATCCTACATTCTAACTACCTTCTTATTTTGTAAAATGCACCATTTGTCTTTTGCCTTTGAGGTTGAACAATTAGCACCCACCAGGGTTTAGCCTATTTGCCTAATTACATCCAAAGAGCATCTGAAGCACTTTTGCGAAAATATTAATCTTTCAAAACTGCATTGTTCGTTTGCAACTTTCTTAAGTTAAAATCCCATTAAGCCTTTTGCTATCAATTGGTAATCTTTAAAAATATTATTTTCCTCTTTTCTTTCTGTAATTTGGAAAGAAGGTTGATTCACCGAGTGGTGATTTTCTTTGTTCAGCTGTTTCAATTATCTCCTTAACCGTACCTTGGTTATATCCAAAAGTGATTTACAGCAGGGGAGTGAGAGTTGGAACAAACTTAATGTCCTTAAAAGGTTGTGCTCAGGTGCAAGCATGCTGTCTCTCCCTCATCCCCCAGCAGCTCTATTCAAGAGAAGATCACAAGACTTCAATTCTTGCAGTCTCCTCATGATGAGCAGCCGTCCAGCATGCAGGTAAGTGATCTCTTTGTCTCGCCTTTATCTAGAGCAGGGGAGTCAAACTCGCAGTTTCACGTGATGTCTCACAACCTTTCCCCCCTTTGTTAAAGCAGAGGTGGGTGTGGCCAGTGTGTGACGCATCTGGCTTGCGGGTTGCAGATTTGACACCCTTCATCTAGAGCAGGGGTCTCAAACTCAATTTACCTGGGGGCCGCTGGAGGCAGAGGCTGGGTGAGGCTGGGCCGCATAAGGGATTCCACAGAGGTCCACTCCCCCTGCGGGCTGCACTAATATTATTTATTTATTTATTTATTTATTTTATTATTTCGATTTATATACCGCCCTATTTCACCTAAAAGGGACTCAGGGTGGTGCACAGAAGATAAAACCCCAACAATATACAAAGTATAAAAAATAATTAAATTAATTAAATCTGTGCTAAAATTTGGATAAATAGAATTAAAACCAATAAATATCAAATTTAAAATTATTCCCTAGTCTATGTCAGGCTGGCTAGATGGAAGAAATGTGCTTTTAACATCCGACGGAAGAGTTGTAGGTCCGTGATGGTACGGATATCGGGGGGCAGGTCGTTCCAGAGTGTCAGACCCGCCACAGAGAAGGCTCGTCCCCTGGGAGTCGCCAGCCGGCATTGACCGGCTGACGGCACCCTGAGAAGGCCCACTCTGTGGGAGCGGACAGGTCGAAGGGAGGAATATGGTAGGAGGCGGTCTCTCAAGTAACCAGGACCTGTGCCATGGAGCGCTTTGAAGATGGTAACTAGCACCTTGAAGCGCACCCGGAAGACCACAGGCAGCCAGTGCAGCTCGCGCAGGAGAGGTGTTACGTGGGAGTAGCGAGAGACTCCCAAAATCCCCTGCGCGGCCGCATTCTGCACTAGCTGGAGCCTCCGGGTGCACCTCAAGGAAAGCCCCATGTAGAGGGCGTTGCAGTAGTCTAGTCGGGAAATAACGAGGGCTTGAGTGACCGTGCGTAGGGCATCTCGATCTAGAAACTTATACTTTCATATCACGGTGGGGGCCACAAGATACCGTCCTGCGGGCTGCAATTGGCCTGCGGGCCGCGAGAATGAGACCTCTGATCTAGAGCAACACTGCTGGCCATAGTCACATTGCCACCTCTGCTCCTTTGGAGACATTGATACCATAGACGTCACCCAGAAGACAACACCCCCACCCAAAGTTTTGAAATTAGAAGCGAAGAAATTTTAGTGCCGTCATCCTAAATCAGTGGTAGTCAACCTGGTCCCTGCCGCCCACCAGTGAGCGTTCCAGCTTTCATGGTGGGTGGTAGAGGTTTTGTCCAATACTGAAGTACTTTCCTTTTTTTAATTGAATTGACTTCCCTACTTTATAAATCACCATTTCTGTGGAACCGGTGGGCGGTTAGAAAATGTTACTACTAACAGAGATACAAAAGTGGGCGGTAGGTATAAAAAGGTTGGCTACCCATGTTCTAAATGAATCTTATCAGAAAGAAATATATTTGATATAGTTGTCCAGTATATTGAAATAATTGTGGGGTGGTGCAAAGAAATTGAATTAAATTGAAATACATGCAATGCAGGAGAGAGAAATTTGTTTTTAAAAAAGGGAAGGTCAAGGTAGGTAATTCAAATTTCCAGTGGGCAGGCCCTGTGGCCAAGTAGGCTCACCCACCTGGGTGCCATCAGATGGCACAATATTAAGGATGGGACCTGGAGCATGACCCATCTATCTAGTTCATATCGGATAGAAACAGAAATGGATGGTTCATATGCTATAAAAACCCAATAGATCAAAAACCGCCCTTTAAATTGTAGCTTTGTACAAATGCCATCTTGTTGGATCTCATCTCAGTAGCTGTTCACCAGATGATTTTTGTCGTCGCAGGTGCACACCCTTAACCTGATGCATGTGCGACCCCCCGTGTGCCCTGCCCCCCCCGCGTGTGTGCACAAACCCCCATGTGCTCCCCGCCTCTAGGCATGTGTGCGACTCCATGCATGCATCTCCCGTGTGTGCTCCAATCCCTGCGCATGCACGCATATCTCCCAGGTGTGCCCCACTCCCTACGCATGCATGCACGTCTCCCGCGTGTGCCCCACTCCCTGCACATGTGCGGCAGGGACCAAAAACCAGCTGGCCTGCGGGAGGCACACACATATGTGCACTGGAACTGAGCTGGGGCGATGACTTGCGTGACCGCAGAATGGGTTCTGCGTGCCACATGTGGCATGCCAGTGGTGGGTTCTGGATTCTATTCGAATCAATATGGTTGGAACAGGCTGGGGGGGGCGTCCACGTGGATGCGTCAGCACTTCTGCGAACCTCCACGACACTCCAGCTGCTAAGCGGAGTGTTGTGCAGGTGCAGTACACACTGCGCGTGTGCAGAAGCGCTGAAGATGTAAAAGAATGATAAGAAGCGAGGGTGGGCAGATGGGCCCTCCGGAGCACCGTACTGGAACAGTATCCGGTGCTCTGGGCAGTCTCCAGTACACCCATACCAGGGCGTACTTCCTGCAACCTACCACTGTGGCACGCATGCCATAGTTTCGCCATCATGGTCCTAGGTATTTGTGTCAAGGGGTGGATGAACTCAGCTGTTGGTGGTGAATTGAATCAACAATTGCGTGTTTGAATCTTGTAAGCCATCCGCAAACACTCCTGTGACACGGGCAGCTCTTTAATTATATAAATAATACATCAATCACCAATCTACACAAGCATGCATGGACTATAACTTCTAAAAGTCAGTATAAAAGTTGAAATATTTACACCAGCCTCCTCCTCCTCATTTAAGGAATGCTAGGAGAGACACTCTAACACAGGGGTCTCCAACCTTTGCAACTTTAAGTCTGAAGGACTTCAGCTCCCAGACTTCTCCAGCCAGCTTTGCTGGAGAAGTCCTTCAGACTTAAAGTTGCAAAGGTTGGAGACCCCTGCTCTAACATACGAAGATGGAGCGGTTGGGAAAGGCTACAGGATTGTTATTTTCATACAAGCAGTGATTGACGAAGAGTTCTGGTGGAATAACATCCACCGGCCATGAAGGTTTCAAAGCTGCCGAACTTTTCCCCAGCGATGGCTTTACACCACAAAATTGGGCCTGCTCTGGGAGGGAGACCGCTGTCTGTGAGAGGGAACAAGAACCAGACGTTTGCCTGCTTAGTGCTGTGTATGTCGGAAAGGGGAGTCCTTGAGTTCTCCAGCTCTTGAGTTGGGGCACTGAAGAATTTCAGTCCAAAAACTTTTCAGTTACCGATCCTTCCAAAATGCCTGTGTGGTTCCAGGTGAGAAAATTATCATTTGGAACAGAGGTCACTGGGCTAAAGAGCCCAGGAGTGACTTTCATTAAGGCATTTTGTTTGTCTAATTCAGTGGCAGTCAATCTGGTCCCTACCACCCACTAGTGGGCGTTCCAGCTTTCATGGTGGGCGGTAGGGGTTTTGTCCGATACTGAAGCACTTTCCTTTTTTTAATTTAATTGACTTCCCTACTTTATAAATCACCATTACTGTGGAACCGGTGGGCGGTTAAAATTTTTTACTACTAAGAGAGATACAAAAGTTGGCAGTAGATATAAAAAGGTTGACTACCCCTGCTTTAATGTATTAGGTAAACTCAGTCATACTCTGTGGGTGGCTGTGACTGGGCAATGACTTCTTCCTGTGCTAGCCTCCACTCTGGGCTTGGCTGCCAAACCAAGTGGTGTCATCAGGCTCCAGCAAGTGATGCCACGAAAGGAAATCTCTTCCTGAGTCCTGAAATGGCTGCAACTTCCACCCCTTTCCAACTGTCAACTCAAGCACTGGGTTGAAATAGGTATCACCAGATTGCACTAAAGAGAGGAAGTGGGATCTTCTTGAGGAAGACTCAATTTCAATTCAATTTCAAATTCTATTTATTAGACTTGTATCCCGCACCTATCTCCCCAAGGGACTCAGGGCGGCGCACAGGCAATTAAAATAAATATAAACATATAAATACATAAAAACACCATATAAACCACCCAGAAGCAGCTCAACCACGCAGGTCTTCAGGGTATAGTTGACATTTCAGTGGAGAAGAAGGAAACATCTAAGACATTTGTGCCAGAACTGGCAAACCTGAACAGAGTATATCAGAAATGTCATTTTCATCCCTTTGTAGAATGGACTTTTATGTGGTTAAGCACCGGGCAAACCAGGCTTAGACATAGCTTGTCACAGCTCTTGTACATAGATGCAATGAAGTCTTGTAGGACAGGGGTCTCCAACCTTTGCAACTTTAAGTCTGAAGGACTTCAGCTCCCAGAATTCTCCAGCCAGCTTTGCTGGCTGGAGAATTCTGGGAGCTGAAGTCCTTCAGACTTAAAGTTGCAAAGGTTGGAGACCCCTGTTGTAGGAGATAGATATGTCCAACCCATTCATGCACAGATCAGCAATTCAACAAAGCCATTCAGTAGGGATGAAACACCTGGATTTCATATACAGATACTGTATCCTTCAGATCACTATACAGCACTAAAAAGTGCTAACATTTTATTTTGTATTTCTACCTGTTAGGGTTTGTGGGACATCTATTACTTGACTCTACTCAGCCCTGCTAAGTTGACACCAATGATTCAATCGAATCCCCTTTTACTACAGAACAGTTTAACCTTGGCTATTTCCATTGTTTTAAAAAAGGGTAGGATTAGAATCATGCCACAGAATAGTAACTGTACTTGAAGAAATGCCTGCTTTATTGGTGCAAAGCTTTTACGTGCCATTAGCTTCTAACCATTAAACCTCTCCTTCATAAAGATTATTAAGGGTGAGCCTGAACAGCTGTGTTGACCTGGGATTCTTTGCATGCAATACCAGACTTTCTCAAACGAGGTCAGCATTTGTTCAAAGATGCCATTTAGGGGAGCCAAACAGGGAGGGATAACTTTCTGACAGCCTTGAAAATGCCATAACACTCCAGCTGTGTTTATAGGACCAAGTGAGCCACCTTTTAGTCTACATGTGGTGCAAAAGACCCTAAAATTTTGATTCATGGTCCTGTGTAAAGCCAGAAAATTGTATTAAGTTTCAAAACCCTCGCCCAAGCGGATGATAATGGCAAAACTAGTGTAGTCATGAAACATGCATGCCCAAATTCTTTAAAAATGGAATGGCTGCAACAGATTAACAGATTAGCAGAGTTGGAAGGGACCTTGCAGGTCATCTAGTCCAACCCCCTGCCCAAGCAGGAGACCCTACATGTGCCTCTACCTAGGATTGAACTCACAACCTCCTGATTGGGAGGTGATTTGCAAAATGCTTCCGTTTCTTTTTCCAGCCTGGAACAAATTTGGTCTATCTGGTTGGGTTAAAGTTCAGTGTACCGAACAAACTCAGAAGATAGTTTTATCTAGTAATATTATTATTAGATTTAAGAATCATATTAATACTCATTGCTAATCTAGTAATATTCTCTGTGAACACAGCCAGTTTCTGCTTTTGCTGCAATGGACTAACTTAACAGTTGGTTTCCATGCACAAAACTCTTCCTGTAGATTAAGCAGTTAAGCATTATATTCATAGTTTACTTTGATGGTTGGTAGTTTCATAACATCAGTGGCTCTTTTTCATTTGTATTAAGGCTCTCACTTAATGTGTATTGTTGGAACGGTTTCCTCCTTCCTGTCGATAAACAATGAGTCCCTTTATAAGTATACACAGTATGTATAATTTAATATTTGTTAATGCCATCTGACTGCAAGTAAAAGCACAGAACTGGAGGTGGAACTGTATCCAAAGTGCTATCCGGAGTAATTGATCTGAATGGCACAGCCATGGCCAAGTCACTATGTGATGATGAGGCATCTAGCCCTCAAAATGTTAAAATTTAGATGTTGGCTAATCCTTTCATGTTAATCAGGACTTGTTCCTTTGCAAATATCTTTCCTTGCCACTATTCTGCTCATCAGTAGTCTGGGATATCAAATATACAGACTGAAGCACAATTCTAATTCTACTGCAGTGCAGCTAAGCAGTACCTTAGATTAAAAACAACCGTCCATTTATTAACCTGTATTCTTATGAATATGAATGCAAGTACAGATTGACTTATGTCAAGCGATGCATTACTATAAAAGCTATGAAATTGTTTATACAGTGTTGTCAGGCAATAGGCCCATCTAGTTCTATATTGCCTAATCCCCATAGTCAAACAATCTATTTTTTAATCTCAATCTACTCCAGTTAAGATGCTTTAATTAGAGGCGGATTGTTGGAGCGCCTTTATACAAAATACTTGCTATTCAGCTGTAGCAGGATCATTGGCAATAAATAAATATTGTCCAAAATCTAAAAACCAGGTGCTTTTGCAATCATGTCCTATCCATCTTTAATTATTAACTGTCATTGATTTTCATTTGAAGGGATCTCAGATAGCTTTGCTGCTATTTCTAGTCAGATCAATTTTCATATGCAAAGGCAGATTCTCTTCTGGATTAAGTTTGATGGCTGGAAGTGTTTCAGTCAGATGTCCATTCAGCACATGGCTTCTCTCATAGAAAAATGCAACATCTCACATTTAACCTCTTATTGCTCCTCCTTACACACATACTTTCTTTCCTGTCTTCACAGATGACCAACATTGTCCAAAGTGATATCTAGAGCACATCAATTTGTTATGGAGATGTTTACTCAGCAGCAGCTGTGGAATCACTTTTATGGGCAAACATTTATAAATCAGGGAGAGTCACTGTTTTCTTTTTCAATGGTACATAGCATTAATTCTGTAATTAATTGGATTCAGATTGGCCATTGTTTGAACAAAAGAAAGAGCTTTTTCTGTCCACATCCAGCAGAACAAAGATGGGACTCTTCCCTTCAAATAGATGAAATCAATTTTTTTGTTTCCTTTCAGTGGAGTTTAAGGGATAGAGAATTCCAGAAGCTTTGTAAAACCATTGTATTCTTTCAAATCCAGACTGTCACAAAATTAGAAAGATGTGGTCTATTTGGGATTGAAGGTACAAAAAAGAATACCTAGCATGAACAAAAGCAGGAAGGAACCCAATTCACCTCTTAACAGTCACCTTTAGACAAGATGGGTGGCATATAAATCTAATTAATAAATAAAATACATAAATAATACTAACAAAAATATTTCACCCCAATCACTTTGGTGACCTTGTTAACCACTCCCCTTGAAGGCCCCGAATGCCACATCTAAAGTTGTTCGTCCCAGCAGGGTATAAAGGCCGAGAGGTGGCCCCTCATTGGCCCCCTCTGGAGCCTTCTCTGTGTCACCCACCATGCTGACTTGTAGGGTCTCCAAGGCAACTGTTTTCAAGAAAAATAAGACAGCTCAGGGAGAGGCAGAAGAAGAAAGTGAGATGATGTGTGTTTGATGTTCTTTAATGAAAACCAAGGGGAAAATAAGGTTGGGTTTTAGATAATTACTTGAGGATCATTTATGTGGAAATCAAGGAAGATCATGTTGCTTAAATTAGATTGGATCATACCCCTCAATGTTGGTGAAGAGACCGAATGTGAGACTTTGGCATTGTTGTTAAGAATTGGCAGTGGAGTGGAACAGCTGTCACATACAGTATGAACTTGGCCTACTTTTGCTGAGAGAATCTAAGGGAAGACATACTGGTTAGAAAGCACTTGCTTTTTTCACGCCCATTCCCTGGAACGGGGCTTGCGACAAATGTTAGAAGTCCCTAATGCCAGGCAGTAATCCTTTCCCACCAAGACTGGGACTTCCCAGAAACAGCTTCCAGACAAAGCTCTATTGTCACTTTTCAACTGGAAAGCAGCTGCTGCCAGACCACTGTTACTTTGAGTTCCAGACACTGGGTCCAGCGAAATAAATTCAGAATAAGATTCAAAACAGAAAACCTGTTTAGATTTATTCAGCACAAAACGCTCTCCAAATCTAATACTGCGTTACTCCTAATCTTCTTCCAGACTTTTAATGTCTGCTTCTCCAACATGGTACCTCCTGCAAAGAGGCTGGACTACAAGTCTAATAATTTTCAGACAAATGACCAATTCCCAGGAGGGTTAGCGAGGGTTGGGTGGAAAGATTTAAATCCTCCCCATTGTAATGTTCTATTAAGCTGTTTGGCTGTATGGTTGTTCTCACAACAAGCTCTCTTTCTGGACATTTAGTATTACACTATCCATAAGTTAATTATTTTTTGCTGGCTTCAGTTCTTGTGGAACAAAATGAGGATGAGCTAATCCTACAGGCAGATTTAAATGTGGATAATTGGTCTAAAATTGTTTTCCAGACAAATATATTTATAGAAAACAAAAAAGACCTTTAATTATAATTTCTTTTTTAAAAAAAGGTAGGGAGGAAATATGACTTACTAGTTGATTGCTATTTACAGTGATAGAAAAAAAGGTTCAGTGAAGGGATACTACCATGGCAATTTAGATGAGCAAAAATGAATTAGTGCTTTGTAAAAAAAATGAGGCTTCTAGCTAGTAAATAATGCAAACTGAGTTACTGTTAATTCATAATGTGAAGAGTTGAAGAACCTGTAGACCAGGGGTCTCCAACCTTTGCAACTTTAAGTCTGAAGGACTTCAGCTCCCAGACTTCTCCAGCCAGCTTTGCTGGCTGGAGAAGTCTGGGAGCTAAAGTCCTTCAGACTTAAAGTTGCAAAGGTTGGAGATCCCTGCTGTAGACATCTCAAACACGATCGCATTTAACTCTGTCCAATGACTGAATGAGTAACACCTGTTCCGAATGAGACAACTTGCTGCAGCCAAATTGTCACGGACAACTCGCCATGGGACAATTTAAGAATTCTATTTAATTATTTAAAAGTTAATAATTATTTTAATTTTTGTCATTGACATTTCATTTTGCCTCCTTTTAAAAATGATTTTATTCCACCATTTCTTTGATATTAGTGTAATTCTTGCCCCGCAGGGAATTGTCCTGCAGCAAATTGGCCTTTTACACTGCTGCTTTATAAGCACCTCTCAGGGAATAAGTCCCGTGTAGATGTGTGAAGTATCGCACTATGAAATCAGATATGTTGGTTGGAAATTGATTTTCATATTAACTCAACAATCATATCGCCATCTTCTTTTAATGACCCCATAATCCTTTGCAGGGTGGAGTCAGGGCAACTGAATGGAAGTAGCAGAGGGTTTTAATGGCCAGGTGCTCTTTCTGTCACCAATGTGGAGTTCTCAGTGTGCCCAGAGAGAGAAATATCTGCCTCTACCTAGGATCGAACTCACATCCTCCTGACTGTGAGGTGAGAGCTCCACCTCTAGGCCTCCACGTCACTCCTAACTCAACAATCATATGCACATATAATTTGGGAGAGTGGGGATGGGTGAGCAAGTAAGCAAGCTCCATTGCACATTAGTTATTACTACTGCTATTAGTCCTGGGTGCCAGCGGATAGCCAAATTTGACTGTTCCTAAAAGATCTAAGCACAGTTGATCTAGGAAAGTGATGGCTAACCTTTTTTGGATCGTGTGCCAAAAGTGGGGGGAACACAGGGGGGTCGTGCATGGGCGTGCCCACACCCATAATGCTATGTGCATGACCCCCTGCGCCCCTGCGCGTGCAACCAGCACTCTTTCCGTCCCTGCTTTTAGTGCACTTTTTTCGCTCTCCCCAAGCTCCAGAAGCTTTCTAGGAGCCTGGGGAGGGTAAAAACAGCCTCCCCTGCCCTCCCCCTGGAGGCCCTCCAGAGGCTTCAGGAGCTTCAGGCGAAAAACGGCCCTAAGGCAAACCGGAAGTCACTTCCGGTTTGCTCATAGGCCGTTTTTTGGCCTTCAGAGCCTTCAGGGAAATGGCCTTAAAAGAAGACCGAAGTCAGCTAGCCAGCTTGCGCATGTGCACTGGAGCTGACAGGACAATGCCTCGTGTGCCCTAACAAATGGCTCCACGTGCTACCTGTGGCACACATGCCATAGGTTCGCCATCACAGATCTAGGATGTTAGCCAGGACTCCGGGTAACTGGCAAGCAGGAAAAAAAAATTCTGGTAGAAGGCACTATCAAGCTTTCTTTTTTCTTTTTAAATGTTTTTATTGAATAAGCATTAAAAACATTTCTGGCTTTGTCATTTCCATACATGTTTTGACATAACAACAAATACAGTTCCTACTTATCGTACATAGCTACTTTGATCTTATAAACGTATCCCTTGTCCTCTTTTGTATATTGGTCTAGGTATTTTCCAGTTCCAATTTTGCAAATCCACAAAATATTCTGTCTCGTTTCTATTTTTGATTTCTAGTGTCAGTCTGTCCATTTCTGCACAGGTCAAAATGTTCTTTATTACCTCTTCTTCAGTGGGGGAATCTCTGTTTTTCCAATTTTGCGCATATACCAATCTTGCTGCGGCACTATCAAGCTTTCTTGATACACTGGTAGACCTGATATTGCTTACATCCTGGTGGCAAGAAAATTACACGGGCAAGTTAGATTGGAAGCAGAAAAGATGCTTTTGAAGAAAGCATCAGCACCATCACTGTACCTGTTGGTACCTCATGAAAGAAGCCTGTTCCTGGACTTGTATGGCATCCTGCAATCCCTGGAAAATATGTGTACTAGTAAGGAATCCTTGGCAGGCGTAGCAAATACATCGTATCACTTCCAAAGCACCTCCTGTGTTTTGTCCATCCTCTGGCCCAGGAGTGGGCAAACTTTGCAACTTTAAGTCTGAAGGACTTCAGCTCCCAGAATTCTCCAGCCAGCAAAGCTAAGAGCTGAAGTCCTTCAGACTTAAAGTTGCAAAGTTTGCCCACCCCTGCTCTGGCCTCTCCATGAAGTCACAAGGAATCAAGCTTGACTGAAGGGATTTTACCTGCAGAGGACCATATGACAGCATTGTACAGAGAACAGCCTACTGGCTGCGGTCCTTAACCCTTTTATTGTTGTTAAGAGTATAATCCTAACGTTGGGTAGGCAATATATATAAGCCATGATAACAAATGGTCTTTGTTACTTTAAATGTTTGAATGTATGTAATTATCTCAGCAATAAGAGGAAGCCAGGAGAGCTCTCTCTCTCTCTGCTTGCTGTGACTGACTGATTGACTGACTGACTGAACAAGGAAGAATCGTGGATTGCAACTGTAAGCAATTGTTTGTGAGTTAAGGACTGTATTTGATTCAATATCTACTTTCACTGCTTGTGAAGCAGTAGTTTATTTTTCCATTACAAGTAAAGCTACTTGTTTTTTCAGTGTCTGAGACTCTATCTGTGTGTCTACTAGCAATGTTTCTCTAGCTGCACATTCCGCTGCACAACTTTCTGTCTCCTAAAGGAGATATCTCCAACAATTGTAGGGCAGTCACTCTGCAGCAGCCAGTTTTATGCCTTCTCGGAAGGAGGAAGATGGTGTGCTTGGTTTGTATCCAGTCCTGGGAAGCTGACACGCATCATGCAGGGGGAGAAACCCGAGGTCTGTTAGTCCAAGAGATGCTGCTTTTGAATGGGGAAGATCTCTCTTAGCTTCCAGGAAAAATGGCTGTGCAGAGTGGCACCAAGTTACTTAGCAACATGTCCAGTTCTTTTTGTAAAGCGGTCTAGCACTAGCGCTCTTGCATTAAGTGGTTAAAGAACAGCAGCGGTAGTCAAATCCATCTGAACTCCACTCCTCTGTGTTGCTTGCAATTCTGTATTTACACTTCTTCATCTTCCAATATAGGTGTCAGCACCATGAAGAAACTCCTGCAGATATAATTGAAGCTGCCATTCCCAGCTTTGCATTTGGACCTCTGACCAAGAGATGCCAAATGGCTTCCTACTTGCACCCCTTTGCAGCAAGGGGCCTGGATATGGAGTGAGTAAAAATGAAGTGGCCTCGTTGTAACCTTTAAATTCTGGGATGAGTATTTTTAGTTTAGGTGTACTTTCTTGCCATGGCACCCCGTACAAGGAAATCAAATGCCATCTTTTGATTTGATTTGATTTGATTTGATTTTTATACCGCACCTATCTCCCAGAAGGGACTCAGGGCGGTGCACAGGAAGTTAAAATATAGACATACAAACATATAAATAAGTGCAATTACAAATATTAAAATCTAATTAAATTTGAGATACCCTGTGCTAAAAATACAACTAAAAATTCCCAAAAATTAAAATCAATTAAAACAGTCTATGAGAATGGTCTCGGGGTCTAAGCTAGGCCGGCTAGGTGAAAGAAATGAGTCTTGAGACGTTGGCGGAAGAGGCGGTCCGTGGTGGTCCAGAGTTCGGGGGGTAGGTCGTTCCAGTGGGCTGGACCAGCCACAGAGAAGGTCCTTCCCCTGGGGGTCGCCGACCAGCACTGCCTGGCAGACAGCACCCGGAGAAGGCTCTCTCTGTGGGAGCGAATCGGCTGAAGGGATGTATGTGGTAGGAGGCGGTCCCGCAAATAACTAGGCCCCGTGCCATGGAGCGTTTTAAAGATGGTTATCAGCACCTTGAAGCGCACCCGGAAAGCTACAGTAGCCAGTGCAGCTCGCGTAGGAGAGGTGTTACATGGGAATGCCGTGAGGCTCCCAAGATCCCCCGCGCGGGATCTTGTTCAGTAGGGAAAGCTTCCTCCGCTTTGGAGGCAGCAGAGTTGGAAAAGGTTCTGCTGTAGAGGTCCTCCTCCCCCCCTACATCCCCAGGCAAGGCAAGTGGCTTCAAAGTTCCTCAGTGCCCTGGTTGCCAATTGCAATAGGATGAGTTGTAAGGCTCTACCACTGAAGGAGAGAAAGAGTCAGGCTGGAGAAAAAGACCCCAAAGGCCAATCCAGGGAAGACAGCTCCTAAAAACCAATCCGAGAGAAGCAGAAAAACAGGGAGGGAGGGAGGGAGGGAGAGAGAGAGAGAGAGGTGTAGACAACAAACTGATTACTCTCCCCACATTCTAAGGAATCACATCAAGAAGCTCACTAGAAGCCATTATCAACCGTGGAGAAACCGTTTGGGAGTGACAAACACACAATGGCAGATGCTGCAGGGGAGGAAACGAAAACATCAACAGAATACAGGAAAGGCTCAAGGCCATCTCTGAAATCACAGAGCGGTTCAGAAGGCAAATCTCTCACAGTAACCTTCTTAGGCCACCGCTGGAACTTCCTAGGAGTGGAGCCTCCAAAATCCAAGGGGGAGCGCTCAGCTCTAGTGTGACTGCAGATAAGCCGAAGCAGCGTTCAAAATGTCCTGCCTTGCCCTTGAATTACAGCAAACGCTCCAAGGCTGGAGTTGGTTTACAAAATGTAACATTTGCTCCACCCACAGAGGCTAAAAATTGCTTGTTTATTCCCAACCGTTTTGTGCTGTTGAGACTCTGGGATGAAATAAGTCTTAAATTAGGTTTCTAAATAAGTTCCTCTTTAAATGTATCTGGCTGGGAAAGGGAGCGGCTGTGAAAGGGACGGTAACATTTTGCTGCAAGAGAGGGAGCCATAAATAGGGAAGGCCTTTTACAGAACTTTTCCTTCTCCCCTCCTGGCAAGGCTGAAAATAGATGGGATGGGCTTTACGAATGTTTGTACGCTTGCCAAGCCGACATGGGGAGTGAAAGCAACAAGGGCTCTCCGAGGCAGAGTCCTGCTTTTCCAAGCCTGTTTCGCCCTTTGGCAGGGGAAAGACCTCCCCCCTACTGAAAATGGGGCTGGGAATTCTTATCAGCAGAGCCATGTGCTAGCATTCACAAGACAGCAAACAGCCCAGCTGCCCGGTGCAGAAAATGGGAAGTTACCCTGATAGCAGCTAGTTGAGCAGATGCAAACCTGCCATTCAGGCTCTGAACAGAGACGCCAGAACGCTCTTAAGTGCCCATTTTCTCATTCTTTCCACCCTCTCTTTGAATGCAGTCTGATTAAGGCTTGGCTGAACAATCCAATTCATATCCTTAGGGTACAGCCAAGCAGCAACATGCCAAAAATAGTAGTGGGTGGTTCAAAACTCGGAACGGCTGAAGGCAGGAGGCAGTGCAGTTCTCTTCTCCCGCTTACTGGGTTTTATGGGGCCACACTGGCTACAAAGCACCACCGATACAATTCTCTACTTTCTCCAGACCAACTGCCCCAACGAGGGCAAGCCGGCAATCTTGAATCTGCCACATGCCTGGCCCGAGAGGAAGGACCTACGAGAGGAGCCCCAGCTACGGCCAAGTGTAATAAAATTGAAGAGATTGATGGTGCTGTTTACCAGTCTGAGTTTCAACCCAATTCATCTCACGGTTTTCCGCAGTCGGCAGATGCACTTGTGTTCCAGAATGAAAAAAACAAACAAGCGTGGAGCCAAATGCTATACTGAGAGCAAAACATACTCTGTGATCGTTCACATTGCCATCCTTACATCCAGCAATATCCCAAGGACAACCAATTGTAATTTTTTTTTAAAAATCCACTATAGCACACTTTAAAAAAAAACCTATTGTTGAGAATCTGTTACCCTGGCTGAGGTCTAAGGAAGGAAACTCAAATTACTTACGGTATGAAGTTTGGCAAAATTCTGAAATTTCCATATAAAGGATAGTAACTTTAAGGCCAATTGGGAATCCCTGCGATACCAACTTGCTCCAATACTATATATTGGAATTAGCCACCCACTTGTTTTTGTCGTTTCATTTTCAGCCATGAGTAAATATACCTATTTTTTTTGTCGCTGGAACATAATGCATTGTGCTTAACTAAAATGTGCTATATTCCTTGAAGGCTTAAACCACAACAAATCTATTTAAGGTAGTACACGGCTCTACGCATTTGCCAGCACAGACAAATATAATTACTCCACCAAATACCTCAAATGTTACTGTTTTGAATTATGCTTTCTTGGAGAAACCCCCCCCCCCCAAGGAAATGTTCCTTGAATTGACAAAATATTTCCCAGTTGGGTGGACAAATGCAAACATTTTGATCCACCTTTTGCACCCAAGCAAGATTATTCAAGACAGTTCTGGAATTCTTAGGGAAACTAAGGGATGGGTTCCTGCACTCCGCCCTATCCAAAGCAAAGAGAAGATGGTCTTACTCAAGGCTCCATCCTACATCTGGGCTTGCTATAATGTTGTGCTTGGATATTACATGGGAACATTAAAGAACAATCTGGTTTTCCCAGGCCTCCATGCTGAGAATCTTCAGGGGTTCTAAATACTTAGCCACCACTGAAGTGTGTCTTTTGATTATGGTACAAAAGACACTGACTGGTTCGCTGAACAATTGGGATTCCTACAAGTGGCACTGAAAAAGGGGCCAATAGCAAATACATTGCGGCCATGTATTTGACTACAATGACATAGACAACCCTAGAACCATGAAGGCAAACCTATGGCATGCATGCCACAGGTGGCACGAGGAGCCATATCTGCTGGCATGCGAGCAGTCCGCTCCAGTGTGCAGCTGATTTTCACTCTTCTGGAGGGCCAGGGAAGGCCGTTTTTGTCCTCCCCAGGCTTCAGGAAAGTCTCAAAAAATGGGCCGAATGGGCCTAGAGCAATTGTCTAGAGCAGGGGTCCCCAACCTTTTTGGCACCAGGGACCGGTTTCATGTAAAAAAATTCCATGGACCGGTGGGAGCCTCCAGCGGGTGAGTCGAGTCACATGCGCGTTCAGCGGTCATGTGCAACCGGGCGGGAAAGCTGCCAGGGGTCCCGGGTGAAGGATCCTCGGCTGGAGTAGGGAAGGACGGGCTGCGTCCCGGGCAGGAGGGCCTGGTAGCCCCTTCCCCCCGTGCAGGGCCAGGTGGTGCCCTGAACCCCCCCAATGCAGGCCATTGCCCCCGTCCTGCCCCCGAGGAGCTCCCCGGCCAGCCGCCAGGATAGCAGGGCGTTTGCTACATTTTCCTAAGAGTTGCGCTACTCACTCTGCCACTCACTCCGGCCCGGTTACTATCAAGCCACGGACTGGCACCGGTCCGTGGACCGGGGGTTGGGGACCCCTGGCTTAAAGCACACAATAACTATCAAACACTGATAGTAGAAAAAATAAATAGTCTTTACTCTTGATGTAACTAAAATATTTCTTCCAAATAGTGATACTAGCTCCTCTAACAATAAACAGTCTTTCACCAAAACCACAGTTATCTTACAGTAATTCAAAACAATGATACTTCTTCCGTCTTCAGGTTCAGCTCCTCCTCAGTGGCAATCAGGAAGCAAAAGAAAGCAAAAGGGATGAACTGTGTTCCAGCTGCCTTTTTATGATTGAGCTGGGAAGCACAGCCAGTAAGATTCCACATAGTCCTTAAAGTTACATATACTCTTTAAGAATCCTGCCTTATATATATTGTCAACCCAACATCAGGATGAATATCCTAACAGTCACAAAAGCTGATCACATGACCCCGGGACACTGCAACAGTCATAAAGTATGAGTCAGTTGCCAAGCATCTGAATTTTGATCATGTGGCCACGGGGATGCTGCAATGGTCGTTAAGTGTGAAAAACTCTCATAAGTCCTGTTTATCAGTGCCGGGGTAACTTTGAACGGTCACTAAACAAACTATTGTAAGTCAAGGACTACTTGCAGAGGGCTTTCGTGTTGGCTCATAGTCAATGACCAAGAAAAACAAGATTTATGGGGAATATTTTTCTGGACATCCAAATACAATTCTGAAAGTCTTTTCCTTCTAGAATGGAACACAGTATGAATGTTTCAAGGAACCAAAGGTCAAAATTGTAACTTCTGATACTTGCTGTACTTGCTGAAAGTTTTGTGTGGTCCAATGTTGATAATTCTGAATTCAGAAACGCATATGTTACCATATATTGTATTGTTGAACTGTAAGGAAGAAGAGGCCAGCTTCAATCCCAATGTCCCACATATTTATTTATTTATTTATTATTCGAATTTATAAGCCGCACCCATCTCACCACATAGGGACTCGGGGCGGCACACAGGGAATATAAAATATAAATATACAAATATACAAAAATAAAACGTTCATTAAAACTCAATTAAATTAACTCACCCTGCGCTAAAAACCCATATTAAAACCCCTGAATTAAAACTTTGGTAACTAAAGGCAGTGCAGTGCCGAGTAAAATCATGCCAGGCCAACTTGTTGGAAGAAGTGCATTTTTAACCGCTGGCGGAACAGGCGGAGGTCCGAGATCACACGGAGTTCAGGGGGGAGAGTGTTCCAGAGGGTTTTGCCCATCAGAGAGAAGGCTCTACCCCTGGGCGTCGCCAACCGGCATTGCCTGGTTGACGGCACCCGGAGTAGACCCTCTCTGTGAGAGCATATCGGTCGTAGGGACGTATGGGGCAGTAGACGGTCTCGTAGGTAGCTAGGCCCCGTGCCATGGAGCACCTTGAAGATGGTCATCACAACCTTGTAACGCACCCGGAAGGTCACAAGCAGCCAGTGCAGCTCGCGCAAGAGCGGTGTTATGTGGGATTGCCTTGAGACACCTGTAATCACCCGCGCGGCCGCATTCTGGACCAACTGCAACCTCCGAGTGCATCTCAAGGGGAGCCCCATGTCGAGAGCGTTACAATAGTCCAGATGAGAGGTCACGAGCGTTTGAGTGACTGTGCGAAGGGCCTCCCGGTCAAGTAAGGGGCGCAATTGGTGGACCAGGCGAACCTGGTAAAACGCCCCCCTGGCCACGGCCGCCACCTGATCCTCCAGGGACAGCCGGGAATCCAGGAGGACTTCTAAATTGCGCGCCCTCTCCACAGGGGTCAGTATTTCACCCCCCATGGCCAGTGATGGTGTCAACTGGCTAAACCGGGAGGCTGGAAACCACAGCCACTCAGTCTTGGATGGGTTGAGTTTGAGTTTGTTGTTGCCCATCCAGATCCGTACGGCCTCCAAACACCGGGACATCACCTCAACGGCATCGTTGGGGTGGTTTGGGGTAGAGATGTACAGCTGAGTGTCATCAGCGTACAGATGGTATTCTACCCCAAAACCACGGAACTCACCCAGCGGCTTCATATACGTGTTGAACAGGAGTGGTGAGAGGACCGACCTCTGCGGCATCCCACAAGTGACATATGGTCTAAGCTAGTGATGGATAACCTTTTTTGGCTCGTGTGCCAAAAGCGGGGAGAGCGCAGGGGGGTCATGTGTGGGCGTGCCACACCCATAATGCTATGTGCTTTTGGCATGCTTTTTTCAGCCTCCCCAGGCTCCAGAGGCTTTCTAGGAGCCTGGGGAGGGTGAAAACAGCCTCCCCTCCCCACCTCCAGAGGCTTCAGGAGCTTCCCTAAAGCCTCCAGAGGGCAAAAAACAGCCTCAAAAGAAGGCCTAAATCAGCTAGCCAGCACACACATGCGCCCTAGTGCTGACAGGGCAATGCCTCGCGTGCCCTAAGAAATGGTACTGCGTGCCACCTGTGGCACCGGTGCCATAGGTTCGCCATCACTGGTCTAAGCCCCACACAGAAAGAGAATTTGTGGTTATTATTCAATTTACCAGTGGCAGGACTTGAAAAAGATGATCAAAGAGGATGGGGCAGACTGCACTGGAGTAAGAAGTGCCTAAACTAATTTGAGACTAAGGCATGCATTGTTTTATATGCCACAGTGATTGTTTGGAATATGACTCAGCAGTCAGTAACATCACCCCATTGCATCGGTCATTTCCAATTTCCGGACTCACTTCAAGGGCTGCCCCATGAAGAGCACACTGTAGTCACTCAGCTTTGAGAACTGGAAAAGAAAAGATGGTAAACAATTTTTAAAAAGTGAAATAAAATACCTTAACTGTTCGGTTATTCTCATAAGGATCTGTGTAGTATTAATGAAAAAGTTTAAATACACAGGGAGCTGAATAGATTTAGTCATGCATGATTGAAATCCACAGGATTTCAATCAGTGAAACTACTTTTTTTTGCAATTTAGCCTGGATTCAATTTGTTCTAACAATATTTTGACATTCTGATGCAAGTTAATTCCATTTCTACATGGGGCCTTGAGTATATAGCAAGTGGACCAATGGAATCAAGCTGGCTTCCTTTTCTTCAACACTTCAAAATTATATTATTATTATTATTATTATTATTATTATTATTATTATTATTATTATTATTATTATTATTATTATTATTATTATTATTATTATTATTTACTTTATTCATTAAACATGAAACTCAGCCAACTGAACATTTAAAAATGCATTACAAATACCATTGACTGATACTAATGGTTGATACGGTTTGCTGCCAGCATCCTAGGTACTGTATCAACCAAGTACCTTCTTAGAATGTAAGATGTTCTAAGTAGCGCAGTTTTTTGCAGTTCCGCTGGTGTTATTGCAGGAAGCTGCAATTTGTTGATGTATTTAGTAAAATTCTTGGGCATGGTGCCAAGTGCCCTGATGACAATGGGTATCACTGTGACATGCTTCATCCATAGCCATGTAGTTTCGATGGCCAGGTTGCGATACTTCATTATTTTTTCTAGTTCTTTTTCTTCGACTCTGGCATCTCCAGGAACAGCGATATCAATGAACTGTACACTTTGGCCCTCTACAACCGTGATATCTTGTGTGTTGTGCTCCAAATGACTATCTGTTTGTATTCAAAAGTCCCACAAGATCTTCACCCTCTCATTCTCGATAACCTTTTCCACTTTATGTTCCCATGACTTTCTGGATACAGGTAAATCATATTTTTTACATAATGACCAGTGGATTAATTTAGCAACTCGGTCGTGTCTAGCTTTGTAATCAGTTTGTGCAATTTTGCTGCATTCACATATTAAATGTGAAACAGTTTCGACTTTGTTATTGCAAAGTTGGCAGTTTGGGTTGTCAGTGGACTTTTGAATCTTCGCTTTCATGGCATTAGTTTGTAGTGCTTGTTCTTGAGCGGCCAGTATTAAACCTTCCGTTTCTTTCTTGATAGTTCCCATCTTAAGCCATGTCCATGTCAAGTTGTCATCATATTTTCCTTCTATGTTTTTCAAGTGCTGTCCATGCAAAGCTTTGGTTTTCCATATATTTAATGTGTCATCCAGCTATTTTTCCTTATATTCTGTCTTTTGTTTTTATGCTGTTCTCCATTTTCACAGCCTGCAGCAATTTTTCTGTACTTTGGTTCACATAATCATTCAAACTTCGTTTTTCTCCTTCTACAGTTTGATGGATTTGCAATAGCCCCCTGCCCCCTATTTTTCTTGGCAGGTACAACCTGGTACATGTCACTTCGTGGATTTAAAGCGTGGTGCATATTCAAAAGTTTGCGTGTTTTCTGGTCAGGGTTTTCCAGTTCAGCCAGA